>JBBBDQ010001881.1:65000-165000 GCA_037127315.1 Ascarosepion bandense
GCTCCCCGATTTCTCGTTCCGAGCCGATATCCACTACACCACAACTCACATCAAAAACTTCAGCTGTCTTTTCCTGATGCTCAGTATTAATTTCCTTTTCGTTTCCATCATTTCCAAAACCTCATCATTGCTGGCATGCTTGTTTCATGATATCCGCAGCATCCTTCTGTAGAACCACATTTTAGTTACTTCAAGTTTTTCCATCATCTTTGATGATATTGTCCAGCATTCACTGCCATATTGAAGAACTGACATCATATAGAAATCCAATGCTCTCCTCTTTGTTGTTAGCGAAATTTTCCTGTCTCTTACTACTCTGCACAGCTTCTGGAATGCGTCCTTGGCCATGCCAATTCACCTTCGGATCTCAGTGTCGAACTTTCCGTAATTCGTTAGAACACTTCCCAGGTATTTAAATTTTTGTACTTGCTTAATTTTATTATCCCCCACCTGTAATTGGCATTTTGGACTCCTCCGTTTGCTGATGACCAAGCATTCGGTCGTCTTGTAGTTTATTTGTAGCTCTTTTCTTTCGACTTTCTTTTTTTTAGAAGGTCTTGTAGTTTTCTTTCCGAGTCATCTATCAGCACTGTATGTAAATAATATATATAAATTTAAAATACTTTATTTCCTGAGGATATATATTTGGTAGAACTCGTGGTAACATGAAGAGTGGTTATATTTTATGTTATGTATATATATATAATTAAAAAATTGTGTATTTATGTAGCAATCTCTCTTTTATGCAAGTTTCGCTAAAAATGATAGATAAGGTACCATGCCCAAGCATTTTTTTTATACAAATCTCTATGTTATTTTATATTTACAAAAAACTGTCCGAATAATTCATTTATCCAAGCGCCCTCGGCACATCTCCAGCCATCATCAAGTAAGAATCCCATTCCACTCCCAACTGAATATACAGATTGCAATTTTTGTGTAGTTTATGTGCTGAAAGGAGAGAAGACATAAGATCCCATTGAGAAATGTATAAAACAAACTTGGCACTTTGTGATTTTTAGCGAAACATGCAAAAAAGAAGAATTGCTGCCTAAACACACAATTTTTAAATTATTGATATGGGTGGCACAACGGTTTAAGGCACTACCCCCCATTATTTCATCCTAAACGCTATAAGACGAGTATACTCGCTTATAAGTGTTATGTTATATCCAATTATAAGTCAGTCAGTCAGTTAAGTGCCATGCGCGATACACGCTTGGGCGATCATGTCTCGACAGAGACATGACTGACTGGGCAGAAGATTATCCCGCAGTAGGTTGCCATTGCTTTCTGTGGTAGACTGTCCTATTATTTAACCCATAACTGGAGGGAAGAGATGGATTAATACCTTTCCCAAGGGTATTTGCGCGTAAGTGAATGCAATGAATTCAACTGGAATTCGAACTCGGCTCCCTGATTTCTCGTTCCGAGCCGATATCCACTGCGCCACAACGCACATGTAAAAACCCACATTTACGAAAATAAGAGATCTACGTTCAGAGAAAACTTTAAACGCGTTCGTAACGAAAGAAACAAAACAGGCCACACCTCAGATTTTATAATTGCTACCCTAATTAGAAAAGAACAATTCTTTACGTAAAAGAGTCTACGATGTAGTTCTGCTAAATAATATGCCATAGTCTACTATATGAAAGCTACAACCGGTGTAGCTTAAATTCTTTCACCTTCACATAAAATTTCCCGACGTCAACATGTGGACAATTATCAAATACGGATAAAATGCTTACTACTACTACTACTACTGCACACACACACACACACACACACACACACACACACACAAGATAGACGAACGCTGCTTAACAGAGAGTTATGCACGTGAGTTCTGCTTAGCCAATGAAAAAGAAACACAAAAATTTTAAATACCGTAATTTTCATTTTCTCTTCCATATTTAATCTATGATGAAGCTTCAATAAATTAGATTTATAAACGTTTCTCATTTGTCCTTTATTCTATAGTTTTTTCTCTCTCTCTCTCTATCTATCTATCTATCTACACAGAGGTAACGAAATACAACAAACTCCTATTACGATTCTACATTTATACACCTTGACAATACAGATAATATTCTACAAATACTTTCACGGCATCTGCTCCGATGAACCTAGCTCACTGGTGCCCCCTATATATGAATTTACTCGAGCCACAACATTAGCAACTAGGTCCTATCCTTTTACTGTGATACCAATAAAATGTAAACGCAAATTCTACTCCATCTGCTTATTTTCTCGCACTTCCCGCCCGTGGAATTCCCTTCCATTTACTTGCTTCCCCGACGGCTACAATCTCCAAGAATTTAAATGTAAAGTCAATAGTCATCTCCTATCTCACTAATTTGCATCCTCTCTCTCATGCTCCTTTCTCCGTCCACTCTACTCTCATCGGTATTCTCATCCTTCTCTTACTCACTTCCTGATACCCCCTATAACCTGTCTGATAGTATTTGTGTCTTCTCAGAGTGTAGTTCGTAGACGAATTAATAACCACTCCGCCAGCTGCTACTCGTAGAACCCGGAACACTGCTTCACCAGGGACTCCGTTTCCTGCGCACCGTAAGCAAACCGCTGTCTCCCAAACACCGGTGTAGCCTTCTCGAGTCGTAAATAGCAAATGTATTTATTTTTGTAAGAATACAAAAAATGTGGCACAAGGCCGAAATTGGGGATGGGGAAGGCTGGTCCTCATCTGTCCTAGTTTAACTTAGCTATTCACTTTCGTCGACCCTGATACACTTATAATAATCCTTACACCATAATACCACATTTTTACTTACCATTCTTACCACGTTCACCATAATACATCAGCTGCTCTATGTTGTCCTACTTAACTCCCATATTTACAATGTTCAGTGGAGGGCATGGGCAGAAAATAACAACATTAAAATATCCCCAATGGTTTTATACAATGAATGAACGATATATACAAGAAACTAAACAAAATCGTATTAGTAATAAAAGCCCCCCACTACTCTAACAAAGTGACAGCAAAGTCACTTCCCCGGACGAAAAATAATGCGCGGCTTAAGGAATATAATAACTACATTTATCCAATCAGCAGTTACTCACACAATCACTCACACATTTAAACACCACAACAATAACGAAAAACATACTAGAAAAACAACGAAAGACGCCACGCATCCACCGGAGAACTAATATTGCTGAACACCTAAAGTGGGAAGGGATGGGGATTAAACTAAAAGAAGACTGGGGACAAAAAAAATAAAAAGGGGCAATGAGCACTCATAACCTAGCTAAGTTAACTTTAAAGCGTAAAAACAGAAAATCAAATACTTCCTATTCTAACCTAACAGGGAAGGGGTGCCCATGTTCTGCTCAGCACACCCAATATCCTGATGCCTAACCAGCATCAAACAACCACTCTAGGTCAGCACCTTTCACTCGACAGAGACGCGCAAGAGTCACCCACCTTTTGCCAAATTCAGATGGAGTGAGTCGTCTCCTTTCCGTCCTGATCTTGACTTTAAGCTGATGCTTAAAGAACAAGATCAGTTGGGAAGAGGTAAACTTCTCATCACCATAGAATTCCTTCTGTCGCGTCGTCCAAATCACGACTCGCATAACACCCAGCAAGCAAAAGAGCACATAGTGCTCAGTCCTAGATAACGGAGGTACGACATTGCTACAAACAGAACTAGCCTCAAGGACAAAGAACTTTCCACGCAGCATACGAACCATGAGATCTTCAAGAAACTTGCACAACGGAGCAACAACACTGCAGTGGAAGAAGGCGTGATCGACGGTTTCCGTCGACAGCCCACAACGCACGCAGGTTGATTTCGGTTTTAGGCCCGCTGCACGAAGCTTCTTGCCTACCCAGAGAGCATTCCGAATCATCAGCCAGGTGAGTGATGCCTCATCGTTAGTGAGACATTTCAACCCGGGCGCCCAAGGCCATATGGAGCGAGCCTCCTGCTTCGTAAGCCCGAGCTCGCCTATCAGTTCATCTTGAACGGCCCCCCCTAACTAACACCCGATATAATGCCCTAAGAGACAACGCTTGGGCGTTGGAGAGGCCATCCGTAGCCCGTAAGAGAAACTGGAGAGCCAAACGACATTCTTTATAGAAGGAGCACTCGCCACGAGGAGTACGGCCGGCCTCCTCCTCCGACAAGTGCACACTTCTCAAGGATGGAAAGTGTTTATGGACGTCCTCTTTAACGAGGGCGCCGTTCTCATCCACTAGCATACACATTCGATCCAGGAATCTAATGCGAAGCGTATGTTGACGAATCTCAACGCTAGGCATGCCCAGACCGCCCTCAGACGGATGAAGGCAACAGATCTCGCGACGCACCTTGGGAGCCTTGCCTCCTCCCCAAAGGAAGGAGAACAAGAGCTGTATTAGCCCCAAACGAATGGCACACGGGAGAGGAAGTACCGAGAGTCGGTAAAGGAGAATCGGGTAGATGTGCGAGGCACATACTTCCGCCCTCCCCTTTAAGGAAAGATTCCTCCGAGTCCACAGACGAACTGCGCCCTCGGCCTTCTCTCGAACCTCCGACCAATTCATTTCCACCTGGAGATCCGGACCGAAAAAGACGCCGAGAATCTTGATCGGCCCGTCCGTCCAGAGGAAAGGTCCGGGAAGAGAAACTCCCTTCCACGCACCCAATCGCAAGCCAACAGACTTATCGCGATTGATCTTGGCCCCTGTCACCGTCTCATAACATCTGATCTCTTTGCTAACTTCGTCAATTTCGGCTTTGCTCGACACAAAAACCGAAACGTCGTCAGCATAGGCGGAGTACCTGGCCGAGGTGGTAGCACCAGGTACGGAAATTCCGCGAAGGACCGGATTCGCCTTTAACTTGCGGAGGAAAGGCTCCAACGCAAGAACGTAGAGCAAAGGCGAAAGTGGACAACCTTGACGAATGGAGCGAGATAATGTGAAGGGCTTCGATCTTACCCCATTCACTTCCACCAGCGCACCGGGGGACTCATACAGCAGTCGGATCCAAGAGCGAAAGTACGGCCCGAAACCGGCGGCGGAAAGGACAGACTCCAAAAACCGATGGTCAACCCTATCGAATGCCTTGGACTGATCTAAATTGATCAGCGCGGCTTCAGTGTCGGTTTCCTCAATGATCAGGCGTACCAAATGAAGGTTGTCCTGAATAGTCCTGCCCTTCACAGCACAAGTCTGCTCGGGGCCAATCAGACTAGAGAGGACAGCCTGCAAACGGCGGGCCAAGATCTTGGCAAAAATCTTTAAGTCAGTATTTAACATCGTTAAAGGCCGATAATTATCTAATCCACCCCCACCGCTCTTGCTCTTGCGAAGCAACTTGATCGCACCCCTGGTAAAGCGTCGAGGTATAGACCCCTGCTTCATCCAGTTGTTGTAAACAAGCGCCAGCAGAGGAACAAAAACGGACGACTGCCTCAAGTACAGTTCGTAGGGAAGACCATCCAATCCTGGAGTTTTGTCCCGGCCAACCAATTTCAACGCATCCCAGATTTCCGACTCTGTTATGGGCCCCTCGCACCTAGCTGCTTCAGCCGCCTCGAGGCGGGGAAAGTCAGCCAAATAGGTGTCGAACTGAGCAGAGCTCAGACCGGGCTCCCTGGTAAAAAGATCCTGGAAGTAATCCCGAAAAGCCCCACATATACCCACGTCTGTAGTCACGGTGCGTCCATCCGGCAATGTGATGTCCTCGATATGCCGATTGGCTGCTTGCCTAGTTTCCTCTACACGCAATTCTGCGGCCATATTCGTTGCCTCAGAAGACATTCTTTTTAACCTAGCCCTAACTACCAGAGCTTGATCCTTCTTGATATGCAAGGAGGCCAGCTCGGCCCTAGCTAAAGCTACGTCCCCACTATTACGGGATTTCACTGCCCGATCGACTTTTTTCTCTATCGCCGTTTGCGCCGCTAAATTAGCTAAGTTGAGCCGACGACTATAGTCGGCAGCAAACGACCTAAGTTTGGATTTAAGTGTGTCCCACCACTTATTCCCAACCACAGCCCCCGTCAGTTCCCGCTTTAGTGTTAGTAATAACTGGTCCTGGAAATCTTGGCTATCAAATAATGACGCGTTCAATTTCCAGTAGCCAGCCAACTTAACCTTAGGCTTATCTAAGTTTACACGAACCCGGACGAGCCTATGATCCGTGTAAACTATCGAATGAAAACTTGGACAACCTAAGAGCCCTACGTCGACTCTCCTGACTAGGACTCGGTCGAGGTAGCTGGCGCGTACCTTCGAATCCGAGCTGCCCCTATTAGTCCAAGTCCACACTACCTCCCGGGGTGCTCATTTCGATATTTATCGACAAGATCATTCCTGTCGAGAAATTCCCGAAATGCTTTCACATCCAGGTTTTTAGTACCCAATCTTTTTCCTATACGATCTTTCTCAGGGTCAAGGACGGCATTCCAATCCCCCGCTAAAATTACCCGCCTCGATGTTCCAAAGAACGACTCGAGCTGCCGAAACAAAGCAGGACGCTCCCTATGGACATTGGGCGCATAAACCCCAATGAGGCGAAAAGACTTCTCCTTTATGGTAATATCCAGCACACAAATCCTGCCCGCTGGATCCGCGAAGACAAGCGTACACGCCGCATCCAATGACTTGCTCACTAGCCAGGAAACACCTCTAGAACGACCATCAAAACATGCTGAATAGAGATCGTAATCCCTAGACAGTATGCTCTCATAGTCGCCAGCAAAAAACCGGGTCTCCTGTACACAACAAACATCCACCCCGAGGCGCTGGAGATCATGAAGGAGTCTCACCCTCCGAGACTCGGACCTCAGCCCCCGGGCATTTATACTTGCTAACCATAAAGCCATTGTGATACATAATTAGGGTTGGGGTCCTGGACAGAACATGGTCGGGGAAAGGATGCCGACAGCCTCTCCCATGGACCCATGGCCCATCTCATTCTTGATGGTGCCGTCAGAGGAGATGCCGCCAACATCCCAGGGAAAGGTTAGTTTTAGAGCCCTATAGAGGGAGGGGTGAACTAAAACCGGGACCCGTCCTGAACAAAATTTTTCCAAGTTGGTCAAGGTTTCGGATTTTGTGGTGATGATTGGTGGATCCAATGTTATTGCTTTCGCCGCCTCCTCGACCATGCCCCAAGTCTGCCGTGCCCCCAGCCCAGTGCGGATGACAGTCAGCAGTCTCTGCGCAGATGGGAAATTTCGCGGCACTTCTACATCTTTTTCGCCACACCTTTTCATGGCCAGAAGGGAATTTAGTTGTTTTATGCGCTTCCCGAAATTTTTGGCTCTTTCGGCCTGGGCCGAGGAAATACGGCAGATGTCCTCCCCTTGCCTGTAAGGTACTTTGGTTGGTTTTTTCCGCTCCTTCATATCCTCTGCTGACGAACTCCTTTGCCTTTTTGGTGGAGGCGGCATCTGTTTTGGAGGAGAGGGACAGGGAGAGAGACAGGGAGAAACTTTAAAATAGTTTATGATCGGGCTGGGGTCTCGACTTCGAGGGGACGGTTTTCGGGGTGTCGGCTGTGACGAGTGGGCTTTCTTGGATGGATCAGGCTTTTTCTTTTGAGGGGAGGACGGGGCAGAGGCCGAGGAGCAGGTTGGACGCTGTGCCAGTTGTTTTTTTAAATCCTCCGACGGACGAAAAGGACGCTTCTCTAATTGTTTTTTCAAATCCTTAATTTTTTCCATTTTCAGATAGCCGGGGTCATATGCTTTTCTGAGCTCCTCCAATTTAGGAGCAGACCAGGCCGAGGCATCGCCCTTCTTGCTGGTAGAGGGAGTGGGGCTGTGCGTGCCTTTAGTCTTTGGGGTCACAGGGGACCGAGGTTCCGCAGCTTGGCGCTTCCCCCTGGCCCTGCCAACAACCAGCCACTCCCCCTTATCCTTCTCCGTGGCTGCACTTGCAGCTGGTGATGGTTTTTCGGGGGGGTGAGGGAACTTTTTTGTTCCCAACCGGGGTAACTGCCGCACCGGTCCTGGGTATTGGCATGCCCACTACGGGCGAGACGGATTTAACAGAAGCGGCCAGAGGGGGATTTTGGTCGACTGGGGCCTGACTTCCAGAGGACTTCTTCTCTGGGCAGGAGGAGGAGAGGTGACCAATCTCTCCGCACCTCCAGCATTTGGGTTTGCGACCGGTAACTATTACCGGTAGCTTCAGGCCCCCTACGTCAAGACAGTTGGGGATAGTCTCGAAGTCTTCACGGCTGATCATAATATCAAAAGACCATCCCCCGGTCAGGTCCTCGCAGGAGGCATCTAAAATTTGGCCAAACTGCGCAAAGTAGGCAGCCAGATGCTCCCCGAGGACCTGAGGAGGAACCTCATATACTGCTACCTTGGTCCTTCTTTTGCCATCATACTCCGCTCTAAAAATATGGTCTTTTGTTACAATTTCTTGCATTGCCAATTTTAGGCCATCTTCTGGCGAGGGTAGCAGTATGTCCCACATGTAGAAGATAGCACCTTTAACTATTCTTAAGGGCTTATACCCCTTGGACTGCAGTGTTTTCAACACTGTGTCTTTCGTGCTGCGACAAATCTTGCGCGTACGCTTGTCCACCACGAAGACTGACACTATTCTTTTACCAATCTTCTTTAATTCTTGGGGATCCTCCAAGAGCCCACCTTCTACGACAAGGTGTGCGTAGCTCTTAGCTCTCTCCAAGAACTCCGCCAGATTGATCGTGCATTTCGGAGGGGACTTCCAGCCACAGGGCGATTCCCCGGCCTCAGCATCCTTCGTCGTCTTGTCTTTCTCTTCAACATTTTTCTGGCCATTCTCGGCCATTGCTGCATTATCTTTGTCTTTATCCTTCTCTTTGTCCTTTTCTCCTCCCGGAAGAGGGGGGAATGCCTCATCGGTTTTTTCCGGTGGGCCCTTCCAAGGGGGGTCAAACTCCAACTTTTTCTTTATTGACCGACTAGTGTCGGCCATTTTTAAGTTTTAACACTCCACTCACTTTTTTTTTTGTTTTTCCACCAATCAAATTTTAAATGGAGGGGTGGGAAAAGGCGGGAGTAAAAATGGGGAAAAAAAAATTAATAAAGAAAATAAATAAAAAACACAAACTAAACAAACAACAAAGAAAGACAAGAAAACGGTTTTAAAATAACAACCACAAACCCCGAAGGATTTTAAAATAAATACAAATTAAATTTTAGCCAGTAACGGCCAAAACACTAGCCTTTAGCGGCCAATATAACACTAAGAAATTGCCTTAAAACGGCAAAAAGATAAGCCTCTAGAGAGGTTTACCAAAATAAACAAACGTAAACGATGAATAAACTTTACAAGTTACAATAAAAAGAAATAAAACAAACAGAAAAAAGGAGCTGCCTAAAAAGGCTACTCTCGTTAAAAATAGGAGGAGGGGCTAAAAATAAACTTTGCTGTGATTAAATAAAGTTAACAAAAACCGAATTAAATTTGTACAACGAATAAACTTTACAAAAATGAAACAAACAATACAAGGAAAATAAATACGAAAGTCAAACAAAAAGCGAAGAGTCGCCTAAGGCAACCTCCGTAAATGAAATATGGGGAGGGGTTCAAAAGAAAAGTGGAAAAAAATTAATAAAACGGTTTTTTTTTGTCTAAAATTCAAATGAAAATTACTATTAAAGGAAAAGTTTTTAAACAACAATAAATATGGCACTTAAGTCCAAACGGATACTGAAAAAAAGAAACAAACAAAAATAAATTCAAGACGGCCGACCTAAACAAAAACAAATATGGCCGCCAAAAAAAAAATACGAAACTAAAATGCAAAAAGCTAGAAAATAAAATTAAAAAACAAAGCAAGAAAACGAAAAGATAAATAAAAATAAACTTAGCTAAACCAAAGAGGGGTCTTTTCTTGTAAAATAAATGTAATCCAAATGTGTTATTAATTCACAAACAAAAAGTCCGACGCTCGCCAAAGCAAGTCAGAAAATGACAAAACAAGTCAAAAGGTGCAAACGGCGAAGTCGTAAATAGCAAAAGTGACTCCGAAACAGAAGTAGGCTCTTTTTATGTGTTTTTTGGTCTCGTAATTTCCCACTCTCCGAGAGCCTCACTTTCACCAATGACGCATGCGCCGTGTCATTCGAAAAACTGCCTCGCATGAGCTCGCCTCGCGGTTCCATTACGTCTACGAACGCACGTGCAAACAAACCGCCTTCTTTTGCTTCGGCGAGGTAAGTCTCCACCACACTCCCCCCTGATCTCATCATCACAAAAAGTGCATTCGGGAGCGGGTCTCTTCTGGCGGGTGCTCCTTCGGAGGGGTACGACACAAGGTTCGTCCTCAGATGGGCTGTCACCTGAGGTTTCGTCATGCACGTCAGCATCCGCTGTTAGTGGACCATCGGAGCCATCACTTGGTTGACCTGACCCCAAGTAAATAAATCGCTCACTCTCTTCTGTGTCGGTTTCATCGCCCGACGATGCATATGGTCCTGAAAATGGCCGTAGGTCTTTGACATGGCGTGGTACCCCATCAATTCGCACTGTCAGTGGGCTGACAATTTCGGTTACCCGCCCGGTCCTGAACTTGGTTGTGCATTTGCCGTGCGGATTTTTGACCCAGACAACGTCACCTTCTTCATATCTCCCTCCGATAATCTGTGGTTCTGGTGGGGGTTTGGCTTCAATGCCTTTTACTCTGACGTGGTAATTATGCAGCACGTCAGCCGGTGCCGTGGAAGGTGAGACATCGTCCTTTGGCGTGACATTATACCAATAAACAGCCTCCAACGCGGAACAACCCTTCCTTGCTGCGATGGTCTTAATGCTCCTGTGGCTGCGCTCCACAATTCCATTACTAGCCGGTGAATATGCGCATCGGAATCTTAACTGCACACCCCAGCTGTTTGCAAACTCTTTAAAGTGTCTGCAAGTGAACGCAGGGTCATTGTCAGTCAATATCTCGGTTGGTGGGCCCCGTTCAAAGAAAATCATCTTCAACTGGTGAATGACACTATGTGCATCTTGTCGACGCAATGTCCGCCAAATTGCAAACCTGGAGGGACCGCAATCAATGAGCGTTAAAAAATGCACGCCATTGTAATGGGTTATGTCCATTGCTACTCTACTCCAGTTGTTTTCCACGCTCAATTTTCCCTTTTTCCAATGAACTGGCGCTGGATCTATAGACTGGCAGGCTTCACAGGCTTTGATAACCGATCGCACGATTTCCTTCGACACTAGTGGGTCGATAAGTCTGGCGAAGTATAGGGTTCGTTTCACGCCCGCATGTCCACTTTCTCGGTGGACGTCAACCACCTGACTTTTATTCAGTCGGCACCTCATTGCAGCGCAACTCTCCGGGACTGGCTCTTTTCCCTCCTTATGTAGATTCAACCACTTGCGTGGCACTCTGGTGAGGCAATCTGCGCGATTTTGACAGGATTTCACCAGCGTGACATCCATGGTCAATTTATATTCTTCCATTAATGCCCGCAGTGTTCCTAAGCGTCGTCTCACTAGCATTTCACCAGCCGCCTTAGTGTTCACACGTGCCTTCCCAGTCAAGGTGTCGGATATCCACCGATGTACGCATGCTGAATCGGTGACCAGATGCAACACTGTAGCCTGCCATTGAAGGGCCAGGTTGATGCCTTTGACTGCTGCATCTAATTCAGCCAGATTGATATGCCTGGCATCATTGGTCGGGCGCAACCAACAAGCATCCTCAACGATGCTTCCATTCGCCTCTAACGCCACTCCTGTGGCCACAGAACTTGCATCCACCCAGACCTTCATCTCGTTGCCATTCATGCACCAGTCTCCTCCAACAGGGTCCATTTCACACATTCTGGTCATCGTCTCTTCCAGCATACGAAGCAGATTGGCATTTCTGATTTCCTCGTCCCATCTCTTGGTTACCGCACTTGCTCGGCGCTTGATGAATGCAGTCGCCACCCTTAGCCAGCCACACACGGGGAAGTGGCCCACGAGTTTCCCACAAATGGAAAACACACGTCGACGAGTCACCACGTCGGGAATTTCCGGGATCTGTCCACTTCGCTTCCATCGGAGAGTACCGTTCTCTCCCCACACCTGCAGACCGAGGACCCTAGTTCCGTCTCGTAGCCGTTTTGGGTCTTTACAGACTAGGCCGTAATCTGAGAGGTGCTGTCGAACGCGTAATGGAAGAATCCGCTCAACTTTGTCCATAGCACAGAGTTCGCAGACCAACTCTGCATTTTCGATCCACTCGACGATTGGCATATCAGTTGCAGCGCCACTGAACTCAGGAATCAACCGGACATCAAAGACTTTGCCGTCCATAATGGAAATCGTAATAGATGCCGAAATAGCTTGATAGTATTTGTGTCTTCTCAGAGTGTAGTTCGTAGACGAATTAATAACCACTCCGCCAGCTGCTACTCGTAGAACCCGGAACACTGCTTCACCAGGGACTCCGTTTCCTGCGCACCGTAAGCAAACCGCTGTCTCCCAAACACCGGTGTAGCCTTCTCGAGTCGTAAATAGCGAAAGTCACCCGAAACAGAAGTAGGCTCTTTTTATGTGTTTTTTGGTCTCGTAATTTCCCACTCTTCGAGAGCCTCACTTTCACCAATGACGCATGCGCCGTGTCATTCGAAAAACTGCCTCGCATGAGCTCGCCTCGCGGTTCCATTACGTCTACGAACGCACGTGCAAACAAACCGCCTTCTTTTGCTTCGGCGAGGTAAGTCTCCACCACACTGTCACTCTTTCTCATAACTTTCCTCCTGTGGCAGTAAAATGCCTCGCTTGGGGCAATATGATTATAAAAAATATACAGAGGCAGTTAACTTTAAATACTTGGTGTTCGTTGTATATCTAAACTTATTTATAAATGGAAGTTTGTTTGTGTGTGTGTGTGTGTGTGTCTCCGTTACCTATAAACTCCGAAACGGCCGAACCGATTTTCTTGAAAATGTAAACAGTTGTACTATAAGCATCTGCGAGAGTTCTTATCTAGGTTTTGTGTCGAAGTACCCCCAATAAATATCGAAAATCGATAATCGAAAAAATTGGGTTGTAGACGGAGTGGTCCGATTTTAATCAAATTTGATACACTCATAGACAAAGACATAAACGATATTCAGAAGTTTCAAGGTTACAGTTCTTACAATAGTGCAGAAAATCGATAATATATATATATATATATATATATATATATATATATATATATATATAAAAGGCAAGATGTTTGTGTGTGTGTCTGTTTATCTGCCTGTATGTATTTTTTCAACCCTTTTATTTTATTTTTTGCTTCGGGTTTGGCTCTAAGTAGGTATAATTGCAGTTCTTACTCTCAGCCATGATACCATTTACTCAGAGGACTTATTTAGCCTTCAACATTCAGTTTACGACGAAAAAACGTGTTTGATATCGTTACGAGGAAATCAAATTTTGACTTACATCCATTCATTTTTCTTTCAGTCTACGGTTTCGCTTTAACTGGAAACAACTATTGCTTTTTAGTCTTTCGTGCCAACGTCCAAAGAGTCTGAGCTCCAGGACCATGGATTAGTTTTAAAACTTTAATTACACCCGAGCAACGCCGGACTATACTGCTAGTAGATACATAATTACATAATGTTATAGATATTCAGCTTTTGTTTTTGTCGATTTTGTTTTTAAATATGTCACATTGAAATAAAAATAGTTTTATTAGGAAGGTATATATTTTGTAAAATAGCGTACCTAATGTTAACATCGAATTTTCGGAAATTAGTTAACTTTCAATACATTTTCGCCATAAATAACAACTTCTATGATTTAATTATATCTGAGTTCTTTAAACCGAAGTTATTGTGATGTCATGCCGGAATCAGTCAGTCAGTTAAGTGCCATATGTGATACACGCTTGGGCGATCATGTCCCGAAAGAGACATGACTGACTGGGCAGAAGATTATCCCGCAGTAGGTTGCCATTGCTTTCTGCGGTAGACTGGTTGCCAGACAAGGCTATAGAACCCAATCTGTCCTGTTATTTAACCTATAACTGGAAGGAAGAGACGGATTAATACCTTTCCCAAGGGTATTTGCGCGTAAGTGAATGCAATGAATTCAACTGAAATTCGAACTCGGCTCTACCGATTTCTTGTTCCGAGCCGATATCCACTGGACTACGACGCACATCCCATGCCGGAATAGGTAGATGAAATCGGGTTTAAATGAGTTAAAAACGACTAAAATCCGGATATTTTAACCATTGTTAAGGTTTTTAATTTAGACATCTGAAAATCAAGTTATATAGGAAATGTAATGCCGAAGAGCTGACAAAGACCGAGTTAAAACGTTTTTGCGTTTTTTTTAAGGACTTAAAACATATTTGTATCTAGCATGGCTGACTGCTTGTTTCTGAGTATTCCTCTATATTATTTCCTGTTGCAGACGCCTTCTCAGGCGCATTCGTGCTTGTTCAATAGTCACAGAAGCAACCTGTACCTTTTTTTGTTGTTGAGCAGAAGCAAACACATCATCTGGTGTGATGATCAGTTTGAACAAGGCTAGTGCACTCTACTCCTCGGTCATGATGGCTTGTAACTTCTATCGAATTCGAAGCACAGTTTTTTTCTTCAACCTGTGGCATGGCCTTTAGGCGCTTCCCAACGGTTCTGTACGCTTGGGTAATCTCACCACACATATCATCGAGAATACACTTGCTTGATAAATCGAATTTTGGGGTATTTGGACATCACGCCGTTTAGGAAATGGTAGCAAACTCAATAAGACAAAGGTATATAAGTTAATTACTATTAAACGTTATTACAGCGGCTAATAGTGGACTACACAGCAAATAAATGCTAAAAACACGCGACTATTTTTACATCGCTGGAATCACTCGAATTCTTGAAGATACGGCGTGAACAACGCCTCAGAAGTTTCAAACTGTCGACGCAGTTCTTTTTTATTAGTATGGATGGTGTCACTAGTATCCACGAAATGCTATTAATGAGTAATGACGTCATAAGAGTTTATCCTCTGGTTGTTTTCTTCGATTCTAGCATAAGCAGCCCAGCCATCTGAAACAATATAGTTTCCAGGTTGAATATACTATACAGTCACCTCTTTCAGAGTCTCTGCTCGCCTATCCGGTACATCAGATTCCCCGAACCCCGATTTATACCACCGAATACCCAATGGCCAGAATGCAGAAATTTATTTAACCCTCTAGGGCCATTCGTATCATATTTGATACAGTATGAAAACAAGCCCTGAAAGAAATATTTTCCTGAAAATTTTTTTAAGAGAAATATTTTATAAATTTCAAATGAAAGCAGTACTGACTGCTCAGTCAATGAATACCAAATGTTTCCTTATAGGGAAATACTGTATCAAATATGATACGAATGGCCCTAGAGGGTTCAAGCTAAAAATGTTTATAAAACTAAAACATTTATATGTATAAAGGAACGGTTTATTTTATGCCGTTTAAGTGTCAGTCAGTTAAGTGCCATACGTGATACACGCTTGGGCGATCATGTCTCGCAAGAGACATGACTGACTGGGAAGAAGATTATCCCGCAGTAGGTTGTCATTGCTTTCTGCGGTAGACTGGTTGCCGAGCAAGGCTATAGAACCCAATCTGTCCTGTTATTTAACCCATAACTGGAGGGAAGAGACGGATTAATACCTTTCCCAAGGGTATTTGCGCGTAAGTGAATACAATGGATTGAACTGGAATTCGAACTCGGCTCCCCGGTTTCTCGTTCCGAGCCGATATCCACTGTACCACGACGCACATCCCGTTTAAGTGTAGGATTACCGAATAACCTAACTGAAGAATTTGTGCAAATGGGTACCAGAAGAGGGAGTAACCGAGATGGAGAAAGGGCAAATATTCCTAAAAGCTACAGAATTATAGTTCATCATGTATTTTATTTAAATAGCTACTAATCTAAACTTATTTATAAATGGAACTTTGTCCGTGTGTGTATCCGTTACCTAAAGACTCCGAAACGGCTAAACCGATTTTCTTGAAAATTTACACAGTTGTACTATAAGCATCTGCGAGTGTTCTTAGCTAGGTTTTGTGTCGAGGTACCCCCAATAAATATAAAAAATCGATAATCGAAAAAATCGGGTTATAGAAGGAGTGGTTCGATTTTAATCAAATTTGATACACTCATAGACAAAGACATAAGAAATGATATTCAGAAGTTTCAAGGTTGCAGTTCGTAAAATAGTGCAGAGAATCGATAATATATATATGAAAGGCAAGATGTTTGTGTGTGTGTGTCTGTTTATCTGTCTGTATGTCTTTTATACAAATCCACAATTTTTATCCGATTCTCACCAAACTTCACACAAATATTCTTTACGCTGAGTCTGAGCTTCAGGACCATGGATTAGTTTTAAAGCTTTCATTACACCCGAGCAACGCCGGGCTATACTGCTAGTATACTATACATTTGAATTTGAATTATTTGTTTTATTTAAAGTCAGGATATGAATTGGATTTTTTTTTGTTTCCTTCACCACAGTGATTTTGTTTTATTTGTTCAACGGCATATAAACTCGTTATGGGTCATTTAATGTCGAAACTTTTTTGAGTTTCAAGTAATAAAAATGATATATGTTATTCCACTTTCATAATTGAATCCATGATAGATGATACGCAGATTTTGTGAATATACATGTTTGTGTGGGCATAATTATTAGAAGTAGTGATGTGTTTTATCTTGTAGTTTTGTTGAAGTTATACTTTGGAATAGAGATTGATTTGTGGGATATTCTATGAATTAATATCACGAAAGAGTTGCTTTTTCGGTTGATTTTATTTCGTGACATATCAACTTCTATGGATTATGTAATTCTGAAATATAAATATTTGAACTCAGTGGTATGCCTTCAACTGCAGTTAAAATGTATTATTGATCATTTTACCATAAATAGGTATTTTTATATTTTCAGTGTCTTTTTGGGGAAGAGTTCACTGTTTGCCCGTAGCTGGGACCCTAACAGGTGTTACTACATCAGGTCAGCGTGAACAACAACAATTAAGAGATTGTTAATGTTAAATCAACATCCTCGAAACCTCCACTCTCCCGATCAGAGGCCTTGCTGCCGGATGTAGTTCATCGTCATACCTAGAACTTATAGAGAATTTGAGACACCGTCTCTAGTTTGCTGACCATTGACGCATTAGAAGGCAAGAAGCCCAGAGAAAAACACCGAGTAACTTAACAAACTTGTACAAATAGATAGTCCCTTTAATAACCCTATTCTGCTAAGAAGTTACGAAAATAGGAGTTTGTGAAGAGCTATGATCGCCCATAGCCTGAAGGGATATGACGGATAAAAGATTTCATTTTATTTCTGTTGTTTTTTGTTTTCAAGATTGACATTCAATGATCACTTTTGCAAGCAGTGAATAACTTATTAAATAAACAATAAATTCAGTCTGTCCGACAGTGTCACTGAAACCCATCTAGCCACACTTGCTCTATATAGACATATTACTTTTTGGAATCAGGATGATCTTGGGATTTAAAATCTGCCCTTCATCTTAAGTTTAAACACCCAGCATTAAGATTTTTGTCCGGATGAGGTGGAACCAATTAAAAATTCAAATTTTAAAATAATTGAAAAAAAAAAAAAAAAAAAGGAAAAGTGAATTTAAAAATTTATATTGAGTTTAAAGTAGCACAAAAACTTTGTGAATTTAATTTAATTTTGTTTTAAACTCATTTAAAAATATTTCCACAACTTTGTGAATTGAGGAAATCAATTTTATTTCTTCAAAATGTGAAGGAATCAGAAATAAAGTGAACAGTATCGTGACGTGAGATCTTGAAGTTCCGCAGACTTGCGATTGAAGAACTCAACTTACTTGATGTTCCACGGCTTTTATGACTTGAAGAAACCAATTTTCGGTTTGAATTAGAATTTCAGCCCAAATCTGATTTTCGGCTAAAATCGGAGTTTCGGCTCGAATTGGAGTTTCGGCCCAAATCGGACTTTAGACCCAAATCTGAGTTTCGGCCCAGTTCGGCGTTTCGGCGTTTCGGCCCAAATCTTAGTTTAGTTCCAAATCGGTCTTTTGGTCGGAATTCGACTGAACCTGAATCAGTGCTAAAGTAAGCTCTTGAAGTTCTATAGAGAGAATTGTAAAATTCAAAGTTATTTCTTAAAAACTATCGAAAATGTTTTTTTTAAGCCTGACTAGAGGTCCTTTTACTTTTGGACCGGATGAGTTAACTTAAATCAGCAAGCAGTGCGAATTTTAAGTTAGCTGACAATAATTTGAACTAAAATACTGTTATGGTGCCCTCCTACGAGAAATGGACTCTTCCTCTTACTATATACCTGCAGGACGGAAGTCAAGTCGGGTAGTTAAATACGACAGCTAGTACGCAGTTAAAGCTAGCTTTAAAGTCAGGCAATAAGCAGTGTAATAATACCGTTCGGACTTATTTCTACTTATTACTAACACTTCTTTTGTATATATCGTTCTTGTCATACTAATACACGGTTTTGAACTTATCTTCTGTGTTCCGTGTCTTACTTTCGGCCAAACCAGTTACAGCAACTTTGCGGCGAAGTTTCGACACAACAGCTCCACAACAAGTTGGCGACGAAGATCCTCAACAAATACATTGGATTGCTAAAATAATAACAGACACACATCTGCGGGTGCCAATGATATAGTTTTTTTTGCTTAATCCCGTAACTTAGTAGATTCGTTAATGAGGCAAAAACCACACTTACACGCAAAATAGTTTAGTGACTGGCGAATTAGTTGATAAAATACTCCATTTTTACAAGAGTCAGATTCGACCAAATATAGAGTAAGACTGTTCTATCAGAACTGGATGTGTCCAGTCTTTACAAAAGAGATTACGCAAACTTGTAGGCGATAAATTAATTCCTACACTATAGGTCTATTTTGTTTTTTGTTTTTTTACAAACGAAACAATGCTAACCTATTGCTAATATATCATTATTTCCATGGCAAATGTTCCATAGCATACTGTTTAAGACCATATCACATTGAAACACCGGTTTTCGTACGATCACCGAAGTTAAGCAACATCAAGCCTGGTCAGTACCTAGATGAGTGATCTCTTGGGAATATTATCACTGTAAGCTTGTATATACTGGTAGTGTAATGGATATACGGCACGGGAATTGGAAATCAGAGAGACGAGTTCCAATTTTAGCCGATTTCGTTATATTCATTTACTGGCAAACATTCTCGGGCAACATATGAATCCATCTCTGTTCTTCCCAGCTATCTATCTCAATCTGTTCATATCTATCTATCATGTACCTGTCGGGCTATTATGGAGAATTATTAAGACTGGTATCAATAAAATCATAATTATTATCAAAAAACATTCTATCAATCTATAACTATTTGCTGGGTATAAGTAACCCGCAAAAGGTTAATGAGCTGTCAGTCAGTCAGTTAAATGCCATACGTGATACACGCTTGGGCGATCATGTCTCGAAAGTGATATGATTGACTGGGTAGAAGATTATCCCGCAGTAAGCTGCCATTGCTTTCTGCGGTAGACTGGTTGCCATCCAAGTCTCTTCTATTATTTGACTTATAGCTAGTTGGGGAAGCAATGTATTATATTATTACGTAGTAATTAGTGGGGAATCAGTTTATTACTTCATAACAATATAAAACTGGTTCCCCACTTTATGACCAGTAGCTGCCTTAATCATGATTCCAATTATTATATTTAGTCAGTTAAGTGCCATACGTGAAACACACTTGGGCGATCATGTCTCGAAAGAAACATGACTGACTGGGCAGAAGATTATCCCGCAGTAGGTTGCCATTGCTTTCTGCGGTAGACTGGTTGCCAGCCAAGGCTATAGAACCCAATCTGTCCTGTTATTTAACCCATAACTGGAAGGAATAGACGGATTAATACTTTTTGCAAGGGTATTTGCGTGTGGGTGAATGCAACGAATTCAAATGGAATTCGAACTCGGCTCCCCGAGTTGTCGTTCCGAGCGGATATCCACTGCACCACAACGCACAAAAGAGCACAAATCAATAAAAATACTTACTTTCAGCTGTTAAGGCCTTCACAGTTAAGACACGCCGTGTCACGCATACACGATCGACTCACCCTCATTTAACTTCGTATTGTATTGGTAAGTAGGAACAACTTCTACCTCAGAACAGTTTGTAGAACAGACTGTCGAGAAAATGCTTTCATCGATTGTTACAGTTTGAAACTGTTTGAGTCGAGAGTCAACCGTTATTTAATTTAGATATCTTAATATCATTCACTTCTTACTTTATCCGTTTGCACGCTTACAAGGATACCATTTAGTGGTCCTCTACGTTCAGTGGCTCTTGGGCCTTCTATTGTGTGAACAACAGTATTAAGAAAACGTGTGTAATGTGCAGACGCTGTAAAGTTCTAACATAAAATGCGAAGTGTGCGTGTCGGTATTTAAGCCGACCTAAACCAAAATTATCTCAGCCATGACCTACTTGATTGATAAACCTGGCTGGATTCCCGTTCCATATTTACCGCAGGCGTCTTATGATGAAGATGCTTCCCTACCGGAAATTGGATATTGCTAATGCCGGCGTCGTACGCGCACAGTCTTCATATATTACCGCTCTTATTCCTAAACATTATCAGAATCCGACTGATGCCTCTCTCTCTCTTATATATATATATATATATATATATATATATATATGTGTGTGTGTGTGTGTGTATGTGTGTATGTGTCTATGTGTCTCTCTCTCGTATATATAATATATATATATATATATATAGAGAGAGAGAGAGAGAGGGAGAGACAGAGATAGACTGAAAGAGCCACACACTTTGCACACATTTTTTTCTTGATATATATACATATATATATGCAAAGAGCAAGAGAGTCTCTCTCTCACAAACACACACCAAGTTCACATTATATAAACTACACATATGTATTTATGCATACACAGACTTAATGATATATATATATATATATATATATATATATTAGTCAAAATGTACCTTTAATATATATATATATTTTTTTCTTTTTAATCGTATCACCCCGAGAAGGCGGTAACGCCACTGATGTGCAGGGGGCTACATAATAGTGAAAAGATTGGAAAAGAGAAAGCCGGAAACCACATCCTAAACAGGGAACAAAAGATGAGCCTCTTAACCTGTTCAATAGACGTGGGTGGAGTGTGAACTGGGCGATAGATATATCTATCTACTCCAATAAGATAGATCTATATCTATTTGCCAAAATGTACGTGTTTAATATATATATATATATATATATGAATAGAATAAATAAAAAACAAATAAGAAAAAAGTCTTTATATTTGTTCTTTATTTATTCTATTCATCTTGTTGGATTCCAATCCATATATTCAACTCTCTCTCTCTCTCTCTCTATATATATATATATTGTCATCCGCAGACAGATCTGTTTCGCTGTATCACAGCTCATCAGTACGGTTAGACTCCGATTGCTTTTTAACCCAGGATTGAAACCCGACCGAATTGGCGTCAGTCTGGGCTATGGGCGTTCGGTGGAAGAAGGCAGACTTTTTAGCGCATATATTATCATTATACGCGACGAATAGCTAGAGTGCTCTCATTCATTTGACTGAATGAGCGATATATATATATATATATATATATATATATATATATATATATATATATATAACGGTCATGTCACGTTGAATACACCGGTTCCCGCTCGATCACCGAAGTTAAGCAACGTTGAGCCTGGTCAGTACTTACGTGGGTGACCACTTGGGAATACCAGGTGCTGTTAGCGTTCACGGATGTGCGTTGTGGTGCGGTGGATGTCGGCTTGGAGGGGGAAATCGGTGAGCCGAGTTCCAATTTCAGTCGAGCACACTGCACTCACTTGCGCACTAGTACCCTTGGGAAAGGTATTAATCCGTCCGTTCCCTCCAGTTATGGGTTAAATAACGGGGTAGGACTTGGGACCCTGCCCTTAAACAAATTCCAATGAGTCTTGCTCCGTCAGGGAGGAAGCCCGCTCAACCCGACTAGGGTGAATGCGGCATACATACATACATACATACATACATACATATATATATATATATTAGTCAAAATGTACGTTTCATGCTATAAGAGATGGTTGGAAGATTTCTTAAGGTGTGAAGCTTTATACATAATTTGATACTCTTGCGGCTTCAATCAGCCGTGTGTTTTCATTGTGTATATAACTCTCTAAAGTCTGCCTGCCACTGATGTGCGCCGATAGCCTAAATGTAGAATCTCTGACAGAGATGAAATCGGTCGGTTTTCAATCCTTGCCTGAGGCGGTCGGATGTCTAACTGTAATCATAAGCTGTGATACAGCAAAACAGGACTGTCTGCGGATTAATATATATAACCTTTAAAATCCAGCTTTTGACAAAAATAATATTTGCTAAAAAACAAAAAGAATTGGCGATATTAAAAGAGTGCTCAGTACGATTTTCAAAACAGAAAAATATACACCAAATTATGATACAAATTATTGGAAACACAGATCTTTATGCTACCACGGTTTCTATCAGATATGTATTGTTTTATAATACTGAATTGGTAGAAACCATGGTAAACTAATAGTCAGTTTTTCAAATTTTATATATATATATATATATATATATATATATATATATATATATAAAGTTTATTCATATCTACCTATGAATCTATCTATCTCTGACTATACATATTCATTATAAGCGAATGAATCTTTTTCAATATGAGTATCTCGGTGTACCTGCTTTTGTCTATATTTTGTATGCAATCTTTGGCTATTTATTTAATCAATCATAGTCTTCTCTTCACCACCCAAATTCCTAAATACATACATGCTTCCCCAAACATATATATATATATATATATATATATATATATATATATAGTTCCGTGTGCGTATTTGCGTTTGAATGCGTTTTGCCTTTTGTGTAATGGTGAAATGGTCCGTGCCTAGCTTTTCAAACCAATTTATTATTAGTAGCGTAAACACAGATGGTTGAAGACGGGTGGTGCCTGATAAAATGGGATGGAGTGTTGTGTTGTATAATAGAGAAATTAGAGATGACGAGGTGAACTGCTTAGTAATCGCTATTGGTTCTGTTTGCAGCCAATAACTATTTTCGATCCAGCGATAAAATTAATGTCAATAATCGCCATTGCAATGTTCGTTGGTCGCACAAACGTTTGTCTGTCGGTCTTGCGTTTCCTGTTTATTTTTAGATAAAGGAATATTGTTAGATATGTACGCATGTTTACGTCATTAACTATGTGGTTATTAGGTGTATTGATAGATCAGTTTATGCTCACTGCAAATGAAGAAGGAAGTGGAAGCAACGGAAATGTGGTTCTACAGAAAGATACTGAGAATGACATGGACAGTCCGAGTAAGCACAGAACAAGTCTTAAAATAAGAAAATACTTTTGTAAAGTCACAAACTTTAAATAACCCTTTCGCAGAAAACTATTCGAACTTTTCTGACCTCCGAATGCTTATTATATATATATATATTATTTTTACAACGTCACGTGATCCTCTAATCACGATTCCTCTAATTACATCAAAACGAGGTCGATCCGTTCAAACTCAAATGTCGTCAGCAACACTTTATCTAAACTTATTTATAAATGGAACTTTGTCTGTGTGTGTGTGTGTGTGTGTATGTATGTATGTATGTGTCCGTTACCTATAGACTTCAAAACGGCCGAACCGATTTTCTTGAAAATTTACACAGTTATACAATAGGCATCTGCGAGTGTTCTTAGCTTGATTTTGTGTCGAGGTACCCTCGATAAATATCAAAAATCGATAATCGAAAAAATCAGGTTATAGAAAGTGTGGTCCGATTTTAATCAAATTTGATAAAAACAAAAACATAAGAAACGATATTCAGAAGATTCAAGGTTGCAGTTCTTACAATAATGCGGAAAATCGATAATATATATATATATATATATATATATATATGTATATAAAAGGCAAGGTGTGTGTGTGTGTGTGTGTGTGTTTATCTGTCTGTATGTCCTTTATACAAATCCACAATTTTTATCCGATTCTCACCAAACTTCACACAAATATTCTTTAGGCTGAGTCTGAGCTCCAGAACCATGGATTAATTTTAAAGCTTTCATTACATCTGAGCAACGCCGGGCTATACTGCTACTTCATATATAACAAATACACTTAGAATCAGAAAGAGACGACTGAAATTCTTGGAATATAATGAGGAAAGAGGGTATGGAAAATTTAACTCACAAATCATGTCGGAGGTAAAAAGGATAGGGAATGTAGACGAGTTTGTGTGAATGGATGTCAGAACAGAGGACGGGAGACTTGGCAAAGAGAGAAACGCTGCTAAAGGCTATGAGGGATAGGAAGTTGTGGAGAACCATGACTG
Organism: Ascarosepion bandense; assembly: GCA_037127315.1. Classification (NCBI taxonomy): domain Eukaryota; kingdom Metazoa; phylum Mollusca; class Cephalopoda; order Sepiida; family Sepiidae; genus Ascarosepion; species Ascarosepion bandense. The sequence continues at coordinate 89,378 of JBBBDQ010001881.1, forward strand.
CTTAAATAAATACAGTAAATAGAAGAAGATATTGGTTGATAAGTATGCGTATTTATATGTTTTACTATTTAAGAAGAAAATTGCAGTTTCTAAGAACCAGTCTCACCCTTCACATATATCTAAATTTGTTAATTCTCTCTCGTTATTTATATCTGTTCATATAAATCTCAAGTAGTTACACTCTTGTGTAAATTATTCGAAACAAAACAATGACTTCTTAGGATCTTTCACATTTTCCCTGATCACTTATACGTCGTCTCCTGGCGTTGTTTTTTCTCTTCCGATCGCATTTTCCTATACGTTTTGGGCTGGTGGATCCACTTTGTTTCTTCGCCTTGCTGACACGACTGACATTTGAAAGGTTGATACCTACAATATCTGTGATCCCTCTGTAAGGTTTGCCAATGTATTCGTGCAGTGTTCTCAATTTTTTTACACTTCCGTACAATGGCCGTAGGGCAACAAATTCGAAACAATAGTGTCTGGGCGTAATAAAAATATGATGTAATGACGGATGACGCAATATTTTTCAAGGCCAAACAAATTTCATCAAACACCCCGAAAATAGATTCATATTACTGCAAATGACCTAATCCGAGGAAAAAACAGCAATCGATTATATTCTATCACTTTCAATGGGTCTAAATGTAGCCGTCTGGTAAAGAAAGGAATTTAAAGCAGTTGTTTCAATTAATTAGCACAAGGGGGTATATCTATATCTGTTAAATCTTTCTATCTACATATTTATCTATGGCTGTTACATCCTTTAATATAAGTCTAACTTAAGTCTATCTTAAGTCTAACTTAAGTCTATCTTAAGTCTATCTTAAGTCTAACTTAAGTCTAACTTAAGTCTAACTTAAGTCTAACTTAAGTCTATCTTAAGTCTATCTTAAGTCTAACTTAAGTCTAACTTAAGTCTATCTTAAGTCTAACTTAAGTCTATCTTAAGTCTATCTTAAGTCTAACTTAAGTCTATCTTAAGTCTATCTTAAGTCTAACTTAAGTCTATCTTAAGTCTATCTTAAGTCTAACTTAAGTCTATCTTAAGTCTATCTTAAGTCTATCTTAAGTCTAACTTAAGTCTAACTTAAGTCTAACTTAAGTCTAACTTAAGTCTATCTTAAGTCTAACTTAAGTCTATCTTAAGTCTATCTTAAGTCTATCTTAAGTCTATCTTAAGTCTAACTTAAGTCTATCTTAAGTCTAACTTAAGTCTATCTTAAGTCTAACTTAAGTCTATCTTAAGTCTAACTTAAGTCTATCTTAAGTCTATCTTAAGTCTAACTTAAGTCTATCTTAAGTCTATCTTAAGTCTATCTTAAGTCTGCCAAATCTATCTATCCATCAATATCGGTTAAATCTATATTTCTGATAAATATGGCAATTTTTGTTAAATATGTCTACGTATATCTGCTAAATATAACTATCTATATCTGTTGTCGCTATATCTGTTAAATGTCTATCAATATCTCTTAAATGTCTATCTATATTTGCTACGTTTATCTATTTCACTTAATTATGTCTATCCATATCAGTTAATATATCTATGTCATTTAAATCTGTCTTAAATCTATCTATATCTATTAAATCTATGTATCACTGTCTCTTACTGTTTTTACAAACTTGTGTGTATATATAAATCCGATACATCATGGCATGACAAAAAATATCACCCTGGAATAATGATTATCAAATTCATCTCACAGACCATTTAGTGAGTATTTGTGTAACATTAAAATAAGCTTATTAGATGATTACATATTATTGGCTACCCGCTCTATGCGTAATTAAAGGAAGATAATTGTTTATTGAATTTGTCGAAACCTGGGCTGTCAAGAAGTTTCTGAGGTTTAGGCCGGAAGAAATGCACACAAAAAAGGACAGGTGCTGTTCTTCCATTCAAACCTGCGAAAAATCCGAAGCAAAATGACAGAATTGTATTCTCCAAAAAAGAAGACAGGAAGAAATAAAAAGTATTTGTGACAAAGAAAAAAAAAAGAACTAATTACCAGACACACACAAACACACACATGTATATATGTATGTATATCAGCATGCGGTGTAGATATAGAAGAATCCAAAGGAGTATCCTGTACATACAGTGGTAGGATAACTCTCTAGGAGAACTCTAAATATATAGGTATATAAATACATATATATATATATATATATATATATAGAGAGAGAGAGAGAGAGAGAGAGAGAACAAGTACATATAGCCCAGAAGCAGCTCTGGGCGTATAACGGCCAAAACATCGTGAATCTGGCAACGAAAATGAGAACAACAGTTCGAATAATGTAAATTTTTTTTATATAATCGTGTCGCCCCAACCAAGGCATTTTACTGCCATTGTTGTGCAGTCTCGCATGTCTACCAGGCTTGATTTCATTCAGGCTTGAATTCTTTAAATGTAAGTCGTTATCATTTATGTTTGCATTTCTTTCTGCCTATATTTATTTTGCTGTGTTCATTTGAACGTTTTTCTCGTTGGTTTTTCTTTTTTAACTTGTTAGAAATTTTTGTTGCAGGTAGTTGGGACTTTAATTCCTTTTTTTTCCTTTTATCACCCGGATGAAAACCCCCTACCACTCTCCGTTAGTGGGTCACACATGTAGATACGGTAGTGGGTAGTAAGTGATCTGGTTCCCAGCCATATCCAATTATTGACTTTTGCTAAAAGTAAAAAAAAAATATATATATATTTCTCCCTCACCTCTTAAAATCGCCATTTTTTCTCGCATGTCCAGCAGGCTAGAATTAATTCAGGCTTGAATTCTTTAAATGTAAGTCGTTTTCATTTAGGGCAAAGAATTTAATAATAATAATAATAATAATAATAATAAACCCTCAAGGGGACAGGAGATTAAGCCAAGGAGATTGAAAAGGCAAGAGACTACAAGGTAATTTATAAATGCAATCAGCAAACCAACTGAAAGAAAAGAAATCCGAGGTGGGTATGCGGAACTACGTTCCTGACAAAAAGAATTTCATAAATAAGTCGGACGTACCACCCATTACTCTTTTATCGAGACTATTACCCTTCATCTCTCAGACTAGAGCCCTGTAAGGGCCCGTTTAAATAAACCAAAAACCTCGATCGATACGCTGAGAACACAAAGGTAGTACACATCTCCAACCGCAAAAAAAAAAAAAAAAAATCTAAAAATAATTCAAGCCAATACATATATATTAATTTATTTGTCTGAACATTATTTTTAATAAATGCTCATATTTGAGAACACCGCCTGAATCCATCTTGCACATATACAAATCATCCATCTGACCCTGCATAGAATACTGTCATATCTGGTCGGGCGTCCCTGCTATTCAACTCAGAGTTCTTTTACAGGCTCCAAAAGAGAATCTGTAATGTGATTGGTCCTGACCTGGCAGCTCGACTCCAGCCACTTTCTCACCGGTGGGATGTGGCTTCCCTCTGTCTCTTCTATAAATAATTTCATGGATTAAGCCTTATGAACACAAATTTTAGATTTTTTTAGAGCAATCTAAGATTTGTGTTCATAAGGCTGAACTCGGTTTCGTTTAAACTGTGAAATTATTTGTGTTCGAGTAGTCTGAAATGCGTCAGATGAATTGATGGCGCCCCCTATGTTGTTAGGGTTCGCAGGTTCGAATCCTGCCGAATAACATATTTTTCTTACAAAATCTTTCAATAAATAATCAGACTGGTAGAGTTATATATATATATATATATATATATATGTTTATGTTTAGTTAAAAATAGAGTATCTAATACGAGCCTGAATTGCATTTTACTTTTAATTGAATGCATAAATTGTTTTGGGTATGTACGCAGAGTCATAGAACTGTTTTTTTATTTCAAACACGGTGAGCACATTGTGGCCTTGATCATAGTTGATATTGTTGAGTGTTGGCTTTTTAATATTTTTTATTAATAATGCTGAGGATACCATGGTGCAAACATTTGACCAACGACGATCTTTTGGAAAAAATCTCCCTGATATTGAATAAGTTTCCTTTTCGTTTTCATTTTTTTCAAAAACTCGTCCTTGCTCAAATGTTTGCACCATGGTGTCCTCAGCATTATTAATAAAAATAATACGAATTTCTGTTAACAATAAAAAACAAATTAAAAAAAATTGCAGCACCGGTTAAAAAAGCGAGTAAAACTTTAAAAAAAATGTGCTGCGTCCCAGGAGATGGACGACCATGGCTCTCTGAAAAATCCTATCCCTTCCGGCACGCCACCTGTTCTGCCAACCATTCACACAAGCTCGTCAGGTAAATGGCTTACACCTATTTCTCCTATCCTCTGTATCGTCCGTGAGTGTTAAGTTTTCCAAGGTTTTCTTTCTCATTATGTCTAAGTAATATCAGCTGTATTTTTCTGATCATGGGAGTCACTCGTTGAGCCATCCCGGAGTAAAATTTTCAGCTGACATGAAGAGTTTATTTTCTTAACGTCGCTCAGATGCGACACAGGGCTGAAAGTATGGGGGTACCCACTTAGGATCGAACTCACTACTCAGTTATAATAAGGTCTAACGAGATTAGCTTGCTAACCATTACATCACGACGAGGTACCCCCCATGAAATGGGAAAAATATATTGAAGCAATTATTACGTTTACAGCTAAGAAATTAGTTTCACGATGTTGTGCTAGACAATTTTTATGGCCAGACTTACATATATATATATATATATATATATATATATATTTTAATCATTTCACCCCGAGCAAGGCGGAAACGCCACTGATGTGCAGGGGGTTACATAAATGTAAAAAGATTAATTAGAAAAGAGTGAGGAGTACAAACTAGTTAGAAAGGAACAATAAAAAGCAGGTGCGATGACAGATACATAGGTGGAGAGAAAGGGAATGTTATACAGCGGTGGGGGAGAGAGCTAGAGGCCAATGGTTAGTAGATGAGTATTGACTTTGCATTTAAATTTCTGGAGGTTGTAGCCGTCAGGAAAGCAAGAATACGGGAGCGAGTTCCACAGGCGGGAAGTGCGAGAGAAGAAGCTACAGGAGTAGAATTGTCGTCTGCATTTGGCTAACCTGACTGTGAATGGGTGGGACCCAGTTGCCAGTCTGGTTGCACGAGTAAACACCTGTTGAGGAGGCATCAGTGACTTAAGCTTTATTTATTTTTGTACGAATACAAAAAATGTGGCACAAGGCCGAAATTGGGGTGGGGAAGGCTGGTCTAGTTTAACTTAGCTATTCACTTTCGTCGACCCTGACATACTTATAATAATCCTTACACCATAATACCACATTTTTACTTACCATTCTTACCACGTTCACCATAATACCTCGGCTGCTCTATGTTGTCCTACTTAACTCCCATATTTACAATATTCAGTGGAGGGCATGGGCAGAAAATAACAACATTAAAATATCCCCAATGGTTTTATACAATGAAGAAAACGATATATACAAGAAACTAAATAAAATCGTATTAGTAATAAAAGCCCCCCACTACTCTAATATTGTGACAGCAAAATCACTTCCCCGGACGAAATATAATGCGTGGCTTTAGAAATATCATAATACCACTTATCCGATCAGCAAACACTCACACAATCACTCACACATTTAAACACCATAACAAAAACGAAAAGCACACTTGAAAAATAACGAAAGACGCCACGCATCCACCGGAGAACTAACATTGTTGAACACCTAAGGTGGGAAAGGGGGTGGGGGATTAAACTAAAAGAAAACTGGGGCCAAAAAGAAAAAGTGGGGCCAATGAGCAATCATAACCTAGCTAAGTTACCTTTAAAGAGAGAAAACAGAAAATCAAATACTTCCTACTCTAAACTAACAGGGAAGGGGTGCACATGTTGTGCCCAGCACACCCAATATCCTGATGCCTAACCAGCATCAAACAACCACTCCAGGTCAGCACCTTTCACTCGACAGAGACGCGCAAGACTCACCCACCTTTTGCCAAATTCAGATGGAGTGAGTCGTTTCCTTTCCGTCCTGATCTTGACTTTAAGCTGATGCTTAAAGAACAAGATCAGTTGGGAAGAGGTAAACTTCTCATCACCATAGAATTCCTTCTGTCGCGTCGTCCAAATCACGACTCGCATAACACCTAGTAAGCAAAAGAGCACATAGTGCTCAGCCCTAGATAACGGAGGCACGACATTGCTACAAACAGAACTAGCCTCAAGGACAAAGAACTTTCCACGCAGCATACGGACCATGAGATCTTCAAGGAACTTACATAGCGGCGCAACAACACTGCAGTGGAAGAAGGCATGATCGACGGATTCCGCCGACAGCCCACAACGCACGCAGGTTGATTTCGGTGTTAGGCCCGCTACATGAAGTTTCTTGCCTACCCAGAGAGCCTTTCGAATCATCAGCCAGGTGAGTGATGCCTCATCGTTAGTGAGACATTTCAACCCAGGCGCCCAAGGCCATATGGAGCGAGCCTCCTGCTTCGTAAGCCCGAGCTCGCCAATCAGTTCATCTTGAACGGCCCCCCCTAACTAACACCCGATATAATGCCCTAAGAGACAACGATTGGGCGTTGGAGAGGCCATCCGTAGCCCGCAAGAGAAACTGGAGAGCCAAACGACATTCTTTATAGAAGGAGCATTCGCCACGAGGAATACGGCCGGCCTCTTCCTCCGACAAATGCACACTTCTCAAGGATGGAAAGTTTTTATGGACGTCCTCTTTAACGAGGGCGCCTTTCTCATCCGCTAGCATACACATTCGATCCAGGAATCTAATGCGAAGCGTATGTTGACGAATCTCAACGCTAGGCATGCCCAGACCGCCTTCAGATGGATGAAGGTAACAGATCTCGCGACGCACCTTGGGAGCCTTGCCTTCTCGCCAAAGGAAAGAGAACAAGAGCTGAATCAATCCCAAACGAATGGCACACGGGAGAGGAAGTACGGAGAGTCGGTAAAGGAGAATCGGGTAGATGTGCGAGGCACATACTTCCGCCCTCCCCTTTAAGGAAAGATTCCTCCGAGTCCACAGATGAACTGCGCCCTCGGCCTTCTCTCGAACCTCCGACCAATTCATTTCCAACTGGAGATCAGGACCGAAAAAGACGCCGAGAATCTTGATCGGCCCGTCCGTCCAGAGGAAAGGTCCGGGGAGAGAAACTCCCTTCCACGCACCCAATCGCAAGCCAACAGACTTATCGCGATTGATCTTGGCCCCTGTCACCGTCTCATAGCATCTGATTTCTTTGCTAACTTCGTCAATCTCGGCTTTGCTCGACACAAAAACCGAAACGTCGTCAGCATAGGCGGAGTACCTGGCCGAGGTGGTAGCACCAGGTAGGGAAATTCCGCGAAGGACCGGATTCGCCTTTAACTTGCGAAGGAAAGGCTCCAACGCAAGAACGTAAAGCAAAGGCGAAAGTGGACAACCTTGACGAATGGAGCGAGATAATGTGAAGGGCTTCGATCTTACCCCATTCACTTCCACCAGCGCACCGGGGGACTCATACAGCAGTCGGATCCAGGTGCGAAAGTACGGCCCGAAACCGGCGGCGGAAAGGACAGATTCCAAGAAGCGATGGTCAACCCTATCGAACGCCTTGGACTGATCCAAATTGATCAGCGCGGCTTCGGTGTCGGTTTTCTCGATGATCAGGCGTACCAAATGAAGGTTGTCCTGAATAGTCCTGCCCTTCACAGCACAAGTCTGCTCGGGGCCAATCAGACTAGATAGGACAGCCTGCAAACGGCCGGCCAAGATCTTGGCAAAAATCTTTAAGTCAGTATTTAACATCGTTAAAGGCCGATAATTATCTATGCCACCCCCACCGTCCTTGCTCTTGCGAAGCAACTTGATTACACCCCTGGTGAAACGTCGAGGTATAGACCCCTGCTTCATCCAGTTGTTATAAACAAGAGCCAGCAGAGGAACAAAAACGGACGACTGCCTCAAGTACAGTTCGTAGGGAAGACCATCCAATCCTGGAGTTTTGTCCCGGCCAACCAATTTCAGCGCATCCCAGATTTCCGACTCTGTTATGGGCCCCTCGCACCTAGCCGCTTCAGCCGCCGAGAGGCGGGGAAAGTCAGCCAAATAGGTATCGAACTGAGCCGAACTCAGACCGGGCTCCCTGGTGAAAAGATCCTGGAAGTAATCCCGAAAAGCCCCACATATACCCACGTCTGTAGTCACGGTACGTCCATCCGGCAATGTGATGTCCTTGATATGCCGATTGACTGCTCGCCTAGCTTCTTCTGCACGCAATTCTGCGGCCATATTCGTTGCCTCAGAAGACATTCTTTTTAACCTAGCCCTAACTACCAGAGCTTGATCCTTCTTGATAAGCAAGGAGGCCAGCTCGGCCCTAGCTAAGGCTACGTCCCCTCTATTACGGGATTTAACTGCCCGATCAACTTTCTTTTCTACTGCCGTTTGCGCCGCTAAATTAGCTAAGTTGAGCCGACGACTATAGTCGGCAGCAAACGACCTAAGTTTTGATTTTAGAGTGTCCCACCACTTATTCCCAACCACAGCCCCCGTCAGTTCCCGCTTTAGTGTTAGTAAAAGCTGGTGCTGGAAATCTTGGCTATCAAATAATGACGCGTTCAATTTCCAGTAACCAGCCAACTTAACCTTAGGCTTATCTAAGTTTACACGAACCCGGACGAGCCTATGATCCGTGTAAACTATCGAATGGAAACTTGGACAACCTAAGAGCCCTACGTCGACTCTCTTAACTAGGACTCGGTCGAGGTAGCTGGCGCTTACCTTCGAAACCGAGCTGCCCCTATTAGTCCAAGTCCACACTACCTCCCGGGGGTGTTCATTTCGGTATTTATCGACAAGATCATTCCTGTCGATAAATTCCCGAAATGGTTTCACATCCGGGTTGTTAGTACCCGATCTTCCTCCTATCCGATCTTTCTCAGGGTCAAGGACGGCATTCCAATCCCCCGCTAAAATTACCCGCCTCGATGTTCCAAAGAACGACTCGAGCTGCCGAAACAAAGCAGGACGCTCCGCATGGACATTGGGCGCATAAACCCCAATGAGGCGAAAAGACTTCTCCTTTATGGTAATATCCAGCACACAAATCCTGCCCGCTGGATCCGCGAAGACAAGCGTACACACCGCATTCAATGACTTGCTCACTAGCCAGGAGACACCTCTAGAACGACCATCAAAACATGCTGAAAAGAGATCGTAATCCCTAGACAGTATGCTCTCATGGTCGCCAGCTGAAAAACGGGTCTCCTGTAAACAGCAAACATCCACACCGAGGCGCTGGAGATCATGAGTGAGTCTCACCCTCCGAGACTCGGACCTCAGCCCCCGGGCATTTATACTTGCTAACCATAAAGCCATTGTGATACGTAATTAGGGTTGGGGTCCTGGACAGAACATGGTCGGGGAAAGGATGCCGACAGCCTCTCCCATGGACCCATGGCCCATCTCATTCTTGATGGTGCCGTCAGAGGAGACGCCGCCAACATCCCAGGGAAAGGTTAGTTTTAGCGCCCTATAGAGGGAGGGGTGAACTAAAACAGGGACCCGTCCTGAACAAAATTTCTCCAAGTTTGTTAGTCTTTCTGATTTTGTAGTGATGATTGGTGGAGTCAGGGATATTACTTTGGCCGCCTCCTCGACCATGCCCCACACCTGCCGCGCCCCCGACCCCGTGCGGATAACTGTTAATATCCTCTGAGCAGTAGGGAAGTTTTGTGGCACTTCCACATCCTTGTCCCCGCACTTCTTCATTGCCAAGAGCGCGTTGAGTTGTTTTATTCTTTTTCCAAAATCCTTGGCTCTTTCGGCCTGGGCCGGGGAAATACGGCAGATGTCCTCCCCTTGCCTGTACGGCACTTTTGCAGGCTTCTTGCGCGTTTCTTTTTCCTCCGATGAAGCACTCCTTTGCCTTTTTAATGGAGGCGGCATCAGTTTTGGAGGAGAGGGACAGGGAGAGAGGCAGGGAGAGACTCTGAAATAATTGATAATAGGGCTGGGATCCCGACTGCGAGGGGAAGGTTTCCTGGGCGTGGGTTGAGAAGAATGCACTTTCTTCGGTCTCTCCGTCTTTTTCTTTTGAGGGGAGGACGGGGCAGAGGCCGAGGGGCACGAGCGACGTTTTTCCAGTTGTTTTAACCGCTCTTCTGAAGGCCGAAAAGAACGTTTTTCTAGCTGTTTCTTCAGCTCCTTAATTTTTAAGGTTTTTTCGTATCCCGGATCGTAGGCTTTTTTTAGGTCTTCTAATTTAGGAGCAGACCAGGCCGAGGCATCGCCCTTCTTGCTGGTAGAGGGAGTGGGGCTGTACGTGCCTTTAGTCTTTGGGGTCTCCGGGGACCGAGGTTCCGCAGCTTGGCGCTTCCCCCTGGCCCTGCCAACAACCAGCCACTCCCCCTTATCCTTCTCCTTGGCTACACTTGCAGCTGGTGATGGTTTTTCGGGGGGTGAGGGAACTTTTTTGTTCCCAACCGGGGTAACTGCCGCACCGGTCCTGGGTATTGGCATGCCCACTACGGGCGAGACGGATGTAACAGAAGCGGCCAGAGGGGGATTTTGGTCGACTGGGGCCTGGCTTCCAGAGGACTTCTTCTCTGGGCAGGAGGAGGAGAGGTGACCAATCTCTCCGCACCTCCAGCATTTCGGTTTGCGACCGGTAACTATTACCGGTAGGCTCAGGCCCCCTACGTCAAGACAGTTGGGGATAGTCTCGAAGTCTTCACGGCTGATCATAATATCAAAAGACCATCCCCCGGTCAGGTCTTCGCAGGAGGCATCTAAAATTTGGCCAAACTGCGAAAAGTACGCAGCCAGATGCTCCCCGATGACCTGAGGAGGAACCTCATACACTGCTACCTTGGTCCTTCGTTTGCCATCGTACTCACATCTGAATATGAGATCTTTCATTATCAGGTCTTCCGTTGCCAATTTTATGCAATCTTCTGGCGTGGGTAGCAGTATGTCCCACATGAAGAAGCCCGCACCTTTAACTATTCTTAAGGGCTTATACCCCTTTGACTGTAGTGTTTTCAACACCATGTCTTTCGTGCTGCGACAAATTTTGCGCGTACGCTTGTCCACCACGAAGACTGACACTATTTTTTTTCCAATCCTCTTTAATTCTTGGGGATCCTCCAAGAGCCCACCTTCTACGACAAGGTGTGCGTAGCTCTTAGCTCTCTCCAAGAACTCCGCCAGATTGATCGTGCATTTCGGAGGGGACTTCCAGCCACAGGGCGATTCCCCGGCCTCAGCATCTTTCGTTGTCTTGTCTTTTTCTTCAAAGTTTTTCAGGCCATTCTCGGCCATAGTTGCTTTCATTTCTTTGTCTTTGTCTTTTTCTTTGCCATGCTCTTCTCCCGGAAGAGGGGGAAATGCCTCATCGGTTTTTTCCGGTGGGCCCTTCCAAGGGGGGTCAAAGTTCAATTTTTTCTTTATTGACCGACTAGTGTCGGCCATTTTTAAGTTTCACAACTCCACTCAACACTTTTTTGTTTTTGTTTTTTTCCACCAATCTAACTTATATGGAGGGGTGGGAAAAGGCGGGAGTAAAAAAATGGAGAAAAAAAAAATATATATATAAATAAAAATAAATAAAAACACAAACTAAACAAGCAACAAAGAAAGACAAGGAAACGGTTTTAAAATAAAAACAACAAACCCCGAAGGATTTTAAAATAGATAAAGAATAAGTTTAGCCAATAACGGCCAAAACACTAGCCTTTAAAGGCCAAAACTACACTAAGAAAATGCCTTAAAACGGCAAAAAGATAAGCCTCTAGAGAGGTTTACCAAAATAAACGAAAACAAACAATGAATAAACTTTACAAGTTACAATAAAAAGAAATAAAACAAACAAAAAAAAGAGCTGCCTAAAAAAGGCTACTCTCGTTAAAAATAGGAGGAGGGGCAAAAAATAAACTTTGCTGGGATAAATAAAGTTTACAAAAAAGGAATAAACGAATTAAATTTGTACAACGAATAAACTTTACAACAATGAAACAAACTACACAAAGAAAATAAATACGCAAGTCAAACAAAAAGCGAAAAGTCGCCTAAGGCAACCTCCGTAAATGAAATATGGGGAGGGGTTAAAAAGAAAAGTGGAAAAAATAAATTAAACGGTTTTTTTTTTTTGGTCAAAAATTCAAATGAAAGTTACTATTAAAAGAAAAGTTTTTAAACAAAAATAAATATGGCACTTAAGGCCAAACGGATACTGAAAAAAAAGAGAAACAAAAAATAAATTCAAGACGGCCGACCTAAACAAAAACAAATATGGCCGACAAAAAAATACGAAACTAAAATACAAAAAGCTAGAAAATAAAATTAAAAAACAAAGCAAGAAAAACGAAAAGATAAATAAAATTAAACTTAGCTAAACCAAAGAGGGGTCTTTTGTGTGAAATAAAAGTAGTCCAAATGGGTTATTTGCAAACAAAAAGTCTGACGCTCGTCAAAGCAAGTCAGGAAATGACAAAACACGTCAATCAGTGACTTAAGCTCGTCCGAGCAGAAGCCATGAAAGTATTTATAGAACAGACAAAGGGTGGCCACATTTCGACGATGGGGAAGTGGCTGCAGTCGAGTCGCCAGATCAGTACCTATCACATTACAGACTCTCCTTTGGAGCTTGTCAAGAACACTGAGGAGAACGGCGGGGGCACCTAACCATAAATGGCAGCAGTACTTCATGCACGGACGGATGGTTGACTTGTATATATGCAGGATGGATTCAGGTGGAAAAAACATCCTGGATCGACATATATATAAAATGTATGTAAGTCTTTCCATTGCATATGGCTGAAACATATGATCTGGTACGCCTATTAAGTATTTAGAGATTCTTGCTAAATCCAAAGAATCATCTGCAATGTTATTGGATATTAGCAAGAATCTCTAAATATATAACAGGGGACCAGGCCATATGTGGCAGCAATATTCTATGTACCACGACCTTTCCGCTAATCTAAAGCTTAAATTCATAAAGTCAAGCTATCATAATGGCATCTCAATTAAACTTTCCAGTACGGTACCTAAACTTTATGAATTTAAGAATAGTACTTTCTTTCTCCCTACCTCTTTTTTTCTATCTCTCTACACCTCTCTCTCTCTCTCGTCTTCTTTCTATCTTTTTCTTCCTATCTTTCTCCTTTCTTATCTCTCTTCTTCTCTGCCTTTCTTTCTCTCCATCTCTCTCTTTCTTTCTCTTTTCTGGGTACCCCGACGTGGCGTAATGGTTAGCAAGCTTGTATCGCTAGAACATGTTATAACAGCGTAGTGAAGTCGATCCTCACTGGGTTCTCTATATTTTTGGTCTTGTGCCTCATCTAAGAGGTGTTTAGAAAATTAACTTTGTCTATCCTTCTCTCTACTTCTTTTTTCCATCTCTCTCCTTGTTTTTCCACCTTACTCCTTTTCAATCTCTCTCTTCTTTTCTGTCTGCTTCTCTTTTTCTCTCGCTATTTCTCTCTCTTATATATATATATATATATATATATCTATTTCTCTTTTTCTATCTTTCACTCTCGATTTTTATATCCTTCTCTCTACTCAACATTTTCTATCTCTCATTTTCTCCAGTGTTAGGAGCCAAGTGATATATACACAGAGTTTGCGAACGAGCGTTATGACACAAACAGAAAGCATGTAGGTAATAAAAGCGCAACAAACAGCAAAATGTGAAAAGCGGTAAAGAAAATTCAAATTAAACCTGAAAGCGTTGCACGCTTTCGCGCGTGCATACCAGGAGGTGGGGTGAAGAATCGAACAAAGATGGTTTAGGACGGGCACGGTTCGTGAGCAGAGTAACCGAGGCCGCAGGCAAAGGACTGGGAATGCCTGATAAAACAGTAGAGAAAGAAATGTCTCGGGTCGTCAGTTAAAAATAAATAAATAGAAGTCAGAGAATATGCTATAAAATATGATCTACAACTGCACATAAAGCCCGCAGCTTTCAATAGATCAGGCAGGCTGCAATGCCGATAGTCATGAGACACGTTTCCCGATTGACTGATTGATTGATTTCAGACGTACTTCTGGGGTCACGTGCAAACCTTTGCAAGCACGCATGCGTGTGTTTACGACTATTCTTTCTTTTTTTTTTTTTTTTTAATACACGTGACTTAGTTTACCGAACATTTTTTGTACTGGTGATGTTGTTAAAAATCCCGGTTTCAAGTCATGGGAGGCTGATTTAATTTCTATGGCGGTCTCTTATGACCTTAGCAAGCTACGTTCAGCCATTCCCCCAACAACTGCTTCAGCTCGTCTTATCCTCTCTTCATAATAAAGACCGTTATCTATCTATCTATCTATCTATCTATATTCCATTTGGAAATGAGTTATATCCGCAACCTAGGTTTGAACATAAGTTTGCCGAAATAACTCATTTCTAAATGAAAAGTATTCAAAACTTCTAAGAAAATATTAAAAAAAGTTATACAATATAACTGTATTGTACACTTTTTAATGCAACTGTATACTTATCTAATTTAATTATGACCCAAAACTAACTATATATATATATATATATATATATATCGCTTCTGTCACGATCATGTGATGCAGCGTTGGCCCAGTACGTTCTCTTTGCTACAACATATTTAAATTTAGCACAATTTAAGCGTGCTTGTTCTTTGACAGAGCCTTATTTTATTTTTATGCAATGATTATGTTTTCGAGTAAGGAAGAATATATATATATATATATATATATATATATATATAATTAGTCATCCACATACAAGCCTGTTTCGCTATATATATATATATATATATATATATATATATATTGAGCACTTTTTCTTGTGTTTGGTTCCGTTTGGGGTTTTTTCTTTACTGCGGAGTATATTCAATGTTTTGTTCTTGTTCCGCGGGTTTCTTCCCCCCCCCCCCCCCATTTATCCGACGTCTTAGTACACCGGATTGTAACGGATTTAGGTTCTGTTTGTTAATGGTTTTTTCGGAGGTTTATTTTAGTATAAATTTACGGCCTACATACTTACAGAGTCTATATAGTTATTGTTATTATTATTATTAATATATATATATAGTGTATCGAGGCAGTAGATAATTTTCTAAACATATACTGTTAAATATAAGAGACAATGAATGAATTTTTGTCTTTATTTTCACCCGAAATTAAAGCCAAAATACGATATTTAGAACGGCTCATGATCCAACATAATAGACATTCATTGTCTGTTATATTTAACAGTATATGTTTAGAAATATATATATATATATATATATATATAGTCATCCACAGACAGATCTGTTTCGCTGTATCACAGCTCATCAGTACGGTTAGACTCCGATTGCTCTTAACCCAGGATTGAAACCCGACCAAATTGGCGTCAGTCGGCGATTCCACATCTGGGCCATGGGCGTTCGGTAGAAGAAGGCAGACGTTTTAGCGTGTATATTGTCATTATACCCGCCCAATAGTAATATTAGAGTGCTCTAATCCATTACTGAATGAGCGATGCGTATATGCCAGAGTAGCTATTGTTTTTCAAAGTCTACCATTCTTCCAGAGTGCTCAGTCAGGGTGTGAGAGCGTAAATAGTCTTCCGCAGACAGATCTGTTTCGCTGTATCACAGCTCATCAGTATGGTTAGACTCCGATTGCTCTTAACTCAGGATTGAAACCCGACCGAATTGGCGTCAGTCGGCGATATATATATATATATATATATATATATATATCTTCTCTATTATAATAAAGACCGTTATATATATATATATATATATATATAAAATGTATAACATGACGGCTACATATATATTGATGTACCTACTATTGAGTATCTTTCATGAAGGTACTCAATAGTAGATATATCAATATATATGTTGTAATACAGATTGTACAACAGCCAGTGATCTTATATAACGGTAACTGTAGAATAGAATAATACGACTCACTGCAGACTATTGATCTGCCTGTGTTTTATTTTGTAAAATTGTTAAGAGAATCTAGTTTTATGAAAGAAACTTCTCCGAGTGCTGGGTCATTAGATGTGGTCAAATGACTTTAAAAGTGAACGTCTTTCTATTCGTTGTTTGGCGCCAAAATGAAGCCAATTGACCGGTAAAGTCACTTTATGTTCAATCAATCTACCCCAGTCAAGAAAGGGTAAAAGACGAACGCGATTCATGAAGATAAAAGATACAAGATGGCAATTGGCGTTGCATTTAAATTTTTTTTGAGATTGTAGCAATCAGGGAAGCAAGTAAATGAAAGAGAATTTCACAGAATATTTTCCTCAGCATCAATTTTGCACATTTATAAATATATCGTTCGTCTATGCATTGAATACTTTTGCCATATCTGGTCGGGCGCTCCTGCTATTCACCTCGAGGTTCTCGACAAAATACAAAGGAAGATCTGCAATATAATCAATCCTGACCTGGCAGCCTGTCTTCAGTCACTTTCTCACCGACGTGTTATGGCTTCCCTCTGTCTTTTCTACAGATATTTTCATGGCAACTGCTTTGACGAGCTCCGACTGCATGTATTCACGCGTGCTACTTGATTGACTATTTACCGTCGAAATATTTAAATGTAACTGCCTCTTCTACTCTAACAGTTTCTTTTCTTGCACTTTCTGTTTGTAAAAACTGTTTGCTTGCTTCCATTATAGCTACAATCCCCAAAAGTTTAAATGCAATGTCAATTATCTTTTATTTCCTTGATTCCCGTCCTTATCCTTTCTTCGACATCCCTCTACGTTTTTTTCTCCTCTCGCTGTAATCTCCTACGCACCAATGGCGGTCCTGACTTGTTTGGGGTGAAATGGTTATTAAAAAAAAAAAAAAAGACAAAATAAGACGGCATATGTGAGAAAAAAAACTCGTTGCAGAAATCGGCTTCAGAGCAATCCGTTTTCGACCATTCGCTCACCTGTCATGTAGACTATACCAGAAAAGCCCGGCAACTCTCGACTTCTTGTCGGTAAACCTTTACGTTCTCTCCTTTTTAACAATGACCATAACCAATTAAATTATAATAAAAAATTCACTTCTTTTTATTTTCTTATTTTTGTTGCACACGTTGCAAAATAGAAAATGAGAGGAGGAACAGGGTTTTTTTTATTTTGTTATTTAAAACTGCTCTCACGAAAATGCGTAAAACTACATCATCCAAAATTCTGGGTCAAATGTTGACTTTTTTCTTCTATGTGCCGTGTCACTTCAGGACGTAGGCGATCGTAGCCTTTCACATCTTCCTATACGTTTTAGCTTTTAACAACTCCAAGACAATCAGAGATATAGTTATCAGGAAAAATCGATCAAACACCACATCAGATATAACATACCTGTTTTGGAAAGCTACATAGGTGAAATATCTAAAACTTTTAAAGTCTGCATCTATGAACATGAGAAAGACCTATGTTAAGACAACCCTTCGAACTCCCTTACCACACACAGAAACCAGCCATAACCTTGATTTAACGAATACCATTCGAATCAGAAATGAATATAGTTTATTAAGTAGAAAATACTCAGACGGATTATAAATATTTTGCCATCTATAAACACATATCAAACACACTTCATTCTTTTTCTTTTATTTACCATGTCTCTTCAAGACATAGACGATCATGGCCCTCTCACATATCTCTATACTTTGTTGCGCTTAACATATGTTGTTCTGTTACACCTGCCAAAACCTGTTCTGCCATTCATTTGCTCAAACCCATCAAGTATGTCACGCGTTACTTTCCCCTGTCTCTCTTTCCTTTTATCTGGGAGTATCATATTTTCCAAGCTCTCTTTCCTCATTACATGTCCCAGAAACTCCAGTTGTCTTTTCTTGATGTTTATCAGTTTCCTTTTCTCCTTCATCCTCTACAAAACCTTGTCGTTTCTCACAGTTTTGGTCCATGGCATCATCAGCATCCTTCTGTAGATCGACATTTCGTTTGCTTTAAGTCTGTCTTTTATCTTTGATTAGATTGTCTAGCATTCGCTGTCATATTGAAGTACAGACATCACATTACAATCCAGTACTCTCTTCTTTATTTCTAACGAAGTTTTCCTGTCTCTTAATATTCTACTCAGCTTCTAGAATGCATCCTTGACCATGCCAATTCGTCTTCGTATCTCAGTGTCGCCCTTTCCGTCTTCTGTTAGAACACTTCCCAGATATTTAAATTTCTGTACCTGCTTGATTTTAATATTCTTGGCCTGTAGTTGGCATTTTGGTCTCCTCCTTTTACTGATGACCATGCGTTCTGTTATTTTTTGTAGTTTATGTGTATTTTTTCTTTCGGCTTATGGTTACTTTACGCAGAGATTCTCCAGCTAAATTCACACCACTGTCTGACAACGTATCCTTAATTATGGGATTCAGCGACATTGTTGTTTTACAAAATATGTAAGAGTAGATAGACTAAACCATCGCCCGGTTCACACTCCACCCACATCTATTGAACAGGTGAAGAGGCTCATCCCTTGTTTCCTGTTTAGGATGCGGTTTCCGGTTTTTTCTCTTTTCCAATCTTTTCACTCTTTTCCTTTATTATTATTTTTTTTTTCAATTGGAGTAGATAGACTAAACTATCGCCCGGTTCACACTCTACCCACATCTATTGAACAGGTGAAGAGGCTCATCCCTTGTTTCCTGTTTAGGATGTGGTTTCCGGTTTTTTCTCTTTTCCATTCTTTTTACCCTTACGTAGCCCCCTGCGCATCAGTGGCGTTACCGCCTTGCTTGGGGTGATATGATTTAAAAAAAAAAAAAAAAAAAAAGACGTCCGTTACTCAAAACAAGTTACTGAATATACTATACACGTCATGTTTGTATAAATATATTTTCTTATTATTTCGCATTAATTTTTTTTTTTTCTGTAAAGGAGGTATTTTCGTCGTCGTCGTTCTGCGGCCTTGGCCGATACAGAACTCACTACACCCCTCCAGTATTCCCTGTGCATTTGAAACCCTGGCGCAGTTTATAGAAAAACTAGCAGTATAGACCGGCGTTGCTCGGGTGTAATGAAAGCTTTAAAACTAATCCATGGTTCTAGAGCTCAGACTTTTTAGACGTTGACACGAAAGACTAAAAAGCAATAGTTGTTTGCAGTTAAAGCGAAACCGTAGACGGAAAGGAAAATGAATGGATGTTAGTCAAATTTTGATTTTCTGGTATCGATATCAAATAAGTTTTTTCGTCGTAAACTGAATTTTGTAGGCTAAATAAGCCATCTGAGTAAATGGTATCATGACTGAGACTAAGAACTACAATTATACCAACTTAGAGCCAAACCCGAAGCAAAAACTAAAATAAAAGGGCTTAAAAAATACAGACATACAGGTAGATAAACAGACACACACAAACATCTTGACTTTCATATATATATAATCGATTTTCTGCACTATTGTAAGAACTGCAACCTTGAAACTTCTGAATATCGTTTCTTATGTCTTTGTCTATGAGTGTATCAAATTTGATTAAAATCGGACCATTCCTTTTATAACCCGATTTTTCGATTATCGATATTTATCGGGGGTACCTCGACACAAAACCTAGCTAAGAACACTCGCAGACGCTTATAGTACAACTGTGTAAATTTTCAAGAAAATCGGTTCAGCCGTTTCGGAGTCTATAGGTAACGGACACGCGGACACACACACACACAAAGTTCCATTTATAATGATGCTTCGCCAGGGCTACCAAGGGTGTTTTTATTGTGACACCAACACTGGATGGGCTGTCTCCATAACTGGAGGGAAGGGACGGATTAATACCTTTCCCAAGGGTACCAGTGCTTAAATGAATCCAGAGTACTCAACTGGAATTCGAACTCGGCTCACCGATTTCTCTTTCTCAGCCGATATCCACTGCACCACAACGCACATCCGTCACTGAACGCTTACAGCGCCTGGTCTTCCCCAAGCGGTCACCCATCTAAGCACTGACCAGGTTCACGTTGCTTAACTTCGGTGATCGAACGAGAACTGGTGTATTCAACGTGATATGCCGTAAGTAATGTATTTTATCCGATTGCATTCATGTAGACATTTATTCAGCTAACTCTGGGAAAAAATTTAAGAGCCTTAAATTTCCACAACTTCAAATGTCTAATTGACACATCGTGTATATTTTTCGTAGAAATCATATTTACTATTTACATTATCCGGATTATTGTTCTCATCTTTGTTGCCATTTGTACGACGTTTCGGCCTTTGTATGCCCCTACTCCAAAAATAGCCATTTTATTTTTGTAGGGATATTATAACAAATGTCACTCTACTTTGAATTAAGCACTTTTAAAAGAATAGCGTTTCTTTTTGAGTACGGAATTTTATTTCATCCATACCTACCTTGAAAAACAGTAGCTACTCTGGCATGTACGCATCGCTCATTCAATAATGAATTAGAGCACTCTGGCTATTGGGCGTGTATAATGATAATATACGCGCTAAAACGTCTGCCTTCTTCTACCGGAGCGCCCATAGCCCAGAGGT
Organism: Ascarosepion bandense; assembly: GCA_037127315.1. Classification (NCBI taxonomy): domain Eukaryota; kingdom Metazoa; phylum Mollusca; class Cephalopoda; order Sepiida; family Sepiidae; genus Ascarosepion; species Ascarosepion bandense. The sequence continues at coordinate 109,815 of JBBBDQ010001881.1, forward strand.
AGAATCGCCGACTGACGCCAATTCGGTCGGGTTTCAATCGTGGGTTAAGAGCAATCGGAGTCCCACCGTACTGATGAGCTGTGATACAGCGAAACAGATCTGTCTCGGATGACATATATATATATATATATATATATATATAAACAGTGACATCTACATCTCAGAAACATTCGAAGGGACATGCAGTGGTCAGATTATTTGGAGGGCATATGACAAATTCAGATTTCAATTAAAGCCGCCTGCTTTGAAGATTACCGCTTGCCTCTGTTAAAACTACACATTTTTACTAGTAACTCACTCTTCTAAGCAGAAATAGCACATTTATAAGAAAACTTTGTAGATCACAAGTCTGCCTAGATTTAAGGTGTAGATTACAATGGCGAGTGGATCACATACTATACCGGCATCCAATTTTGGTACGCTTTTGAATATTTACTATATAGGTGGCGGTGGGAAATGTCTCCATGTTAAAATGGGCGACGAGTAAAAAACGTTTGGGAACCCCTGCTATGGGCTATGCTTTGTACTTTGTCTAACGCCATAAAACTATAATATTAATGTAAATGGGAGATTTTATATGACATCAAATATGCAATTAATCCTTTGTTGGTATTATTTGCGTGCATGTGTGCTCACGCATGCGCGCGTTTATCCATAAAAGCAATAAAAGGAACGTAGTTTTAAAACAGTCTCAAAAAGAAGCGAGACTAGAATGTGGAATGAATTTGCATTCTAAATAGTTCGAATTTCTTCAGACGTGGATGGAATTTATTTTTTATTTTCAAAGAAAAAGAAAATTCACGACAGCAAACCTAAGGGGAACTCTTGTCAATTTAACCGTGAGAAAACAAGAAGATTACAGAACCCACCCCACCCCTTCTTTTTCTGTGTGTCGTGTCTCTTTAGAACGCAGGTGATCATGGACCTCTACTTATTCTTATTCATTGTCGCTTTTAACACTTTTTCTATTGGTATCTCTCCTAAACCCTGCTCCGCCATCCACTTGCTCAATCCCATTAAGCATGATTTGCGTTGCTTTCCCCCTCTCTCCTTACCCTCTTTCCGTCCTGCGAGTATCAAATTCTTTAAGCCCTCCTTCCTTATTACATGTCCCAGAAACTTCAGCTGTTTGTTCCTAGATGTTAAGTATAAGTTTCCTTTTCGTTTGAATCCTCTCCAGAACCTTGTCGTTACAGAAATAATTAGTCCATGGTCTCCTCAGCATCCTTCTGTAGAACCACATTTCTGTTGATTCGAGTCTCTCCTTCAACTTTGAGAAGATTGTCCAGCATTCTCTGCTATATAAAAGGATAGATATCACATAATAGTCCAGTACACTTTTCTTTGTTTCCAACGAAATCTTTGTCTTTCAATACTCTGCTTAGCTTTGGAAATGTGTCCTTGATTATGACAATGCGCCTTTGGACCTCAATGTCGCACTTTACGTCCTCTGTCAGATTGCTGTCTCTTATCAAAACAGTCTGTTAACGACGAAACGTTTGAGATATTTGTCAACCGTGCAGGATGCAAGGGAAAGTAGAATTATGGCTTTTCAAAAGTGAACCAAAGCAGTCTTAGTTGAAACTTGAACTCTGTTCGCTGATTTCCGTTTTTCATGTTGGTAACCGTTGAAACAGAAAAGTTTCGTTAGAAACAAAGAAAAGACTGTTAAAGTGCTCCGTAATATCAATCGTTCTATATAATTTAAATGTAAGGAATTCAACTGGAATTTGAACTCGGCTCCCCGATTTCTCGTTCGGAGCTGATATCCACTGCACCACAACGCACATTCACGTACAAAGGACGGTAAAAGACCGACGGTTTAAAAGCTCTCTGCAGGAGCTAGCCCAAATTCCGCCAGAAGGTCGGCCTCGAAGCCAGTATAAAAATATAATACAATTACATTTTATTAATTTATATATTCACTATTATTTACATTGACTTGTGGCTAATTACCTGTCGGCACCTTGATACATTTTGAGTAAAATGTCACAGATTTTGATGTGTTTTATATTTAAAGATTCTTAAGAAGAATCTGCAATATAATTAATCCAGACCTGGCATCTCGGCTTAAGTCAATTTCTCGTCGTCGTAACGTGATTTCCCTGCGCCTTTTCTATAAATGCTTTCATGGACATTGTTCTGATCAACTTTGCTCTATGGCACCTAGACTCTATGAATTTAAGAGCAGTACTAGATAGGCAGCTAGGTCGCATCACTTTACAATTGAAATGACTAGATATAACATTAAGTTCTTTGTTAACAGTTTCTTCTAACATGTAAAACTTTCTTCCAGATTCTCGCTTTCCAGACAAGATTTCTCTTCAAAATTTAAATTCAATATCAATCGTTGTCTTCTGTATTTTTAATTCCTGTTCTATTATATTCCTTGCTTTTTAATAATCTTATTTTTATATTCTTTCACACATTGTAAATATATGCGTCGCTTTATTATAGGTACCTACAAAAAAAAAAAAAAAAAAAAAAAAATCACTGCTCATTTTCGATACCTCAATTTAAATTTAATTTTTAAAAATAAAAATTACTTTCTTGAAGCTTTAATTTTAGCTTTAATTGAAAGCCAAGAGATTAAATTTACTAATTACAGTAAGCAAAATACCCTGGTTTAGTTCAAACCGAAATTATATTGCTCGGAATCACAAATTTAACTGCTGAAAAAATTTTTTTTTTAAATTTACCGCCATTATTGAGTAATCAACACATTATGAAAAAGTAGCTTAATTTCTGTTTTAAAAATCTTACACAAAAATGTACCTCCTTGACACGTTATTTAAGTTGATTTTTATAATTGAAACTTACATTTATCTGATTTCAGACAAGTATTAACTGCTTACTGTCGGGAAATTTACGAAATAAATCACTCTTTACTGACGGTAGACCTCTTGTCAGCGCTTATCTAATAGATAAATTATGTGTTGACAAGTAGCAGGTGTGAATGACGTTTGGATGGCGACCGAAAGTGACAAAAATTCATGTAGCTTAAAACGTAACATTTAGAAATTTAAATGTTTTTTTGTTGTTTTTTAACTAAATAGTAAAATTAAAAATTTAACAATATTTTCAGCAAGTATAATATTTTATAGAATTTTAGTTTAGATTTATAGCCAGACTATGCTTTCTGAATAAATAAAAATAAAATGTGCTTTCTGAATAAATAAAAATATGCTTTCTGAATAAATAAAAATTTAAATTTCTTTTAAAAGAAGGAATTAAATTAAAATAATCGAACTAAGTTATTTATGTTATTTATTAATATTTTTCTGAAATATTAAATATTTTTATGTTTAGATATTACATATTTATCTTAAATTATTAATATGCTTTCTGAAAAATTTAATTTCTTTTAGAATAATTTTAATTTAATAAAAAAAGAATGAAATTAGAATCAAAGTGTGGTTTGTATCGTTTTCAATGTAAGGGGAATTCATCCAAACACTTGTTAACTTCTAAAAACAATACGACCTCTATGGAAACTTGTTATGACCCCTATGGAACACGGTACTTAATAAAAATTTCCAAAATTTAATTTTTTAAATTATTTTAAAAGTAAAATTGGTGAATGATTTTTATTAAACTTTTCAATTTTCGATAGGCAATATGATAATTCTTAAGTAAAAAGAAATTCAACAACGTTTTTATAATAGGTTTTTAAAATATTTTTAGCACTTTTATGAATTATTATAATAAAAAAATAAAAAATATAAACAATTATTTCAAAATTTTATTAGTAAACGAAAATTTTTTTTTCTTCAGACTATAATGTCCTTAATAATTATTATTTATTCCAGCAATTAAAAGTTTATCAAATTAAATTATATCAGAGATTTATTGCATTTTTATCTTACTCTTCGGAGCAGATTTTCGGCCAGGTTGTCCACTTTAGAATAAAAAACAGATGATTTATATGCCCCAATGATTCCTGCATTTAACTAATAAAAATTTTTTTACAGCTAATTAAAATTTATTAAAATTTCATGGATTTACGTAGAGGGGGGGGGGGGTAACAGAGTTAAAAAATATTTTCACCAAGAAATTTTAAAAAATAATAATTAAAGAATAATTTCATTCATTTGTGAATGAGTACTGAAAGTTTCATTCAAATCTGACTATTATTTGATTTTTGCGAGAATTTTCAAATTAATGTGTTTGTTACCGGGAAAAAAGTGGGTTGTGTCATTATTATATAACCCATTGTAATAAAGGCGTAATTTTTCTTTTAGCGCTAACTCGAATAAAAACATTTTCTATCAAAATTTCGAAAGTGTTAGCAGGGATTCAAAAAATTTTAAAAAAATAATTAAAAATTGCTTTGATCTTTCCTCTTAATAAAAATATAAATATTTTGATGGAAAAAGTTTGTTTTATTAAGTTTATGAACTTTTTTATTCATACTATGTTGTTTCATGCTGTTTTTTTTATAGAAATATATACATAAAGATAGACTTTTATAGAAAGAAAAATATTACCAACGTGGCGGACAAACATAATATCGCTGCTGATCTTGAGAGGGATCTACATTCTATGGTGATTTGGGGTAAGAAGTGGCTTGTAAATTTCAATGCGTCTAAGACCAAGCTGCTGTCTGTCAATCATCACAGGCAACCACTCATAACTCCCATAAGCATGGACCAAGTGAGTCTCCCTAAGAGTAATACACTGCGCCTCCTCGGCCTTACTCTCTTCTGATCTCAAGTGGAACCACTACATTGAGTAAATAACTAAATCCACTGTTAGGAAGGTTGGGTCACAGTGTCGGACCAGGATGTTTTTCCCGCTTGAATCCATCCTGCATATATACAAATCAACCATTCGTCCGTGCATGGAGTACTGCTGCCATATATGGTCAGGCGCCCCTGCTGTTCATCTCAGTGTTCTTGACAGGCTCCAAAGGAGAATCAGTAAAGTGATAGATACCGACTTGGCGGCTCGACTTCAGCCACTTCACCACCGACGGGATGTGGCTTCCATTTGTCTGTTCTATAAATACTTTCATGGTTTCTGCTCCAACGAACTTAAGTCACTGGTGCCCCTGCAACAGGTGTTTACTCGTGCAACCAGACTGGCAACTGGGTCTCACCCATTCAGTTAGATCAGCCAAATGCAGTCGACAGTTCTACTCCTTCAGCTTCTTTTCTCGCACTTCCCGCCTGTGGAACTCGCTTCCATATTCTTGCATTCCTGACGGCTACAACATCCAGGAATTTAAATGCAATGTCAATACTCATCTCTTAACCACTTGACTCTAGTTCTTTCTTCACCACCCTGTATATCCTTTCCTTTCTCTGCCTTTGCAACTGTCATCACACCTGTATCCCCTTCCTTCTCTTGCTCCTTTCTAATTGGTTTGTCTTCCTCTTCACTCTCTTCTAATTAATCTTTTTACTCTTATGTAGCCCCCTGCACATCAGTGGCGTTACCGCCTTGTTCGGGGTGATACGATTAAAAAAAAGTTCATAGGATTTCTTTACACTTCTTTTGGAGTTCAGTAGAACTACTATGCAGTTGATATTAGTCGGCAGTTAGCCGAATACTAAGGAGTCAGCTTACAGTGGAAGATTACCAAGTTCCTAACATTTTGGGAGCGTTAAGTCGATTAGCAACCGACATAGCACGATAATAACCTTCAGTGAGAAAACTACCCCACAACAATGGCAGAACGGGGTTTGAGAGAAATAAGATAAAATGCATCAAAAGCTAGAAACAACAGAAAGATGTGGTGGGGGCATGATCGCCTACGTCCCGAAAGGACACGAAACATAAAAGAAGAAAGAAGTTGTTATGGAAGAGAACAACATTTTTCCGTTTGACGAGCGCAGGCCTTTTTTTAACCAAAATTTTATGGACACATTGCAGCTGCTGGGCATATTAATGTGCATGTACGTCTGAATTTCTGGAATGATGAGTTATTATTGACACTATTTATATTCAGACTATTGTCTTGATCTTGGTTGTCATTATCAAAATGGAATAATATACACATGAGGAAGGCTGGAGAGCACAATGGCCGAAGCGTTGTGATAACAGCAACGAAGATAAGGACAATAGTTCAAATATTTTCTTCTATGTGCTGTGTTCCTTCAGGCCGTAGGAGATCATGGCTTTCCCCATTTTCCAATCCATTGTGGCTCTTAGCACGCTTTCTCCTGTTACCACACCTAAACCCCGCTCTGCCATTCATTTGCACAATCCCATCAAGTACGTTAAGCGTTGCTTTCCTCTTTCTCTCTATCTGACCTGTGAGTATCAGATTCTCCAAGACCTTCTTCCTTATTACATGTCCCAGGGACTTCAGCTGTCTTTTCTTTATGTTAAGTATTAGTTTCTTTTTGTTTGCGTCCTCTTCAAAACCTCATCGTTGCTCACATGTTCGGTCCATGGTATGCTCAGCATCCTTCTGTAAAACCACATTTCAGTTACTTCAAGTCTCTGATTTTTCTCTGAGGATTGATTGTCCAGCATTCACTGCCAGATCGAAGAACAAACATCACGTAGCAATTCTGTATTCTCTTCTTTGTTTCCAGCGAAAATGGATTTTGCTCCGACGAACTTAAGTCACTGGTGCCTCTACCACAGGTGTTCATTCGTGCAACCAGACTGGCAACTGGGTCCCACCCATTCACAGTTAGATCAACCAAATGCAGACGACAATTTTACTGTATCAGATTCTTTTCTCGCACTTCCCGCCTGTGGAACTCGCTTCCATATTCTTGCTTTCTTGACGGCTACAACGTCCAGGAATTTAAATGCAATGTCAATGCCCACTTGACTCTAGTTCTTTCTACATCACCCTGTATATCTTTTCCTTTATCTCTACCTTTGCAACTGTCATCATACCTGTATTCCCATCCTTCTCTTCCTCCTTTCTAACTAGTTCGTCTTTCTCTGTACTCTCCTCCTGTCTCATCTTTTACTCGTATGTAGGCCCCTGCTCATCAGTGGCGTTACCGCCTTACTTGGGGCGAAACGATAAAAAAAACAAACAAACAAATGGAGTAAATATGTGTTTAAAAATTCATTGCGTTTTAAGAACCCTGAATGAATAATAACTCGACGACCTTACCACACGCACAACATTAGGTTCCTTTCCGAAGCTCGGGTATTAGGGTTAGGTTGTGGAAATTTATCCTTGTCTGTCCACTATCTTTTGTGTTGAACGTTGTTGTACATTAATGTACTTCAAATTTATTCTTACCTGTCAACATTTTGTGGGGCAGTGGATATCGACTCGGAATGAGAAATTTGGATGCTGAGTTCGAATTCCAGTTGAATTCCTTGCATTCACTTACGCACAAATACGCTTGGGAAAGTTATTAATCCATCTCTCCCCTTCAGTTATGGGTTAAATAATTGGACAGATTGGGTTCTATAGCCTTGGCTGGCAACCATTCTACAGCAGAAAGTAATGGCAACCTACTGCGGGATAATCTGCCTTTCGAGACATGATCGCCCAAAGCATGTATCACGTATGGCACTTAAGTGACTGATACATTCGTCGGCGAACTTGGACCATCACACACACACACACACACACACACACACACACAAAAGAACGGTTTTTCTATTGACACCGCTATTATTATAACTACCTTCACTCCTCGGCGGTGATTATTATTTTAAAAAGCGATGTATAGAACTGTAATAAAAGCTTTATATGAAAGTGTATTTATACGTTTTCTTTGTTCTTAAAAATTGATAACAAAAATAATATATATTTACATTGTTTAGACTGTTGTCCTCATCTATGTTGCCATATTCACGATGTTTCGGTCATTGTACGCTCCTATCTTCTTCAGGGTTTGTCTATATATTTCTGAGATGACGTAACATTGTTTGGACTGTTGTCTGTCTTTATTACCACGTTTTGGCCGTTGTACGCTCCGGCCTTTTTCAAGTGGTAGGAATTTTGAACCGAACCCTTTATTTCGATCATTGGTACACATTGTTCTTATTCTATATGCAATGCCACTTCCAGATGCCTTCTAGTTATCTCCCTTTAACTCAATTCTCTAAGTTATTTGTTCACCATAGCTGTAGTCAGCTATTGGAAATTATTTAATTATTGTTTATTGGAACGGTTAGCTAACATCGCTTAATTGCCAAGTGATTCGAACTTTATAAAATGGCAAAAAACGATGGCTTTAGTTCACATACTTTAATAATTTTGTATATATTTGTAGATTTATGATAAAAATTGTTATGCATGTATATTATAGTGGCTTATCCATTCTTTTCCAGTTTATAGTGGAGAGTCCGATCTAGTGAAGGGCAGTTGTGTATTGTTGAAGATTGACGGAATTTGGCCTTGTTGTAGATAGCCTACTATAAGTCATGAAATGATTATAAATCAAGAAAGGCAAATTGAGTTGAAAAATAACATTCTATATATACACATACCAATTAAGGTTTTTACAATTAGAGTAATATTTGAAGTATATGTCCAACGGGCGTTAAAATGCTCATAGCAATAAAATGCTGAAAAGAGAATTAATACTTAGGAATGTGGGAGCACTGTAAGTAAGGAATGTCTTTGATGTATTCGCTCCTTAGGTCAGTAAGTAGTTTTGAGACAGGGAAGAAGGTAAGGAGTAGTGAAGGGAGGCGAACATCGTAGCCGCTTGACTTGGTCAAGGGAGATACTAATCATTCTCGTCTGTCTGGGTCTCTGCGTCGGTCTGTCTGGGTCTCTGCGTCGGTCTGTCTGGGTCTCTGCGTCGGTCTGTCTGGGTCTCTGCGTCGGTCTGTCTGGGTCTCTGCGTCGGTCTGTCTGGGTCTCTGCGTCGGTCTGTCTGGGTCTCTGCGTCGGTCTGTCTGGGTCTCTGCGTCGGTCTGTCTGGGTCTCTGCGTCGGTCTGTCTGGGTCTCTGCGTCGGTCTGTCTGGGTCTCTGCGTCGGTCTGTCTGGGTCTCTGCGTCGGTCTGTCTGGGTCTCTGCGTCGGTCTGTCTGGGTCTCTGCGTCGGTCTGTCTGGGTCTCTGCGTCGGTCTGTCTGGGTCTCTGCGTCGGTCTGTCTGGGTCTCTGCGTCGGTCTGTCTGGGTCTCTGCGTCGGTCTGTCTGGGTCTCTGCGTCGGTCTGTCTGGGTCTCTGCGTCGGTCTGTCTGGGTCTCTGCGTCGGTCTGTCTGGGTCTCTGCGTCGGTCTGTCTGGGTCTCTGCGTCGGTCTGTCTGACGATTCTTTCTGTATCGGCTTTTTATTTCGACTTTTTGGACCGCAGGTGATCATTTGGGAATTCATATCCGTATTTGATTCTGGGCTTCTCATTGGCCGATAAATAAAATAGTTTTTAATATAGCACAGAAAAAGTAAACTAAATTTATGAATACATATACGTACATACTTATTAATGTAGAAGTTTACAATTTGATCTTTACCGTACATCGCAGACTCTTTATTTGTGAATGTGGTTTGCTCCAAGACATAAAATAAAATGTTTTTTTTTAGGTTAAATAACAAATACAGTTATTTTTAGTAACAGATGGTCAATAAGAATCTATTATAAGCTTACAAACAAATAAATTTTAATTTTCAATATAGTACAAAAAAAAGTGATCTTAATTTACGAAAACATGTTATACAGTTATACGCTATTATTTTGCGAAAGAAAATATAATAAGCTAAATTTACCGCTATTTAAATTCAATTTTACATACCCATTTTAATATGACTTTATATACTTTTATTCTTATTAACTTTACAGTAACATGATTTTTTTGCGCTATTAACACTTTTCTGGTGATATTACGACTTCACTATTTGTAGTGGAGAGACGTAAAGTCGAATAAAATGATTAAACTTGATTTTCTTTTTTGGCAAAAGACGTATAATCGAGAACGACTTAACTGAAAACTACATAACCCGAGGTATGCCTGTATTTCTTTATAAATTGCTAAACGGTGAATATCGCATTTTATAAGTTTTTAGAATGTAAACTTATTCGTGTAAATATATAATAGTTTTTAATATTTTTTAGGTAAATTCTCAAGACAAGAAATATTTATGAATTCCGTATCATCATATGTTTAGATTTTAATAATCGAGAGGTGAAGGCAATTAACACTTTGTTGCATATTCGTTACAATTGTAACCAATATGCAACAAAGGGTTAAAATAATAACAGTGTTAAAAGAAAAACTGTCATTTTGAAATCGTTTTTCTTAGACATAAAGGTAATAATTTATTAATATGTCATTTAATAATCTAAGCCTAATTATGAAAGATTTTCATTCAAATTCAATTTAGGTTTGATAAAATACAATAAAATAAGTACCTAGGAAGTGTTCTAACAGGAGATGGAAAGTATGACACGGAGATCCGAAGGCGAATTGGCATGGCAAAGGACGCGTTCCAGAAGATGAGCAAAATACTAACACACAGGAAAATCTCAATAGAAACGAAGAAAAGAGTTCTAGACTGCTACGTGATGTCAGTTCTTCAATACGGCTGTGAATGCTGGACAATATCATCGAAAATGAGGACAAAACTGGAAGCGGCCGAAATGTGGTTCTACAGAAGGATGCTACGGATATCGTGGACTGAGCATGCAAGCAACGTTGAGGTGTTGGAAAGAATGGCAACAAAAAGGGAATTGATACTGAGACAACTGAAGTTCCTGGGACACGCAATGAGGAAGGAGAGCCTGGAGAACCTGATACTGACTGGTCAGATAGAAGGAAAGAGACAGAGGAAGGCAGCGGATAACATATTTGCAGGGTCTGATCAGGTGAATGACAGAACGGGGGTAGCAAGGAGCAAGAGGAGCAAACGTAAGAGCCACAAGGGATAGGGAGACATGGAGAACCATGATCGCCTACGTCCTGAAGGGACAGGGCACGTAGAAGAAGAAGAAGATCTGCTTGTAAAATTGTAGCTGTCTAAAGCAGAATTAAATATCAGCATTCCGACTGAAGCATTTTATCTTTTTTTTAAAAATATATTTCCTAGTCTCCTTTCATTCTGTCCATTGATCTGACATTGACGCCTCTTGCCCATCACGAGGAGTTGGTTTTCCCATTATTCATGCCCAGTCGGTCGGAAACTGTGTTTGCGTGGTGAGGTGATGGGTGCACTCTGATTTACATGCGCAATTAATGTATCTCCCCGCTCTTGGTTTGTTGCTATCGCTAGAAAGCAGCTTCAAATCTAAAATGGCTGCCGATTCAGCTCGAAGCTGGCCTCTTAAATCGAAGCACTTTGAGATCGAAGGTCATGAATGAGTTTTGGGATCGGTAGAAGATGAGACTAGCATTCTCTGTCACGCTGGCTGATGCAATCGAACGTCAAGGCAGCCTTATTCGGTAATTGGTTTTAGTAATTTAACTTTTTAAGTCAGGTATCTTTCCTCCCCACCCTGCGCCACTTATCTTTCGTTTTATTTATTTGTTTGTTATTATTTCGAGAAAAATGCTTTCATCTTTGAAACCGTTTTTTGCCACTGCACATTTTTATCATCCGTATCAATGGCTTGGAACCGCTGTTGCGAAGTGCAGGCTAAAATAGAATTTTAAAAAATGAATAATACGATGAAAATGTAAACGAAAATTCCCTTTTTTTTTTCTTTTTCGTTTTATTGAAATTCTGACATAACGCCATCAACGCTGGTTACGCCAGAGGCGATACATTTTTTGGGGTCGGGGTGGTGCGTTTGACTGTTAAATTCACATAGGCACGTTCGTTGGGTATCAAGGAATATGGAATTATTCTGTTTCTTTCTTTTGATTTATTTCTTGATTATTCAATGTGTGTAACAGTAGAGCAGTAGTTCTTAGAGCACACTTGAGTGGTTTAATGGTTATATTTTATATAACCAGTCTTCCGGTTTGACAAAGCAAGCAAGCAAGAGTACACTGATAAGACGGACATATTCCATCGTTTAAAATAGAAAACAAAGGAGAAAAAATATATATATATATATATATTTCATATAGATAGGTGTGAGATTTTAACCCAGGGTTTCACGCTCTTGCGATCGTCAGACAAACTGATTAATTTAAATAAAATTATAGCAATTTTCACCTATCATAGTTTCACACAGACCCCATCATACGCACATATGTACGTATGAGAAATCGACAACTGTCCGCGCGTTGACATTGCTACACTATTCGAATACACCAAACGAATGTGTATGTATGTGCGCAACGGCACACATATACATATATATGCCGAGTCTCATATGGTTTGCATATATGTTTATGTGAGCCACAATGGGCGGACGCGCACGCGCGTGTGTGTGTGTTTCCGCAGCCTCACATATAACCAAATTTATAAAAAAAATTAATCAGTTTGTCTGACGATCACAAGAGCGTGAAACCAAAAGTTACAAACTCACAACTATCTATATGAATATGTCAGCTCTATCACTGATATTGCGTACTTTCAAATAAGTACAACGCATATATAATATATAAATATAACAAATTGCGCATACATATATATATACTTTTCACACACATATATATAAATCTATATACACACATTTCACACACATTTATAAATATATACATTTTCACACACATATATATATAAATCTATATACACACATTTCACACACATTTATAAATATATACATTTTCACACACATATATATAAATCTATATACACACATTTCACACACATATATATAAATCTATATACACACATTTCACACACATTTATAAATATATACATTTTCACACACATATTTATAATAATATACATACACATTGCACTACTGTGGAATTCCCTACCGCATGTTTGCTTCCCCGACGGCTACAACCTCCAGGAGATTAAATGTAAGGTCAGGAGACAACTAACACACTAACTCACACCCACTCTCTCCAACTTTCTCCCTATGTACATCCTAAGTCGTCTATCACCCTCCTTCTGACATTTCCTATACCCAATCGCTCTATGTAACCCCCTGCGCTATAGTGGCAGTGGAATGCCTTGCTTGGGGTGACACGATTGAAAAACACACACACACACACACATTCATAATTATATGCATGCACACTTCACGCACACACTCATAATTATATGCATACACACACATTCATAATTATATGCATACACTTCACACACATTCATAATTATATGCATACACACTTCACACACATGTATATATATATATATGTGTTTATAAATATATACATTTCACACATATATATGCATTTATAATTATATACATACACTTAAAACACATGTATTCATAATTATATACACACTTTTCACACACATTTTTTAATTATATATACACACAGTTCACACACACACACACAGATATATTTTAATTAAATACACACTTTTGACACACACCCATATATATTTTAATTATATACTCACTTTTTACACATACATATATATATTTTAATTATATACACACACTTTTCACAAACATATTTTAATTATGAAAAGTGTATGCATAAAATTAATATATGTGTGTGTGTGAGTGAAAAATGTGTATATAACTAAAATATATATATATGTGTGTGTGAAAAGTGTGTGTATATAATTAAAATATATATATGTGTGTGTATATAATTAAAATATATGTGTGTGTGAAAAGTGTATGTAATTAAAATATATATGGGTGTGTGTGTGTGTGAAAAGTGTGTATATAATTAAAATATGTGTATGTGAAATGAGTGTATATATAATTAAAATATATATATAGATGTGTGTGTGAAAAGTGTGTATATGATTAAAATATATATGTGTGTGTGTGTGAGAAAAGTGTGTATATAATTAAAATATGTGTGTGTGTGAGAAAAGTGTGTATATAATTAAAATATGTGTGTGTGTGAGAAAAGTGTGTATATAATTAAAATATGTGTGTGTGTGAGAAAAGTGTGTATATAATTAAAATATGTGTGTGTGTGAGAAAAGTGTGTATATAATTAAAATATGTGTGTGTGTGAGAAAAGTGTGTATATAATTAAAATATGTGTGTGTGTGTGTGAGAAAAGTGTGTATATAATTAAAAATATGTGTGTGTGAGAAAAGTGTGTATATAATTAAAATATGTGTGTGTGTGAGAAAAGTGTGTATATAATTAAAATATGTGTGTGTGTGTGAAAAGTTTGTGTATATAATTAAAATATGTGTGTGTGTGTGAAAAGTTTGTGTATATAATTTCTATATGTGTGTGTGTGTGAAAAAGTTTGTGTATACACTAAAAATATGTGTGTGTGTGTGAAAAGTTTGTGTATATAATTAAAATATGTGTGTGTGTGTGTGAAAAGTTTGTGTATATAATTAAAATATGTGTGTGTGTGTGAAAAGTTTGTGTATATAATTAAAATATGTGTGTGTGTGTGAAAAGTTTGTGTATATAATTAAAATATGTGTGTGTGTGTGAAAAGTTTGTGTATATAATTAAAATATGTGTGTGTGTGAAAAGTTTGTGTATATAATTAAAATATGTGTGTGTGTGTGAAAAGTTTGTATATAATTAAAATATGTGTGTGTGTGAAAGTTGTATATAATTAAAATATGTGTGTGTGTGAAAAGTTTGTGTATATAATTAAAATATGTGTGTGTGTGTGTGTGTATATAATTAAAGAGGGGGGGGGGGGGGGGGGGGGGGGGGGGGGGGGTGGTTTGTGTATATAATTAAAATATGTGTGTGTGTGTTTGTGTATGTATCAATATGTGTGTGTGTGAAAAGTTTGTGTATATAATTAAAAATATGTGTGTGTGTGAAAAGTTTCTGTGTATATAATTAAAATAGGTAGGTAGGTGTGAAAAGTTTGTGTATATAATTAAATATAAAAAAGAAAAGTTTGTGTATATAATTAAATATGTGTGTGTGTGCATTTGTGTATATACCAAATATGTGTGTGTGTGAAAAGTTTGTATATAATTAAATATGTGTGTGGTGTTTGTGTATATAATTAAAATATGTGTGTGTGTGTGAAAAGTTTGTGTATATAATTAAAATATGTGTGTGTGTGTGAAAAGTTTGTGTATAATTAAAAATATATACATTTTAAGCATACACACTTTTCACACACACACATATATATATTAATTATATACACACTTCACACACACACATATATATATTAATTATATACACACTTCACACACACACATGTATATATTAATTATATACACACTTCACACACACACATGTATATATTAATTATATAAACACTTCACACACACACATGTATATATTAATTATATAAACACTTCACACACACACATGTATATATTAATTATATAAACATTCTCACACACACATGTATATATTAATTATATACACACTTCACACACACACATGTATATATTAATTATATACACACTTCACACACACACATGTATATATTAATTATATACACACACTTCACACACACACAAGTATATATATTAATTATATACACACTTCACACACACACACGTATATTTTAATTATATACACACCCCACACACACACACGTATATTTTAATATATACACACTTCACACACACACACGTATATTTTAATTATATACATTTTCACACACACACACACACACACGTATATTTTAATTATATACACACACTTTTCTCACACACACACACGTATATTTTAATTATATACACACTTTTCACACACACACACACACGTATATTTTAATTATATACACACACTTTTCACACACACACACACGTATATATTTTAATTATATACACACACTTTTCACACACACACGTATATTTTAATTATATACACACACTTTTCACACACACACATGTATATTTTAATTATATACACACACTTTTCACACACACACACACACGTATGATTTAATTATATACACACACTTTTCACACACACACATGTATATTTTAATTATATACACACACTTATCACATACTCACACACACATATATATTAATTATATACACACACACACACATATATATATTAATTATATACACACACACACACACATATATATTAATTATATACACACACACACATATATATATATTAATTATATACACACACTTTTCACACACACATATTTTAATTATATACACACACATACATATATATATTTTAATTATATACACACATATATAATTAAAATATATACACACACACACACATATATATATATTTTAATTATATACACACACTTTTCACACACACGCATATATGTGTGTGTGTGTGTAAAAATGTTGATAAGCCGCAAAAAAGAAAAACCCCTAAAAACAAAAAAAAAAAAAACAAACAAATTGCTCAAAGAATTTATTGATGAGAAAAGTTAGTCGGGAATTCATCCTGCACATTTATAAATCTATTATCCATCCATGCATTACATCTGCCATATCTGCCACATCTGTCACATCTGCCACATCTGGTCTGATGCTAATTTCGAGATTTTCGGCAAAATCCAAAGAAAATATTGTAATCGTTCTTGACCTGGTATGTCGGCATAATTCACTTGCCCACCGCTATAACGTGGCTTCCCTCTGCCTTTTCTATAAATATTTTCATTACAATTGATCTGACGAATTTTCCTCGTTAGAACCCAGTCGGTCCTGTTATTTAACCCATAACTGGAGGGAAGATACGGATTAATACATTTCCCAAGGGTATTTGTGCTTATGTGAATGCAAGGAATTTAACTGGAATTCGAACTCGGTTCCCCGATTTCTCGTTTCATCCTACATTTGTATAGTACGTGCGGTAAAAGGAGATCTCTGCAAACGTGACATTGAGGTGTCATACTTAACGGTTAGGTTGATTGGAGAAAAAGAACTGATTCTATACGAATTCCTTTTTTTATGTACCATGTCCCGTCAGGACGTGGCTGATCATGACTTTTCACAACTTTCTGTCTTTTTTGTTGTTCGAAGTAACTTTTAACCCTTTACTATGGTTTTTGTCACTTTACCGCCAACAGCCCGTGCATTGAATACTGCTGCCATATCTGGTCGGGTGCCCCTACTATCCACCTAGGGGTCCTTGACAAAATCCAGCAGAGAATCTGTAATGTGATCGATTCCGACTTGGCAGCTCAGATACAGTCACTTTCTCACCGGCGCAGTATGGCTTCCGTGTGTCTCTTTTACAAATACTTTCACGGCTTCTGCTCCCCTGTGCCCCCTGTATATGAATTTACTCGAGCCACAAGATTAGCAACTAGGTCCCACCCTTTTACTGTGAAACCAATAAAATGTAAACGCAATTTCTACTCCATCAGTTTATTTTCTCGCACTTCTCGCCTGTGGAATTCCCTTCCGTTTACTTGCTTCCCCGACAGCTCCAATCTCCAAGAACTTAAATGTAAAGTCAATAGTCATCTTCTATCTCACTGACTTGCGTCTTCTCTCTCTCATTCTCCCTTCTCCGTCTACTCCACTCATCAGTATTCTCATCCTTTTCTTACCCACTTTCTGACACCCCCTGTAACCTGTGACTTTCTCATAACGTTCCTCCTACGTAACCCCCTGCGCACCAGTGGCGATATGATTACAAAAAACAAAAAACAAAACCGTATTTTTTTAATATGCAATCATGGATGGCCACAATTTATTTTGTTATTTTTTAATTACCACGCATTTTGGGTAAGATAGTGGAATGGTTTTCATTTGCCTTCTGCGTCGTATTCAACTCAGAGTTTTCATACTAGTCTGACTTTCAACCAAGGCTAGAGAGCTCAGTCTACAATGCCTTTTAACCCAAGAACTGACTAGGTGGAAATTTGAACTCGTCAAATAATATCATTATCAATCATTATCAATAATAACATCATCGATATTAATATTAATAATAATATCATTATCAATAACAACATCATCGATATTAATAATATTATCAATAATAACAACATCATCGATATTAATAATATTATCAATAATAGCATTATCATCGATAATATTATCAATAATAATAGCATCATCATCGATAATAATATCAATAATAATAGCATCATCATCGATAATAATATCAATAATAATAGCATCATCATCGATAATAATATCAATAATAATAGCATCATCATCGATAATAATATCAATAATAATAGCATCATCATCGATAATAATATTATCAATAATAATAGCATCATCATCGATAATAATATTATCACTAATAATATCATTATCAATAAAAACATTATCGATATTAATATCATTATCAATAAAAACATTATCGATATTAATATCATTATCAATAAAAACATTATCATCGATATTAATATTATTAATAATATCATCAACAACATCGATATTAATATTAATAATATCATTATCAATAATAACAATAACATCATCATCGATAATAATAATAATATCATTGTCAACAATAACAATAACGTCATCGATATTAATATTAATAATAATATCATTATCAATAATAGCAATATCATCATCTAACAGCCCATAAAGTTTTTTTGCAAGCATGTAAGAATATGTTGAAGAAATGAATTCACAAGAAAGGCTCATGAAAATGGTATTTAATCCTGTGTAGGGGGGCTGATAGATTAAGATTTGCTGTCACTTGATAATCAGTAAAAGCTCTCAGCTGCTACTGATGTGTAAATTAAACAGCCTTAATTATAGAACTGCAAAAACCATAAAAGAAAAAAAAAGAAATTAATAATGGCAGCCATTACAAAGGAGATAGTGGAAAGTACTCAGCATCCCTACATATAATATTTTTATATAAAATTGTTATCTTTGTTGATAATAGTAAATAATTTTTATAAACGTAAAGTTTGTCTATATTTCTGAGATGAGATATTTTAACATTTTCTTTTTAATCGTTTCACCCCAAACAAGGCGGTACCGCCACTGATGCGCAAGTTGCTACATAAGAGTAAATGTTTAGACAAGAGGAGAGTGAATAGAAGGACAGACGGACCAGTTGCAGCGGGTGTCAGAGAAAGGGCAAGGGAAGGATGGGAACACAGTTGCGAAGGTAGAGAGAAAGGAAAACGAAGAAGATATACAGGGTGATGTAGAAAGAACTAGAGTCAAGTGGTTAAGAGATGGGTCTTGACATTGCACTTAAATTCTTTGAGGTTGTAGCCGCCAGTAAAACAGGTATACGGAAGGGATTTCAACAGGCGGAAATTGCGAGAAAAGAAGAGTAGAATTGTCGGCTGCATTTGGTTGATCTAACTGTAAATGGGTGGGACCTTGTTGCCAGTTTGGGTGCACGAGTATATTCTTGTGGCGAGGGCACCAGTGACTTAAGTTCGTTGGAGCAGAAGCCATGATTATATTTCTAGAATAGACAGAGGGAAGCCACATCCCGCCGGTGAGAAAGTGGCTGGAGTCGAGCTGACAAGTCTGGACCTATCACGTTAGAGATTCTCCTTTGGAGTCTGTCGAGAACACTGAGATGAACAGCAGAGCCGCCTGACCATTATATGACAACAGTATTCTATGCACGTTTGCATGGTTGACTTGTATATGTGCACGATAGATTCAGGCGTAAAAAATTTCCAGTCCCAACACAGTGACCCAACCTTTCTAGCAAAGGCTTTCATTGTTCAGACTTGTCCTCATCTTTGTCATATCCACAAAGTTTACGCTGTTGTAAGCTCCGGCCTTCTTTAGTAATATACGCTGAAGTTTTGAACCTAACTCTTTATTTAGTCCACGGGGGTAGATTGTTCTAATTCCACGTGCCATGACTTTTCCGGATGTCTCAGCTTGAGTTAATTACCTTTAGTAATTCAACTTTCCAATTTTTTTCGTTCGCATCTGCTGTGACTAGGTATTAAACTCACAAATATTTGGGTTAAGTCACTTTTAGCCACTGGGTCATGCATCTCTAAAGAAACATGGCCTGTTGTATAAAAGAATTGTTAGTTCAATACCTGGCCTAAGCAGAGGTGAACAAAAACTCGGACAGTTGAGTTATTAAATGAAAACAACTGAAACTGAGCTCTCCAGAAAAGGCATGGCATGTGGAATTAGAACAATATACGCGTAAACTAAATAATGGGTTCGGTTTGAAATTTCAACGTATATCATGTGAAAAACGTCAGAGTATACAACAACTGATACGTCGGAAACCTAAATGTAAACTTATTTATAAATGGAGCTGTGTATGTGTGTGTGTTACCTATAGATTCCGAAACGGCTGAACCGATTTTCTTGAAAATTTACAGTTGTACTATAAGCGTCTGCGAGTGTTCTTAGCCAGGTTGTTTGTCGCGGTACCCCCGATAAATATCGAAAATCGAGAAAATCGGGTTATAGAAGGAGTGGTCTGATTTTAATCAAATTTGATACCCTCGTAGACAAAAACAAACGATATTCTGAAGTTTCAAGGTTGCAGTTCTTACAATAGTGCAGAAAACCGATTATATATATATATGAAAGGCAAGATGTTTTTGTGTGTGTGTTTATCTGCCTGTATGTCTTTTTTTTTCAGCCCTTTTATTTTATTTTTTGCTTCGGGTTTGGCTCTAAATAGGTATAATTGTAGTTCTTAGTCTCAGCCATGATACCATTTACTCAGAGGATTTATTTAGCCTTCAAAATTCATTTTACGATGAAAAAAACTTATTTGATATCGATACCAGGAAATCAAAATTTGACTTACATCCATTCATTTTTCTTTCAGTGTACGGTTTCACTTTAACTGGAAACAACTATTGCTTTTTAGTTTTCCGTGCCAACGTCCAAAGAGTCTGAGCTCCAGGAC
The DNA here is from genome assembly GCA_037127315.1 of Ascarosepion bandense. Classification (NCBI taxonomy): domain Eukaryota; kingdom Metazoa; phylum Mollusca; class Cephalopoda; order Sepiida; family Sepiidae; genus Ascarosepion; species Ascarosepion bandense. The sequence goes on from JBBBDQ010001881.1 coordinate 130,464, forward strand.
CATGGATTAGTTTTAAAGCTTTCATTACAACCGAGCAACGCCGGGCTATACTGCTAGTATGACAAAGATGAGAACAACAGCCCGAACAACGTTAATGCCGTAAGAAGAGTTCGTTGTCATAGGCGTGTACAAGAAAAAAAATATAAAGCAACGAAATACGAGAACTTAAAAAAAAAAAAAAATGCAATAAAAAACCCCATAAAAACAACAATGAAAAAAAAAAAAAAAAAGACACGAAAACAGACATTTGTCAAGGCATTGAATGTCTACCTATTAATATTTGCACACTCAGATGATATCAACATCCATATACCTACCTTTCTGTTAATATAATTTCTTCCACATTCTCTTTATGAATATCCATCTACCTTAGTCTTTTAATATCTGTTAATGTCTATATACCCACCTATTAATATCTATCTACCTGTCTTTTAATATATCTATCTCAATCTGTCCATACCTATAATTGGGATGATGACTAAATTGATAGACGATAGGATATTTGGCATCAAAGTCCTTGAAGCGAGATATTTGCCAAAGAATTAATTCGGCAGTTCTCTAATCGCAAACATTCTGAGAATACAACATTAAATATCAAGGAAACATTTGATCTTTTATTTAGTTCAGTGTTGGGTGGGGTATTTACATCCAGCCATTTTCTATTCAACAATTTCAGCTTTCCTTTCAATTACATCAGATCAAATAAGATTTGGAAGTCATGGTTTCCTTTTGGTGTTACGTAAGGTTTGATCAGTTGACTAGAAGCATAAATAGTCCCCAATTATACGCCGAGAATTTCTTCCAAGAAAACATGAATCGTTAAATTTACCATTCGTCCGTTGCCATATTTTCGTCGGGTGTTCCTGCTATTCATCTCGGGATTCTCGGCAAAATCCAAAAGATGATCTGCAATGTAATCGATCTTGATAGGGTAGTTCAATTTCAGTCAATTACTCACCGACAGGATATGGCTTTTTTTCTTTGTTTTCAAATATTTTCACGGATTCTGCTCTGATGAGCTTATCTCTCCACTGCTCTGTCTACATGGATTTACTCGAGCTACTAGATTGTCAACTAGGTCTCATCCTTTTACAGTCAAATGTAATCACCGCTTCTACTCTAAGTTTCTTTTTTCGCACTTCCTGCCTGTGAAACTCCCTTCCGTATACTTACTTCCCCGATAACTACAATCTCCAATAATTAAAGTGCAACATCAATGGCCATCTTTAGATTCCTATCTTTCTCTTATCTTTTCTTCAACACCCTCGGTATCTTTTTTTTTTTTTTTTGCTCTCCTTCAGTGTAACTCTTTGTGCAACAATGGCAGTGTTGCCTTGCTTGGGGTGAAACGATCGTAAAAAATAAATAATAAAATATAATTATAACAATATCTAAACTTATTTATAAATGGAACTTTGTGCGTGTGTGTGTATCCGTTACCTATAGACTCCGAAACGGCGGAACCGATTTTCTTGAAAATTTACACAGTTGTACTATAAGCGTCTTAGCTAGGTTTTGTGTCGAGGTATCCCCGATAAATATCGAAAGTCGATAAGCGAAAAAATCAGGTTATAGAAGGAATGGTCCGATTTTAATCAAATTTGATACACTCATAGACAAAGACATAAGAAACGATATTCAGAAGTTTCAAGGTTGCAGTTCTTACAATAGTGCAGAAAATCGATAATATATATAAGGCAAGATGTGTGTGTGTGTGTGTCTGTTTATCTGTCTGTATGTCATTTATACAAATCCATAATTTTTATCCGATTCTCACCAAACTTCACACAAATATTCTTTAGACCGAGTCTGAGCTTCGGGATCATGGATTAGTTTTAAAGCTTTCATTACACCCGAGCAACACCGGGCTTTACTGCTACTACTGTAATAAAAGTTATGTGACAGACAGAAGATTCGTTTTTACCGTAGATCTTAGTAACCTGAGCAAAGGATTTTCTCCTTATCTTTCACTTTTCTTTTCAAGGAATCATAGGACATTTTGATGAATACAAATTGTCAGCATTATTATTTTTTTTGTTTTCCTATATTTTAATTTCCTTGTGTTTTTATTTACTTTCTATTCTAACGGTTTAATTTCTACTTCGTATTTCTCTATCATGTTTTTATCTGCTTTTCCTTTTTTTCCTCTTTATTCCTACAAACGTTATTATAGTAGATACCTCGTATTTGAAATAGACGCCCCAATTTTATTTATTAATAAATACTTCTATTGATCTTCGCAGTCGAGAAATTTTACTAAAGAAAATACATTCTCAGGCATGGATTGAACCAGCGCATCTCCCTTTCTAAGAGAAACAAACATTTGAGTCAGTGTGCTTTACCACAGGGCCACATAGAACGCAGCTGCAAGCAACGTCCTATATTCTCTCATTTTTACTGTGCTCGCTTGGTAACTGGGGCAAAAGACTTGCTCGCTTGGCAACTGGGGCAAAAGACTTGCTCGCTTGGCAACTGGGGCAAAAGACTTGCTCGCTTGGCAACTGGCGCAAAAGACTTGCTCCCTTGGCAACTGGCGCAAAAGACTTGCTCCCTTGGCAACTGGCGCAAAAGACTTGCTCCCTTGGCAACTGGCGCAAAAGACTTGCTCCCTTGGCAACTGGCGCAAAAGACTTGCTCCCTTGGCAACTGGCGCAAAAGACTTGCTCCCTTGGCAACTGGCGCAAAAGACTTGCTCCCTTGGCAACTGGCGCAAAAGACTTGCTCCCTTGGCAACTGGCGCAAAAGACTTGCTCCCTTGGCAACTGGCTTGCGGGAAAAGACTTGCTCCCTTGGCAACTGGCGCAAAAGACTTGCTCCCTTGGCAACTGGCGCAAAAGACTTGCTCTCTTGGCAACTGGCGCAAAAGACTTGCTCCCTTGGTAACTGGCGCAAAACATTTGCTCCCTTGGTAACTGGCGCAAAAGACTTGCTCCTTTGGTAACTGGCGCAAAACATTTGCTCCCTTGGTAACTGGCGCAAAACATTTGCTCCCTTGGTAACTGGCGCAAAACATTTGCTTTGTTGTTAACTGAGGCAAAAGATTGTTTTGCTGTTAGTACGAGCAATGATGACGAAACTGTTGTCTATTAATTGTTTCAGAGATCCCTTTCTGCCCTCCATTATCTGTATGGCTAATGCTAATCTCCCTGATAGTGACACGTTGCGCCTTCTCGGGATAACCTTTTTCTCTGACATGAAGTGAAAAGATTATATCGAATAAATTGTCAAGTCTGTTGCTAGGAAGTTTTGTTTTCTATCGTGCTAGATAACTTTTCTCGCACGAATCAATATTACATGTTTACAAGTCTACCACTTGTTTATACATAGAATATTGCTGCCATATGTGGTCTGATGATTCTGCTATTTATTTAAAGATTTTTTGTCAAATCCAAAGAAGAATCTGCAATGTCCCGACGATGCATCTCGGTCTCAGTCACTTTCCTGTGCAACTTTTTAAAATACTTTCATGGTAAAAGTTCACTATCCTCTAAGCATGTAGATTTAGCGCAAATGGATGCGCGTTGTGCTGCATTGGATATCGGCTCGGAACGAGAAATCGAGGAGCCGAGTTCGAATTCCTTTTGAATTTGTTGAATTCATTTACGCACAAATTTCCTTGGGAAAGGTATTAATCCGTTATGGGTTAAATAACAAGACAGATTGGGTTCTATAACCTTGATTGGCAACCAGTCTACCGCAGAAAGTAATGGCAACCTACTGCGCGATAATCTTCTGCCCGGTCAGTCATGTCTCTTTCGAGATATGGTCGCCCAAGTGTGTATCACGTACGGCACTTAACTGACTGAATTGTGGTGCAGTTCATATCTGCTCGGTACGAGAAATCAGAGTTTCGAATTTCAGTTGAATTAGTTGCATTCACTTACGCGCAAATATCCATTAAAAAGTTATTTATCCGTTTCTTCCCTCCAGCTATGGGTTAAATAGGAAGTCAGATTGGTTGCCAACCAAGGCTATAAAACCAGTCTATTGCAGAATGCAATGACAACCTATTGCGAGAAAATTTTCTACCTAGTCAGTCATGTCTCTTTCGAGTCATGATCACCCAAGTGTGTATCATGTATGGCACTTGACTAATATTTACAAAGAAATGGTATATTTATTGAGTCAAGTCACTGGCGTTGAAATGTATGTTACTGCAATTTTTGTAAAAAAAAAAATTATATAAAATTAATTTTAAACTTTCGACCCAGAAAGAATTGGCGCTACATAATCGAAACCACGTTTGAATCTCTTTATCACTTTCTGTTTTTATTCCTGCACATTTGGCCAATTGACTACGCATAAAAAGATCGCTGTTTCGACAAAAACAAAAAGTTCTATTATAGAAGTTTAATCAAGATAGGTAATCACTTTAATGTCAAATTCCGTAGAACTTCGAGAACTTCGGGTCAAATTCAGTATTTAATAACATTTGTCAAACTTAACTTCATACTTTGCAAGGCTGTTTTGCTGTAACCAGCAAATTACTAGCAATGCGTCCGACACAAGCATAAGATAAAAATCGGATTGGCAGCTTAAAACATGTGGTTACCCATGGATTATCTCACCTGAATGATCTTGAAAGATGAACAAACCTCTCTACCAATCTAGTACGAAAGATGTTAACTTGATCTAACATAGCTTTAAAATAATGTCATTTGTTGAGGCAGTTATTTCCAAATTTAACGTGGTGAATCCACCTTCTTCTATGTGCCATGACCTTCCAGGATGTAGGCAATCATGGCTTTCCACGTCTCCCTATCCCTGATGGCTGTTCGTACGTTTTATCCTGTTACACTGCGCAAACCTAGTTCCGTCATCCAGCTGCTCAGGCCTTTCAAATATGTTATCCGCTACCTTCCTCTCTCTCACTTTCCTTCTATTTGACTTGTTAGTATCAGGTTCTCCAAGCCCTCCTCCATTGCATGTTCCAGAAACTTCAGTTATCTCTTCCTGATGCTCACTATTAATTTTCTTTTCGTTGCGATTCTTTCCAACATTTCATCAGTGCATACATGCTCGGTCCATGATATCCACAGCATCCTTCTGTAGAACCACATTTCTGCTGCTTCAAGTTTTTCATTCATCTTCGATGATATTGTCCAACATTCACTGCCGTATTGGAGAATTGACATCCCATAGCAATCCAGTACTCTCCTCTTTGTTTCTAGTGAAAGTTTCCTATGTCTTAGTACTTTACTCAGCTTCTAGAACGCGTCCTTCGCCATGCCAATTCGCCTTCGGATCTCTGTTTCGCAATTTCCATCTTCTGTTAGAACACTTCCCAGGTATTTAAATTTTTGTACCTGCTTGATTTTACTATCCCCAACCTGTATTTGGCATTTTGGGTTTCTCTTTTTGCTGATGACCATGCATTCAGTTTTCTTGCAGTTTATTTGTAGTCCTTTTTTGTAACTCTCTTCAGCTACCTTCTGTAGGAGGTCTTGTAGTTTTCTTTCCGTGTCTGCTATCAGCACTGTATCATCTGCGTACCTTATGTTGTTCAAATTGTGGCCTCCGATAACAAATCCTGGCATAACATCTAGGATCTTCAAAATATTCTCGCTGTACAAGTTGAAGAGATCCGGTGAAAAGACACACCCTTGTCTTACGCCCCTATCCACCTTAAACTGCATTAATTCCTTTTTAATTCAACTAACTTAGGACATAACCATTGGCGTGTCATAAAATCCTGGAAAACAAAATTTGATTGATTGTTATTTCACGGTTTCAGTCAGGCATTTAAGTGTCATACGTGATATACACTTGGGCGATCATGTCTCGAAAGAGACATGACTGACTAGGCAGAAGATTTTCCTGCATTAGGTTGCCATTTCTTTTGACGGTAGATAGATTGCCAACCAAGATTATAGGGATTATATTTTTGGAATAAAATAAGAATTAGGAAAATAATCTAACGATTGAAATTGCAATCAAATTTTAACCATCAATGTTGACTGGAAAACAAGCCAGAAGAATGTTCTACAACTGGGAAGTACAAGAAAAGAAACTGTTGGCATAGAATTACATCGAACTATTTCAACTGTAAAATGATGGAATCTTGCTGCCAATCTAGTCAGTCAGTCGAGTGTCATACGTGATACACACTTGGGCGATCATGCCTCGAAAGAGACATGATTGACTGGGCAGAAGATTACCTCGTAGTAGGTTACTTTATGCGGTAGAGTGGTTGCCAGCCAAGGCTATAGAACCCAATCTGTCCTGTAATTTAATCCATAACTGAAGGGAAGAGATAGATTAATACCTTTCCCAAGGATATTTGTGCGTAAGTGAATGCAAGGAATTCAACTAGAATTCGAACTCGGCACCCCAATTACCTTTCTAAAAATCGATGTCGGCACCACAATTACCTTTCTTAAAAAATAAAATCATGGCATAGTAGAAACGTCTTTTTAAAAAAAAAAAAAACGACCCCAATTCTTTAGACAGCTAATAAAAATGACATAATTATGATTAACAAAGCTTGTAAATATGAGACACCCAGTAAGGATTGAACCCACTAATAATAAACTTATATATGCAAGTTTGCTAATCACAACACCACAATAAATAGTTTTATAGAAATCGTTCTGATGAGCTTTCCCCTATAGCATCTCGAGTTCACAAATTTAAGCGTAGTACTCGATTGTCAGTTAGGTCTCATTATTTTACTGTTGAAATTGCTAGGTGTAACCATAAGTTCAGTGGTTTCTTCCCTCATACATTCGTGCTTGTGGAACACTCTTCAGGCTTCTTGATTTCCTGTTCATTCAGTTAATTGGCATATGTGATACACGCTTTGGCGTTTACGTATCGAAAGATACATGAAATGCTTCGTTGATCAAACCGTGTCATCGGAAAAATGGATGTTCGTCTATCACCCGGTTCCCACTCCTGCCCTAGTCTTTTCACTAGATGTTCATCCCTTGTTTCCTCTTTAGGACTGGGTTCCATGTTCTTTCTAAAGTTTACCTCAACTCTAGACTTTTAACGTCTTCCCGTAAAATCTGAAATTTTATTTACTATTTATTTTGTCCTTAACAGAAGTCGCCTATTGCCCAGTTTACAATCACCTCTGGTCTTTTCAACAGGAGTAAAGAGTTATACCTTGTTTCTTCATATAAATTGTTCGGACAGTTTTTCTCATCTTTATTGCTATACTCTCAACATTTCGGCCGTTATGCACTCCGACCTTCTTTAGGTGTCTGGAATTTTTAAACTAAACTCTTTATTTCGGTAACTAGGATAGATTGTTCTCGTTCCATTTGTGATGCCACTTCCTGATTTAGTTATCTCTATTTAACGCAGTTCTCTAAGTTTTTGTTCGCCACTACTGTCACCAGGTATCGAACTCACAATTCTTTCAGTCAAGTCACTGGATCCAACTAATTTGTTGAACCACGTGTCCTTGTGGTTTGGTTCGAAATTCCAGTCTCTGGAAGAAGGCCGAAGCGTGCAACGACTGAAACGTCGTGAATTTGACAATAAAGATGAGGACAAAAGTCAGAACAATGTAAATAATGCGAATACTTCATCTCATAAATATAAAGAACTATTGTTTCTTTTTTAGAATCGGGTTTCCTTCAATTTCACTCCCAGTAGCTTGTTGCGTCTTAGCGACAATATCGCATTGCTTGGGGTGAATTAAAAACAAAATTATATCAAACCTACATTGGAGAGATGAAAGATTTACTAAGAAAGATGCGCCTGCCGTTTAGTTTGATTGTCTTGTTATTAAGTAACCTACAGGTTGATAACAGTCATAAATTCACCCGTTCATATTAAGTTGGTATTGAAATAATGTGGGATACAAAAATTCTTAAAAAATACAAATCAAAACTTAGTTGAACTTAGTATGATCAAATTTCGAAAATTGTAAAAAGGAAAAACTCAGCGTTCATATGAATAACGTGAATCACGTTCTGTCTCGTCAATGGAAATTTTGTTGAAAAAAGAAAAATATTGATGACGCCTTTTGATTAGAATAATCTGATTAAAATAAGTGTTTTCCAAATTGTCTTCTGTACTTACCAAAAAACGTTAATGAAATCTGAAATAACTGTTCAGGGGGTATAATTAATATGTACCTAATACTTATATCTCTATAGTAGATATTAACAATATATAGATACATATTTTTTTTTCTAAAAATATACTGTTAAATATAAGAGACAATGAATGTCTATGTTTAATCATGAGCCGTTCTAAACATCGTATATTGGCTTTAATTTCAGTTGAAAATAATGACAAATTCTCCAACATTTGGATAATATTTTATTAATTTGGCTCTGAAGATGGCTCATGTGAGCCGAAAGCTTAGAACCAAATTAATAAAGAATTATCCAAATGTTGGAGAATTTTTGTCTATTTTCAGCTGAAATTAAAGCCAAAATACGACGTTTAGAACGGCTCATGATTAAACATAACAGACATTGATTATCTCTTATATTTAACAGCATGTGTTTAAAAAATTATTTGCTGCCTCGATACATTAATATATATATATATATATATATATATATATAAATATACTCAGTTATGATCTGAGATTAAGAACAGGATGGTTAAATTTAACTATATATATATAAATATACTCAGTTATGATCTGAGATTAAGAACAGGATGGTTAAATTTAACTATATATATATAAATATACTCAGTTATGATCTGAGATTAAGAACAGGATGGTTAAATTTAACTATATATATATATACTCAGTTATGATCTGAGATTAAGAACAGGATGGTTAAATTTAACTATATATATATAAATATACTCAGTTATGATCTGAGATTAAGAACAGGATGGTTAAATTTAACTATATATATATAAATATACTCAGTTATGATCTGAGATTAAGAACAGGATGGTTAAATTTAACTATATATATATATATATATATAAATATACTCAGTTATGATCTGAGATTAAGAACAGGATGGTTAAATTTAACTATATATATATAAATATACTCAGTTATGATCTGAGATTAAGAACAGGATGGTTAAATTTAACTATATATATATAAATATACTCAGTTATGATCTGAGATTAAGAACAGGATGGTTAAATTTAACTATATATATATATAAATATACTCAGTTATGATCTGAGATTAAGAACAGGATGGTTAAATTTAACTATATATATATAAATATACTCAGTTATGATCTGAGATTAAGAACAGGATGGTTAAATTTAACTATATATATATATATATATATATATAAATATACTCAGTTATGATCTGAGATTAAGAACAGGATGGTTAAATTTAACTATATATATATATATATATACTCAGTTATGATCTGAGATTAAGAACAGGATGGTTAAATTTAACTATATATATATATATATATATATATATATATATATATAAATATACTCAGTTATGATCTGAGATTAAGAACAGGATGGTTAAATTTAACTATATATATATATATATATATAGAGAGAGAGAGAGAGAGACTTATGATTTTTTTAAATCTTATGTTTCTGCGTCATAAGTCGATGAACTTTTGATCTAAAGTAATGAAAAAGAAATTAATTTGCTTTAGCTTTTGAAAAAAAGGTCACCTCGAAACACAAAATACTATTTTATCCTATACGCAATTAGGGTTAAAAAAAAAAAAAAAAAAAAAAAAAAAGGAAAAAATATTTCAGATGCTTTATTTTTTTCTTTTGCTGATGAGATGTAATTAGATAGAATTTATGTATTTTTGACGCACTTAACAGTTTATAGCTATAGCCTAATAGACAAATTTACAAATAAACACAAACAAGTTCTAGAAGGTACGTCATAGAACTGCTATCCTTAGATACGATTTTAAAAATCTTGTGGTAAGGGTGATATTAGTAAAATATAAACTGAGTTAGAAAAAAAAAACTAAAGGAAGGATCAGAAATAATGTCCAGATGTAACCACACCTGAAAATACACCCTAAGATAATACAAACTTGGATGGAAGAGTTTGATATCCTTCAATAACCCCTCCCTAATTTTGAAATTTTTGGTTGTTTGAAAATTCCAGCCACCCGTCCGAAAAAATCCGTTGTACGTTTAAAAACGTTGGAAAATCACTTATAATTTGTCTGGTTGAAACCTAGGTTGCGGAAATAACTAGTTTCCAAATGAAAAATATTCAAAAGCTCTACATAATATGTGTATTGAATACTTTAATACAACTGTGTACTGGTCTAATTGAATTATGACAAAAATGTTTAATATATATATATATATATATATATATAGTGTTATTTCAGTCATGCCGACTTCGAAGTTTCGGGAGGCCATTATTATAATGTATTCATACTTCAGGGTCCTTTGCTTTTATATATAATCTTCCCTAGGTAACTTTATGATATATTAATGCGACGTTAGTTGATCTTAATATTTTAAGTCTACGGTCACATTACGTTGAAACACTGATTCATGATCACCGATGTTAAGTAACTGGCCAGTAGCTTGATGGGTAATCAATAGAGAATATCAGGTGCTGTAATCTTGGATGTGCAGATGTTGTAAGGGGTAATAGCTCGGGTTTGTTAATTGGAGAGCCGAGTTCTAGTTTTGATTGGGTTCTTTATATTCTCTTACGCGCAAATTCTCTTGGAAAAGATTAAGAATTCACTTCTTTTGCTTTCCCAGCCATGGCCCTTCAGGACGTAGGCGACCATGACCCTTCACATCTCCTTATCTCTTGTAGCTCATAACACCCTTCTCCTGTTATCTCGCTCAACTCCCACTTCACCATCCCTCTGCTCCTGTCCATTAAATATGTCACGCGTTGCTTTCCCTTGTCCCTCCTTCCCTCTATCCGTCCTGTGAGTATTAGATCCTCCAAGCCCTCCTTCCTCGCTATATGTCCCAAAAACTTCAGTAAAAGTAAACCATTTTATCGTTAAACCATTATTATTAGTAAAAGTTTTTAGAATGTAAAAATATTTTTTGCTTGCAAAGGATTGATAAGCAGTAGAAAACGAATCAGCTTAATAGATTATCTCTCAAAATTAATTTTATTAGCATAAAACAAAGTATTTTCCTCACACAAGATTAGCATTTACAGTCATTTTCACTAAAACACAGCTCACTAAAAAAAGAAAAAAAAGAAAAAAAAAGAGACAAAAGACTTAACTTGCCAACTCTCAATTAACCAATTATCTTTATACAAGGACTTCCGGTTGAATGCCCGGTGTCATTACTTGACAAGCAACAATTCATTCCTCATGAGTTCATGTGTCATGTGTCCCGGTGATAGTGTTTATGCGTGAGCGTGTATTGTGTTTGTAAGTACGCATGCGCATTGGTTTAATTCAATGTCGGGGCCAGCTGACGTTAGATTTAGTATATCCGCCGGAAGCTAAATTCACTGACAACTGACAGGAGACATGCGCAAGATTTGAATGAGCAATTAATTCTTGTTGGACACCTAATGGGCGAGATGTCATTCCAACCACGTGCCACAACCGGGGCAGTGCTCAGTGGGATTTCTTCCCAAAACACTCCGATCACGGCCCGCACGATGAATTAGTTCGAATGCTTGATTAGAAGTAACCTGCGCCAAGCAGTGGTCGACGGTGATTCTTCGTTGCCAAAGGTCTATTCTGTCAATCAAAATACTGAATCTCAATGACAAAATAGTAAATTTTTGTCAGCTGGTCACACACAGTGTGTGTGTGTGTGTGTGTGTGTGTGTATATATATATATATATATGAAAATATGTATAAATACATATGAATGCTTATATATGTGTTCAAATTTCTGATGTTCATGCGCGCATATTTACTATATATACTGTTTATATACAACATGTTAAAATTTCCCTTCTCAGATTCCATGCGTCGATCGCTTAGGGAGTAGCGACTCCGACTGACACCAAATCGGTCGAGTTTCGATCCCGGCCAGAAGCAAGTGGATGCGTCTAGCCACACTGATGAGCTGTGATACAGCGAAACAGGCTTGTATGTGGATGACTAATATATATATATATATATATATATATATATATATAATAAATGTGCACGCATAACTGGTATGCTACCTGTACATTTTTTTTAATCATTTCACTCTAACATACATACGTACATGCATACATACATACACAATTATTAGGCCACCCGAGTTTTAAAAACATATGTATTTCATACTATTTTTAGAGTTTATTGCCAAGTGGACAGTCCTAAATGAAAACAGAATGGTTCTTTAGTTAATACTGTACAATAACATGTGCATCAAATGAACTGTTCTGGTGTCCAGTTTTTGTGCTCTCTTCCCCATGCCAGTCTCTTTATTATTGGCTGGCCAAAGCAAAGGCTTCTTGGTTGTCTTGTAAAAGTTTGCCAAGTAATAATAACAAAAGAACCATTTCATTTTCATTTAGAATTATCCACTTGGCAATAATTACTAAAAATAGTATGAAAACAACATTTTTCTAACTGGGGTGGCCTAATAATTATGGCCGGTAGTATATATATATATATATATATATATATATATATACACACCCGTCAAAAAGAATTGTGAACACTTATTTTTTACGTTTTTTTTCATTTTGTAGATGTAAGGGAATATTTTTCATAATTTCTATTGTCTTAAGCTCTTTCGGTCACTTCTATAGCCATTTTCAAGTATGTTTTACCTCTTGTGTTGTCATTTTTTCTCATGTTTTGACTTACGCTGTAATTTATTCTTTAATAGGAGCGTTCATCCTGAATCTTCACGTGTTGCACGCAGATGGAATTCGCTTGTGCTTCTTTCTATTAAAAAAGAAAATAACTTTTGTAACACTCCATTTTCATTGTTAAATAATGTGAGGATGGTAGTAGGATATACAGAGCCTCTCTCTAATAGCGAATATGTTTCTGACCATGTGATTCATATAGAATTCTAGAGTTATCGATCAGGATTTTTCCTTAATGTTTCTTGAAAATTATGGCTTGATAGATGTCTTTATAGGACTTTGGTTTGATAAGTAATACGAGAGACATCTACTCAAGCATTCACACACACACACACACACACACACACACACACACACACACACACACTGCTACGAATTATGAGAGTAGTGATATATACAACACGACAGAAGGAATTCTACGGTGTGGAGAGAGAAATTAATCTTTTCCCAACTGATCTTGTTATTTAAGCAACAGCTTAATGTCAAGATTAGGTCGGAAAGGTGGGTTAAAGCAAATAATGTTACGTTTACATGGTTTCTGCTTATTTCTGTCTACTTTATTTTTAACAGAGTATTTTAAACTAGTGATGAGTTTATTTTTTTCAAAAGCATTAATGCATTTAGAGTTGTCGAAAATTTTCTTATTGCTAGAGTCGGTACTTAAACGGGGGTAATTTGATTCCCTGTTGATGTTTGTGTGGTTGTGTGAGTCCTTAGTGTACGGTTTGCTCTAGTTGAAGGTAACATCGAAGAAACTTATGTCTATAGCGTTAGTGATAATGGTAATAGAGTCACCTAATTATTGCATAACACATGAAACTGAGTCGTGCCATCAACGCAAGACTATATATATATATATATATATATATATATATATATATATATATATATATACATATCTCCAGTTAGATAGGTGTGAGTTTGTGACCCTGGGTTTCACGCTCTTGCGATCATCATACAAACCCAGGGTCACAAACTCACACCTATCTAACTGAATATGTTAGCTCTATCACTGATAATGAGCGCTTTCAAATAAGTTCCGCGCATATATAATATGCAAATAATAGAATATATATATATATACACACACACACACACAGATAGATAGATATGTCATCCACAAACAGATCTGTTTCGCTGTATCACAGCTCATCAGTACGGTTAGACTTCCAATTGTTTTTACCGAGACTTGAAACCCGACCAAATTGGCGCCAGTTTGCGATTCTACCTCTGAGCTATGGGCGCTCGGTAGAAGGCAAACTTTTAGCATGTGATATAACATGTAAACATACACCAGTAGTTAGAGTGTTCTAATTTATTACTAAATGAACGCTGCGTAAAGGCTGGAGTAGCAAATGTTTTTTCAAAGTCTACCATTTTTCCAGAGTGCTCAATCAGGGTGTGAGAGCGTATATATATATGACCACTCATTCAAGGATACCCATCTACCAGAGCTAATCTCTATTGCAGATGGATGCTCAGGTACGCTTGTGTTTGCTCAGCATCCGCAGAGCCCCCTCCCTGGGAGCGAGCGCGTTATCCGACCTGAACAAAACCAGGGATAGAGCGTATGTAAATACATAATTGGACGTTGAAATCAACACCCAGAAGTGACCATTTGTTTCATAAAAAATGCAATCATCAAGGCATAGTCAACGTTATCGGTCATGGCCTGTCACCTCGGATTTTCCACCGAGTCTTTCCCTGAGTTTTTTCTATAAATAATTTCTTGGTAGTTCTGATAAACTTGCCTCTCTGATACTTCGACTTTGCGAATTTAAGCGAGTTTGAGTTTTGTTTAACGGCATATTGACCTCTGTGGGTTATTTAATGCCAAAAAGGTAGAGTTTTAAGATACTTTTTTTAATGTTCAGTTATAGTGAGAAGGTTGATTTTGTCAGATTTTATTGAAAATCTTTTTAATTATTTTTTTTCTCTTCAAAAATGTTTTATGGCAACAATCTTTTCCTTCAAAACTGTATTGTTGGTAATATTTTTAATTCAAAAACGTATATTTTTCTATAAAAGTTTATTTTTATACTTTCATAGTGCTTTGACTCCAGTTTGGGGGCTAACTATTTGCCCATAGCTGGGACCCTAACATATGCTACAATCACGGGTCAGGGTGGTTCCATGCTCCTCACAACCTCCCAATCAGAGGCCTTGCCGTTGGATGCAATTTACTCTCATACCCAGGACCGCGAATTTATGCAAAGTACGGGATTAACAACTATGTCTCAAAATTTAACAGTTGAAATGCCTACATGTAACCGTAAGTTTTTTGCCTACAGTTTCTTTTCTCGCTCGTGGAACTCACTTCCGGATTCTTGTTTTCCGATCAATTTTGTTCTTGTATTGTTCTCTCTCCGTTGAAATTTAAAAAAAAAATATTCATTCAGTATTCTCTTGCGACTTCGTAGGTTTATTGCTTTGGTTGGAGTGAAATAGTTTAAAAAAGAAGTTGTGCTGGTAGCGTACCGGTTATAGATGAGAAAATCCCAACTACGAGTTAAATAGAGTAAATTTCTCTTTAGATTTTATTAAGAACCTCAATAATAGTGACAGAACTACAAACCCACAACTTAAAATGAATAAATCGAGAAGTTGTATCTCAAAAGAGGAATAAAATTCTAAGAATCAATTTTGGATTTGTGATGTGCGTTGTGGTGCAGTGGATATCGACTCGGAATGACAAATCGGGATGCCGAGTTCGAATTCCAGTTGAATTCATTGCATTCACTTACGCGCAAATACCCTTGGGAAAGGTATTAATCCGTCTCTTCCTTCCAGTTATGGGTTAAATAACAGGACAGATTGAGTTTTATAGCTTTGTCTGGCAACCAATCTACTACAGAAAGCAATGGCAATCTATTGCGGGATAATCTTCTGCCCAGTCAGTCATGTCTTTTTCGAGACATGATCGCCCAAAGCGTGTATCACGTATGGCACTTAACTGACTGATGTCTATTGAGCGGTAAGTTGGTCAATATTTTAACATTTGAAACTGTTGTTGATTTATTTCTTAGTGTAATACGCAGAGTATACGAGATCTCATGGTAATCGTGAAGTTAATCAGATTTCTAGGCGAGCAAAAACATGGTCGCGGATTAGTTCTAGGCTAAGTATAGTTGTACTATTAATTAATGCAACATAAATAATATACTCTCACTTTAATGATAACATCTAATGGTTTTGTTGAATATAATTGTTTTGAACGAAATATTAAAATTATTCCCGAGTTTTTTTAAAATCATTACACCCTACGCAAGGCAGTAAAGCCACTAAGATAGGATGAGGTTACTGAGTGTAAAAGAAGAAATAACGGAAACATTATTAGGAGCAAGAACAATAAAAGATGAATCAAGAAGATAGACGGTAACGACTGAGATTGTAATTATATTTTTGAAGATTTTTTTTATTTTATATTTTTCATATTTATATTTTTCATATAATATTTTTCATATATTTTTTATTTTCATATAATATTTTTTATGTTCATATATTTTTTAAGATTTTTGTTTGTATTTATATTTTTGCAGATTTTTGTTTGGAAAGCTTGAAGCAAGAAAAAAAATTCCACAAACGAAAACTGAGAAAATAAACTTAGCATAGAACTTAGTTACATCTAACCAAGTCAGCTGCAATTTAATGAGACCTAGCCACCAATATTAGTATTCCGTTTAACTTCATAAACTCTAGATACCAATGTGTATAGTTCATCAGAACGATTATCATGAAAGTTTATAGAAAAGGCACAGAAAAGCTACATTTACGGCAGTGAGAAAATGACTGAAACCAAGCTTCCAGATGAAGACCAATAATATTGCTTTTCTTTAGATTTTATTAAGAATCTCAATATATAGCAGGGGAGCCACACCAGGTGTGGGAGGCAATATTCAACGCAAGGAGGTTGGCAATAAAAAGCAGAAAGAGATCTCGGTAGATGATTAACAGATACAAGTTACTCTTTGAAGATGTTAGAGTTAGGCCATTGCTTGTCCCAGTCAACAGGTAAGCTATTTTTGCGATAAGCTGTCAATTTTACCTTATCGAACAAACCAGAGTTAATATGAAGACTGGAGTAAATATTTATTCTGTTTACATTGTTCGGGTTGTTGTCCACATCTTTGTTATCATATTCAAGACGTTTCGGCCATTGTACGCGCCGGCCATCTTCAGGTGATTGAAATTTTAAACCGAACTCTTTATATCGTCCACAGAGGTAGATTGTTCTAGTTCCACGTGTCATGCCCATTCCGGATATATCAGTTTTAGTTATTTACCTTTAACGAACCCAACGGAAATTAAAATTCGGTCCTAAGATTAAGTTTCGAGCCATTATTCATTACATCACTTGCACATCTAAGCTTACAGCACCTGGTATTCCCAAACAATCACGCATCTAGTTATTGACCCGACTCGACGTTGCTTAACTTCGGTAATCGTACGCAAACCGGTGTTTCAATCTGATGTAGCCGTAGCCATAACATCCGTACATTCAAAATTACAGCGCGGTTACCCATCTAGGTACTGAAAAGTACCGACGTTGCTTAACTTTGGTTATTGTACGGGAACCGGTGTTTCAACGGAATGTGGCCGTAAGCTATAGTACCAGTGCATCCAAGCTTACAGCGTTTGGTATTCACAAGCCGTCACTCATCTAGTGACTGAACAGGGTCGACGTTTCTTAACTTCGGTGATTGTATGGGAACATAATGAGGTCATAATCCCAAAATTGTGGTAATCTCATGTTTTTGTATTACCCCATTACGGTAATATTATTCTCGTTCTCTTTTTTTGGTTAGTTTTTCTTCAGATTCGAACAGGCCCGTTTTTTAGCGCTTTAGTTCAATTACGTTTTCCCTGTCTATGCAAAGATACGTACACATAAATAAAGCTTAATGTATAAACAGACAATACCAATGGCTAATAATAAGATTTGAACTATTATATATGCTGGACAATCTCAGCTTAGATTAAAACCAACAGAAACAAGGTGCTGAGAATATCACTGATCGAACATTTGAGCAACGACAAAGTTTTATAAGAAATGGAAACAAAAAGGTCACTTACACTTAGCATGAGAACAAGAGATATAGAGATAGAGAGATAGAGATAGAGATAGAGAGATAGAGATAGAGATAGAGATAGAGAGATAGAGAGATAGAGATAGAGAGATAGCGAGATAGAGATAGAGAGATAGAGATATAGAGATAGAGAGATAGAGATATAGAGATAGAGATATAGAGATAGAGAGATAGAGATATAGAGAGATAGAGATAGAGAGATAGAGAGATAGAGATAGAGAGATAGAGATATAGAGATAGAGAGATAGAGAGAGAGATAGATAGAGAGATAGATAGAGAGAGAGAAAGAGAGAGAGAAAGAGAGAGAGAAAGAGAGAGAGAAAGAGAGAAAGTTGCTATTTCCAAAGCACATAATGAGGAAAGTGGGCCTGGTGGACACTCATAGGATATATTGAGGTAAGAGACCTAAAAAAATAACGCACAACCCAGGCTCTTCTTATTTTCAATATATACCGTGAATGTTAAATCTCATCTTTGATGAGATTTTCCAGAATTCACTGCCATACATAATAGTTCAAATTTTATTATTAGCTGTTGTTAGTATCTTATTGTACCTGCTTATGCATTAAGCTATATTTGTGTGTCAATGTCAAAATTAAACATAGGTTTCTAGTGTCTTTGAAAGTTAGTATATTACCGTGTCTTTTCAGGATGTGGGGTAAGTCTTAGAAAATTTTACTATCTCTGCTAATCCCTGTTCTGCCAACCATTTATACAAAATCATTAGAGGGGAAAACGGCGCATAGCTTGTTAAACGAGTTTGTAAAAAATAATTAGAAAAACAGCAAAATTTTCTAAGAGTTACGAAGGACAGTAAATTGTGGAGTGCCTTGTTTAGCTGAAACGGTTATCGACCCAAAGTGGAATCGGCGTGCCAAAGTCAGATTCCTTCCTAATCTGTGATGCTCACCTTCTCACTACTGATCTTGGGAAAGGCACCTTCGCCTATACATTAAATAGTAGAGTAGACTGATTTCTGTAGAATTTGAGTGACATCCAGTCAGAAAGCCAATCCTGAATTCTAAACCGTAGAACAGAAAACTATTTTCCCAAGAATGTATAGTAATTCACCATTCCCAAAGTAAAGGAACTGCTGTAGAACCATGATTGCCCACGCCCTTAGGAAATATATAGAGGTCAAGATTTTTCACCTCGCCCACATCGCTACCAAATGTAACCCAAGACCGAGGTTCAAAGTGAGTTTTTCGGTAGTAACGTGGATGGTTGGTTGTTTTAGTTAAGTGGCATGTCAATATCAATGGGCTATATTATGCCGAAAAGTAAATGTTTTGTACGTAATTTTATATTTTTTTAAAAGATAATGGTTTTAGTTATACAAGTTTTACCAAATAACCCCTACCTGGGGAAGAAGTGATGAATTCATGCCTCTCTCAAAGGTATTTACGTATAAGTGAATATAACGAACCCAACTGAAATTGGAACTCGGCTATCTGATTAACAATTTCATTATGCATTACACCATTTGCATATCCAAGCTTACGGCATCTGGTCTTTCTAAGTGGTCACTCATCTAAGTCCTGACCAAGCTCAACGGTGATATTACGGGATTCCGCGTTTCAACGTGATGTGACCCTAATCTGCAATACTATCGAAAAATTGCTCAGATACTCTCGGTACTTCCTCTTTTGATGACACCGCAAACACTGAGTAATTACTCCAGTCCCTTCTCATAGGAAAGGTACTGCCTGGGGGGATACTCTCCGGAATCTTAAGTTAATATTAATTTTAACTTTCCTCGATAGAATAGAACTTCTATACAATGTAAGAGTATTATTCAGCACACCCACACCGCTACCGAATGTGACAAGGTTAGGGTTTCAAGTGGCTTTGACGGCAATACTTTAAAAAAAATTACCCTAGCTCTCTCTCAGCACTTCTCCTATTGGAGATGTCTCAGTCGGCGAGCAATAAACCTGTCTTCCTCCTCTTACATTGTATAGAAGTTCTATTCTATCGAGGAAAGTTAAAATTAATATTAACTTAAGATTCCGGAGAGTATCCTCCCAGGCAGTACCTTTCCTATGAGAATGGACTGGAGTAATTACTCAGTGTTTGCGGTGTCATCAAAAGAGGAAGTACCGAGAGTATCTGAGCAATTTTTCGATAGTATTGCAGATTAGGGTCACATCACGTTGAAACGCGGAATCCCGTAATATCACCGTTGAGCTTGGTCAAGACTTAGATGAGTGACCACTTAGAAATACCAGATGCTGTAAGCTTGGATATGCAAATGGTGTAATGCATAATGAAATTGTTAATCAGATAGCCGAGTTCCAGTTCCAGTTGGGTTCGTTATATTGCCTGGTGGGAAGTCCGGCTTGGGTTTATGCTCGGGTTTAATATTTTTTTAAACTTCTCCGCATAGGCATTTCACCTATACAAGGTAAGTGTATTTTTCTACTCGCTCACGTCGCTACCGACTGTGACAAAAGGTCAAAGTTTAAAGTGAGTTAAACAGCAATAGCGAAAAAAAAAATGTCCGGCACTTCTCATTTTGGGGACATCTCAGGCGTCGAACGATAAATCCATCTCCTTGAAGGAAAAGTATTACTTAGGGGATGGCCCCCTGGTGGTTGGGGATGCTATTTTTGAAGCTCCCCCGCATAAACATTCGCCTAAACAAGTTAAATATAGAAAAAATATTTTTATAATCGTTTCATCAGAAGCAAGGCAAGGCCGCCACTGGTGTGCAGGGGGTTACATTGAGAGAAAAGAATAAAAAAAAGAAGTTATAAGGATGTCGAAGACAGAAGAGAAAAATGGGAATCAAGGAGATAAAAAATAGCGTTTGACGTTTCTTTTAAACCATTGGAGATTGTAACTATCAGCGAAGCAAGTTACAAAAAGGAGTTCCACAGGCGGGGAGTGCGAGAAAAGAAACTGAAGTAGAAGTGACAGTTATATTTGACTATTTTCACGGTAAAAAGGTAAGACCTCGTTGTCAATCTGAGAACACGAGTAAATTCATATGAAGGCGTCAGGGAATGAAGATCGTTAGAGCAATTGCCGTGTAAATATTTATAGAAAAGATAGACAGAAGCTATATTTCGTTGTTGAGAGAGTGACTGAAATCAGGCTGCCAAATCGGGACCGACTACATTGCAGAGCCTTCTCTGGATTTTGTCAAGAACCCCGAGAATAGCATGAACACCCGTCCAGATAACGCAACAGTAGCCAATGCATGAACGGTAGATTTATAAATATGTAAGATAGATTCTGACCAGAAAAAAACCTTCCTTGTTCGACTTAACCCAACTTTCTTAGCGGTAGATGTAGCTGTTGGTTTGATGTTATCATTCCACTTGTAGTCGATTGAATGAGTAGGGTCAAGGAGGCGCAGTGTTTTGCTTTCTGGAAGACTAGCGTCATCCATACTGATAGAAGGTGGGCACATCGACGTGGTGTAATGGTTAGAAAGCTTGTCTGGATAGAAACTATTACAAGTGAGTTCGATCCTCACTGGGTACACCATACCTTCGGCTTTGTGCCACATCTAAGCGGCGCTAAGTAAACCAATGATACTGATGGGAGGTTGGAAAGTACGATCCTGAAAGAGATTGTGAGTGAAGTTTTGTCTTCTTTATGCTTGATGATAGCTGAAGCTATAGCGAATTAATATTAAATCTGTTCTTTGTATTAAAAAAATCGGTAAATGTTCTCTAAAAAATCAATAATTTATTATGATCCCACCGTCTTCTAAAGATTACTTTCTTCGTTTCAATTCTTGCTTTTATAATCAAACTTCCTTTTTTTGTATGTCACTCCGGTCATTTCCCCTGGCATCGTCTTCATGTTTACCTCTGAGGGTTGAACAATATAATTTGATTAGAGATTTTTTTTCTATTGCTCCTTCCGTTCACAGTCCCTCTAAAATATTCTACAAAAGCAAAAACATGAAAATCCATTCCCAGGCCCCTCTTGGGAAAGATAACAGAGTGTTGGTGCCAACAAGCGACACCATCTCAAAGTTGGTCGACAGAGATATGATAGGTAAGGAAGATAAATAGCTCTTATCGTTTGCTATTGATACGTCAGTCTTATCTCGGATCAGGTCGGACACAGGCATCGTGTTATTCTTATTTGTAATGCAAACTAAATAAATTACCTTTCTCTTTTTCTTCTAACCACAACCAAGCCTCCCAAATTTTTAAATAGTAAATAGTAAAGTTAAAAATTGTTTTTAAAAAATGGAAGCAGAAAACGTACGAAGAGATAAGTTTTATTTTATTTCGAGCACTGAACTAGAAAAGATATTCGTAGCAAAAACAAATAAATAAACATAGAAAAAAAGCAGATGACGAGAATATAAATAATATAAATTTGGAAAGAATGATAACTTTTTAATCCCAAAAATTCAGGCAATCTTTCATTTTCTTAATTGGAAAAAAGAAATGTTGAACAGATTTTAGAACTGACAGGCGTATTCGAACCTTGTTTACAAGAAACATTCAGAATATAGCTGCACTGAACTACAACCAACAGTAAATTCATTCAAGGTTGATATAATCTCTATTACGGTAAAGACTTGTGTATTAGTATCTCTCTCTCTCTCTCTCTCTATATATATATATATATATATTTTCAAATGTGAAAGAACGAAAAATAAAATAGCATCGTTAAAAGCATTAATTTAAAACAGAGCTTAATATGAAAAAAGACCAATAAATACTTATTTAACATTTACATTAGAACATGTAAATAACTAATACAAAATAGTACACTTTTGTTTCGACATTTAAAAAAAAACTATCTCATCAGGTAGTTAATAATGATGGTAATAAATGCTTTGTTTAAAATTTATTTTATGAAGCATCTTCACTTTTCGTTTTTGGGAAATTTTTCTACAAGGTTTAGTAAAAAAAAAATGAAGAAAAAAGAAAAAGGGAAGAAAAGAAAAAAGAAAAAACAAGAAAAGAAAAATAGAAAAAGAAAGTGAAAAAGAAAAAAAGGAAACATCAAACATATAGAGAAATAGAGGGAAAGAGGCAAAATGAAAAATGATGCTAAAGACTAGAATTCGACCGGAAATGAAGTGTAAAAGTAAGTTAAAATGTTGCGATTTAAATCTTATGGCATTTTTAAATGAAATCACAAACTATTATAATCGATATTTTATATCTGTCTACAGTTAACTTCTGGCCAAAATTAAAAAATTTCTCTCTCTCAGCTGTTTCCGCTGTCTCTTCCCGCTCTGCATTTTCTGAGTTATTTTCCTCTTCACTTTCTATTTATTCTGTATCTTTCCTTTTTCTTGATTACTAATCTTATTTTCTGATCTTTTCTTCCCTTCTTTTTACCTCGTACGGAAAAATAAAAAAAATAAAGGGAAGTTTTGTTCTTAAAATAACTTAAAAAATAAAACGTTTATTACCATCATTGTTAACTACCTAATAAGACATTGTTCTTTTAATATCGAAACAAAATGTACAGATTTGTACTAGTTTGCTCACGTTCTAAATCAATACTCTTAGCAAATTACTTCAGGTGCAAACTAAATCAATACTCTTAGCAAATTACTTCAGGTGCAAACTAAATCAATACTCTTAGCAAATTACTTCAGGTGCAAACTAAATCAATACTCTTAGCAAATTACTTCAGGTGCAAACTAAATCAATACTCTTAGCAAATTACTTCAGGTGCAAACTAAATCAATACTCTTAGCAAATTACTTCAGGTGCAAACTAAATCAATACTCTTAGCAAATTACTTCAGGTGCAAACTAAATCAATACTCAGCAAATTACTTCAGGTGCAAACTAAATCAATACTCTTAGCAAATTACTTCAGGTGCAAACTAAATCAATACTCTTAGCAAATTACTTCAGGTGCAAACTAAATCAATACTCTTAGCAAATTACTTCAGGTGCAAACTAAATCAATACTCTTAGCAAATTACTTCAGGTGCAAACTAAATCAATACTCTTAGCAAATTACTTCAGGTACTTCAAATCAATACTCTTAGCAAATTACTTCAAGGTGCAAACTAAATCAATACTCTTAGCAAATTACTTCAGGTGCAAACTAAATCAATACTCTTAGCAAATTACTTCAGGTGCAAACTAAATCAATACTCTTAGCAAATTACTTCAGGTGCAAACTAAATCAATACTCTTAGCAAATTACTTCAGGTGCAAACTAAATCAATACTCTTAGCAAATTACTTCAGGTGCAAACTAAATCAATACTCTTAGCAAATTACTTCAGGTGCAAACTAAATCAATACTCTTAGCAAATTACTTCAGGTGCAAACAAATCAATACTCTTAGCAAATTACTTCAGGTGCAAACTAAATCAATACTTCTTAGCAAATTACTTCAGGTGCAAACTAAATCAATACTCTTAGCAAATTACTTCAGGTGCAAACTAAATCAATACTCGTGCCAATTACTTCAGGTGCAAACTAAATCAATACTCGTGCCAATTACTTCAGGTGCAAACTAAATCAATACTCGTGCCAATTACTTCAGGTGCAAACTAAATCAATACTCGTGCCAATTACTTCAGGTGCAAACTAAATCAATACTCGCGCCAATTACTTCAGGTGCAAACTAAATCAATACTCGTGCCAATTTAATCAATACGCTTACTCAATCACAAGAAGTGCTAATTTAATCAGTACACTTACTCAATCACAAGAAGTGCCAATTTAATCAGTACACTTACGCAATCACAAGAAGTACAATTTAATCAGTACACTTACGCAATCACAAGAAGTGCTAATTTAATCAGTACACTTACGCAATCACAAGAAGTGCCAATTTAATCAGTACACTTAATCAATCACAAGAAGTGCCAATTTAATCAGTACACTTACTCAATCACAAGAAGTGCCAATTTAATCAGTACACTTACTCAATCACAAGAAGTGCCAATTTAATCAGTACACTTACTCAATCACAAGAAGTGCTAATTTAATCAGTACACTTACTCAATCACAAGAAGCGCCAATTTAATCAGTACACTTACTCAATCACAAGAAGTGCCAATTTAATCAGTACACTTAATCACAAGAAGTGCCAATTCTAATCAGTACACTTAATCACAAGAAGTGCTAATTTAATCAGTATTAATTTAATCACAAGAAGTGCCAATTTAATCAGTACACTTACCTCAACCGCTGCTAAAGTGCCAATTTAATCAGTACACTTACTCAATCACAAGAAGTGCCAATTTAATCAGTACAATTTCACTCAATCACAAGAAGTGCCAATTTAATCAGTACATTTCACTAACTTCTACAAGAAGTGCCAATTTAACCAGTACACTTACTCAATCACAAGAAGTGCCAATTTAATCAGTACACTTAATCAATCACAAGAAGTTGCCAATTTAATCAGTACACTTAACTGCCAAGAAGTGCCAATTTAATCAGTACACTTACTCAATCATGAAGAAGTGCCAATTTCTAATCAGTACACCTAATCACAAGAAGTGCCAATTTAATCAGTACACTTACTCAATCACAAGAAGTGCCAATTTAATCAGTACACTTACTCAATCACAAGAAGTGCCAATTTAATCAGTACACTTACTCAATCACAAGAAGTGCCAATTTAATCAGTACACTTACTCAATCACAAGAAGTGCCAATTTAATCAGTACACTTACTCAATCACAAGAAGTGCCAATTTAATCAGTACACTTACTCAATCACAAGAAGTGCCAATTTAATCAGTACACCAATCACAAGAAGTGCCAATTTCTTAATCAGTACACTTAATCAAGGAAGAAGTGCCAATTTAATCAGTAATACACTTAATCACAAGAAGTGCCAATTAATCAGTACACTTACTCAATCACAAGAAGTGCTACACTAATCAGTACACTTAATCATGCTAGCGTGCCAATTTAATCAGTACACTTACTCAATCACAAGAAGTGCCAATTTAATCAGTACACTTACTCAATCACAAGAAGTGCCAATTTCATCAGTACACTTACTCAATCACAAGAAGTGCCAATTTAATCAGTACACTTACTCAATCACAAGAAGTGCCAATTTAATCAGTACACTTACTCAATCACAAGAAGTGCTAATTTAATCAGTACACTTACCTCAATCACAAGAAGTGCTAATTAATCAGTACACTTACTCAATCACAAGAAGTGCCAATTTAATCAGTGCACACTTACTCAATCACAAGAAGTGCCAATTTAATCAGTACACTTACTCAATCAAGAAGAAGTGCCAATTTAATCAGTACACTTACTCAATCACAAGAAGTGCTAATTTAATCAGTACACTTACTCAATCACAAGAAGTGCTAATTTAATCAGTACACTTACTCAATTACTGTTTAGGCTTGGCAGAGTGAGAGAAACTCTTAGTGCCACGAAAGGTAGGAAGTTGTGCAAACAAACACTCATCTAATTACTAGAAGCGCAAAGAAAAGCAACACTCACAAAAATAATATAAACGTAAAGCAAATCAACATTCTTACCCAATCACTAGGAGCGCAGAATAAATCAGCTCTCAACTAATTTCTAAAATCGCATATTAAACTAACATTCTTACCCAATTACTAGAAGCGCCAAGGAAATCAACATTCTTAGCCAATTTTTAGAAGTGTAAATTAAATCAAAACTTATCAAATTACTAGAAGTGCAAAATAAATCAACACTTTTACCCAAATACTAGAAGCGTAATGTAAATCAACACTTAAATTACTAGAAGTGTAATGCAAATCAACAGTTTTACCTAATTACTAGACGCGCAATATAAGTCAACTCCCTAGCACAATTACTAAAAACGCAAATTAAATGAAAAGTCTTACCCAATTTTTATGGAGTACTGCTGCCATTTATGGTCAGGTGCCCCTGCCGTTCTCCGCAGTGTTCTTGACAAGCTCCAAAGGAGAGTCTGTAATGTGATAGGTACTGATCTGGCGACTTGACTGCAGCCACTTCCCCATCGTCGAAATGTGGCCTCCCTTTGTTCTATAAATACTTTCATGGCTTCTGCTCGGACGAGCTTAAGTCACTGATGCCTCCTCAACAGGTGTTTACTCGTGCAACCAGACTAGCAAATGGGTCCCACCCATTCACAGTCAGGTTAGCCAAATGCAGACGACAATTCTACTCCTTCAGCTTCTTCTCTCGCACTTCCCCCCTGTGGAACTCGCTCCCGTATTCTTGTTTTCCTGACGGCTACAACCTCCAGAAATTTAAATGCAAAGTCAATACTCATCTACTAATCACTGGACTCTAGCTCTCTCCCCACCCCTGTATAACCTTCCCTTTCTCTCCACCTATGTATCTGTCATCGCACCTGCTTTCTCAGCTTTCTATTGTTCCTTTCTAACTAGTTTGTACTCCTCACTCTTTTCTAATTAATCTTTTTACATTTATGTAACCCCCTGCACATCAGTTGCGTTTCCGCCTTGCTCGGGGTGAAATGATTAAAAAAAAGATCTTTAGTCAGTATGCTTTTACAAGGGCAGATGCATACTCTTGAGTGGCCCAGACTTGCTGGGAGGCAAGTGATTTTATCTAATTACTAGAATGGCTGTCAATGAAAGATAAAGAAATTACTTTATTCTGCCATTTAACAGATATTTGAAGGATAAACGATAAGACCTTGCTTCCAATATAGTACTGCGTTTAAATTCATAAAGCTTCGGTACCACAGAAGATTCATCAGAAAAATTACCATGCACGTATTTATTAAAATGGCGCAGGGAAGCTACGTTACGTTAGTAGGAACGTGACTGAAGTCGAGATGTTATGGCAGGACCTATGTCATTGCAGAGTCTTTGAACTTTTATCAAGAATCTCTAAATACATAAGGGCACCAGACGTTGTGCGGTAGCAATATTCAGTCCATAAACAAATGGTATACCTAAATAATTTCTGGCAAGAAAAATGGTCTAGCATAGCACCGAACCAAATTTCCTAGCAGCAGATCTAGTAATTGATTCAATATAATATTTCCACATCGTATCAGCCAAGAACATTATTCTGAAAGAGAACAATGAGTCACTCTCTTGGAGGTTAACATCAGCCATGCTGTTTCTCATTTCGATTCAATATTTTTAACAAAAATAAATGTCTATAAAAATGTAAATGATAACTCCTACTTTAAAAGTATTTCCATTAGCTAAAAACATTAATAAAAACGTAATAAAAAAAAACTAGACAAAACCATTAACATCAAAAAATTGCAATATGAACTCTGGTAAAGAAAACGACATTACGTTTATAAGTCCCAAAAATTCAGTTGTTCTTGTCCTTAAAGACACAAAGCCTATTGTATTTAGACTTTGGTTAGTTCCTGACTTGACTCTTAGAGTTGTGAGTTCAATACCAGGCTACAGCAGTGGTGAACAAGTAACTTGCAGAGTTAGAGGGAGATAACTTATTAACTTCCAATCAATGATACCTCAATGGTCGTAATAAAGGGTTCGGTTCGAAATTCCTAACAGAAGAAGGCCGGAATGGAGTTCATATAACGCAATGATTGTAATAAAGGGTTCGGTTTGGTTAGCAGAAGACGGCCGTAGTGTACAACGGCCGAAAAGTCATACAAATGGCAAGAAAGATGAGGACAATAGTCCGAAAAAAGTAAATACTACCTCATCTCAGAAATATAGACAAATACGTAATGACAAAGTTAGGCTCTGTGACAACTAAATACAAAATTTAGTTATCTCACTTGCTTCATTTTTTAAAAAATTAAGCTGCTTTTTTATTTAGCGAAAACTTTTTAGGTAAACAAAAGAATTTTATCTAGATATTTTCTCGCTGGTCGCATAGACATTTTCACAAGAAAAATTTGGCGTTAAAATCGCGTTATCTTAGAAATAGGAGAATGTATAGTCAAGTCATTAAAATAGAAAAGCCAACTGTCTTGGAATGACGATTTTCAAAAGTTAAAAAAAAAGGAAACTTTTGGAACAGTTTCCTCTTTGTTGATTATATCGAAACATAATTGTTTATACGCAGCTGCGAATGCCTATGCCTTTCTTTTAAACCCAATGAAAGGAATGGATGATAGAAACGAAGTTTGAAATGATAAGGAAGTTGAAGAGCAACTTTTTTAGGTCTTTCTAGTATCCTTGTTTTGACTTAAAAAATCAGATTATAGAGTTTTATATTTCGTAAACCGACCGTAGATTTAAGCGATTGCAGGCACAAACAATGCAAACAAAAACGAAAAAATAACTATATCAGAAGATAAATATAAGAGTTCAGAAGATTTCCACGGACTTTATTATGCTTACACATAAACAAAACAGGCGGGAACATCGGTAGCGTTGTCTGTTGACAGCGTTCAGGGAGAATTCGATTCGAATTTACAAATTTTCTTACAGTGAATGACAGCAATATCTTAGAATACGACAACATATCTCCAGCAGAGATTTAAAAGCAAGCTTAAAGGTGTCATCTTACGAGTGAATAATAACAAAAGCAAGAATAAACTAGACTCATGTCGGTCATGTTGACGCTAGCCTAAAACCGAACAGACGTTCGTCTTTTTGACGCTAGCCTAAAAACGGACCAACATTGGTCTTTTTGACGCTAGCCTAAAAACGGACCAACATTGGTCTTTTTGACGCTAGCCTAAAAACGGACCAACATTGGTCTTTTTGACGCTAGCCTAAAAACGGACCAACATTGGTCTTTTTGACGCTAGCCTAAAAACGGACCAACATTAGCCTTTTTGACGCTAGCTTAAAACCGGACCTATGTTGGTCTTAAAGAAGTAATCTTCAGAGTGAATAATTGCAGAATTGAGAATAAACCGGACTTATGTCCACCATATTGAAGCTAGCCTAAATATTGTCCTTTAGGACACTAGCCTAAAACTAGACCTACATTTGCCATTTTGACGGTAACACAAAACCAGAACTACGTTGACCTTTTTGATAATAGCCTAAAACCGTACAGAAGGTGATCTTTTGGGTGCTATCCTATATCCTGACATATGTTGGGCTTTTAAATGCTAGCCCAAAACTGTAATGACGTTGGTTTTTTTGACCCTAGCTTAAAACCATACCTACGTTTGCCTTTTTGACGCTAACCTAAAACCGTAAGGACGTTAGCTTTTTTGATGTTATAAAACCGGACCGACGTTGTCCTTTTTGACAGCTTAAAACCGGGCTTACGGTAGCCTTTTTTACTCTAGCCTAAAAAATTCCTTGTGAGTCATTTAATGATGAAATTTAATTTTTTGAAAGCTTTAAAATAATACAGATATTTCATATGTTAATCTGCTTTCACAATTGAATACATGGTAGACGATACTCCGCTTGTATGGATATATATGTTTGTGTGGATATAATTACAAGAGGCAGTGGTTAGTGTGTTTTGTGTTGTAGTTTTGTTGAAATTATATTTTGAAATACAGCTAGACTTCTTTAAGATATTGTAGGATGTTATATGGACTAATGTCAAAGAGTTCTTTCATGTTGCTTGACTGGTTGATTTTTTGTGGCATATCAATCTGAGTTATTTAATGCCGAAATCTAAATATCTGAAACACGCACTACTTATTATAATTATTAGGCCACCCCAGTTTGTAACAAAAAAAAAAATGATGTATTTCATACTATTTTTCGTATTTATTGTCAAGTGGATAATTCTAAATGAAAATATATTGGTTCTTTTGTTATTACTTTGTAAAATTTTACATGGTCAGCCAATAATAAAAAGAGACTAGCATGGGAAAGAGATAACAAAAACTGGACACCAGAACAGTTCATTTGATGCACATATTGTGCAGTATTAAAAAAGAACCATTTTCAATTATCCACTTGGCAATAAATACTAAAATAGTATGCAATACATTATTTCTTTTAAAAAACTGGGGTTGCCTAGTACTTATGGCCAGTAGGGCATATATATATATATTTTTTTTTTCTAAACATATACTGTTAAATATAAGAAACAATGAATGTCTTATGTTTAATCATGGGCCGTTCTAAACATCGTATTTTGGCTTTAATTTCAGGTGAAAATAAAGACAAAAATTCTCCAACATTTAGATAATTTTTAATTTGTTTCTAAGCTTTCGACTCACATAAACCTTCTTCAGAGAGGTCACCAATTTTAGCTAAGAATATTGATCAAATTACACATCTTAAAAACAAATTTGAAAGTCACTCCGTCCTCAAATTTATATTAGAACTTAATATTAATAACAAAATCTCATTCCTTGATGTACTCATTGATTCTAGCACACAGATTTACTACTTCTCTATATAGGAAACCAACTAGCATAAACTCGTGTCTTCTTAATTATAATAGTGAATGCCCCCAACGATATAAGTTAGCTGTTATAAAAAACTTACTTCAATGCACACAAATGATATCTTCCAAATCTATATTTTATAAAGAATTGCACAACATTAAGCAAACACTTGTAAATAATGGATTTCCTAACTCCATTATTGATCAACAAATTAAAATGTATCTCAACAAAGTTAATAATAGCTCTAACAATATTGAGTATATTAATAATAATGGTGTACATCAAAATAAACATAACACTATTAACTTATACTATTGCAACCAAATACATAATTACAAACAAGCTGAAAAAAACTCAAAAATAATACGTAGAAATGTTAAACCAGTGGATAGTAATAATCAAATTAAACTCATTATATATTATAAAAAATTCAAAACAATTGACCTCATATTCTCTAATAACCCTACAAGCACTAAACTAAATTCTCTACAAGAAAATCTAGTGTACCAATTTACATGCCCGTTCAGAGATTGTATCTCTGGCACTAATAAAAAAACCAGTACATATATTAGTTTTACTACAACCACGCTCTACAACTTACATGTCACCTTTCTGATCAGAGTACAATTAAACAGCATTTCTCAGAAAAACAAACATGTAGGTAATATCAGAGATTTTAGTCAATGATACAATAATCCTTACTCATAAATACAGTAAAAAGAACCTTCAGATATTGGAGGCCATGTACATTAAATCCAAACAACCCACACTTAATAGAATCACTTTTAAATCTGGCCATAACATATTACATTGCATTTGAATACATGGTTCTGTTGTCATTTCGCGCTATCACGCGGTGGGACGTCATAGAACTGCATTGCAAATTTGCGAACTGCGTTTGTTATTTTTTATAACTATTGCCGTTGCCTAGCGGAGTTTTATGTCAACACAAAATAAAATCGTCGGTGATGATGGATGTTATTGTGTTACCGTCTTGGTGACCTCTCTGAAGATGGCTCATGTGAGCCAAAAGCTTAGAAACAATAAAAAATTATCCAAATGTTAGAGAATTTTTGTCTTTATTTTCAACTGAAATTAAAGCCAAAATACGACGTTTAAAACGGCTCATGATAAAACATAAAACATTCATTGTCTCTTATATTTAACAGCATGTGTTTAGAAAATTATTTGCTGTCTCGATACACTATATATATATATATATATATATATATATATATAGTCATCCGCAGACAGATCTGTTTCGCTGCATCACAGCTCATCAGTACGGTTAGACTTCGATTGCTTTTAACCCAGGATTGAAACCCGAGCGAAGTGGCGTCAGTAGGCGGTTCTACCTCTGGGCAATGGGCGCACGGTAGAAGGCAGACTTTTTAGCATGTATATTGTCATTATACACGCCCAATATCCAGAGTGCTCTAATTCATTAGTGAATGAGCGATGCGTACATGTCAGAGTAGCTATAAAATACAATATTATATATATAGCAAATATACAGGGTGCGATGAGTAAATTGTCGCTATTTGCTTTGTAAAATTTTGCAAAGTGATAACAAAAGAACCATTCTATTTTCATTTAGAATTATCCACTTGGCAATAAATACTAAAAACAGTATGCAATACATCATTTCTTTTAAAAACTGGGGATGCCTAATACTTATGGCCGGTAGTGTAGTCATATGCCTTCAAGTACAGATAAAATGTATTTTTTTGTGATTTTGCTTTAAAAATTGTATTGTTGGTAATTTTACTATAAATATGTCTTGGTACTAATACTGTTATATCGATATCTACTAATATTTTTATATAAACATCTATTATCGGTAATTTGTGTTTATACTAATAAATATTATTGATAATTCATTTTTTGTTTATATAGTATTGCTGATAATTTTTATTTTTGTATATAAAATGCATTTTCATATTGTTTTGGA
Organism: Ascarosepion bandense; assembly: GCA_037127315.1. NCBI lineage: Eukaryota > Metazoa > Mollusca > Cephalopoda > Sepiida > Sepiidae > Ascarosepion > Ascarosepion bandense. Next base: position 163,394 of record JBBBDQ010001881.1, read on the forward strand.
TTCACTATTTACTATTCACCATAGCTGGGACCCTAACAGGTGCTACAACACCGGTTCAGAGTAAAACAGGGAACATTAATCAAGAGTTGGTTTCACGCTCCTCAAATCCTCCAATCTTCCGATCAGAGTCCTTGTTGCCGGATGTAGTTTATCGTCATACCCAGGATTAGTTAAGATTTACGATAGACTATATCCACTAGGCTACCGAAATGTGAATAGTGTGATTTTTATCACTCCAGATTTCTTTCAAAATCTGAATTTCGCTGCTGATTAGGTCCATTAGCAATGACTTCTGTAAACGTAGCGAATTGAAATTTTGATTTAAAAGAAAATATACGACATACTCCGAGCAGCAATCAGTCTAGTATCGACAAAATTTCTGGTGATCATCCGGCATCGATTCTGGCTAATGACAAGAAAGTTGTAGCTTTTGTGTTGCTGAGAAATCATTTGGCTCTGGGTCAACCGTCAGACCAATTAGATTTCCAACCGTTCTGATAATTGAGGTTTCCTGTCACGTGAACCAACCCCCAAAACCACCATCGCCATCATCCGGGGGGCGGCGGCGGGAAATGAAGTGGATGGGCAGATTGGATTGAGAGAAAGGTTGAAAGTCGGAGATTTGATAATGACCATATCTGCTGCTCTTTTGCATTCAATTCGATTGCTTCCAGCGGTGGTGATTAGGCGAACCAATGTCCGTTGATAGGTTTTACTTCTTCGATCAAGACTTCTTAGACATTGCTTTGTTTGAGGAGAACTGCGCATATATATATATATATATATATATATTGTTTAACTTTGAATGTATCAGGTCGGTGCAAAAGTTTTTGCCGGTTTGTAAACATTGTAATTTATTTTATGCATATTGTTATTACTTAACATATCACCATGATTAATTTATAACTTTTTCAAATTATTAAAGCATCATTCATATTTTTCTGCAAAATTCCCATCTATGTTCTCCGGAGAACCTGCGACAACGTGTTTTTTTGTTTCTTGTTGGGAATCTTTGCTTTCACGACACCTTCAGACACCATTTTTGGGTAGACTTGTCACAGGTGATGAGATATTCTCCTGACCTAGCTCCCTCGGATTATCACTTATTTCGAGGATTACAAAACCCATTTATATGGCCCCCGGTTAACATCACGAGAGGAAATTGAACATGAGTTAGATTCATATTTCACATCAAAACCTTAATAATTTTACAAGCGAGGCATTTATAAGCTTCGTTGACAGATGGAATCAAGTTATAGAGAGCAAAGGTCATTATTGTTACGAATAAAGATTTTCAAAAAAAGTTTTTCATTTTCAAGATAAAATTTGAAATCAGCAAAAACTTTTGCACCGACCTGATATTTAGCGCCAAGGTTGTTGTTTTTTAGTGGTTATTAGCGATAAAATCTATTTTAGCAAGCGCGTTTTCATCATAAAGTGGTCGATATCGGAGTGTAACTAGAGTGTTGATAGGTAAAAAAAAAAAAAAAAAAAAAATTATCTCTTAATTCCTAATTGTTACAAACAGCCCCGACGAGTGAGAACACCATAGGGTCTTCACTAAGTGGCTGGAGCACAACAACAAGTGCATTGAAGTCGGAGAATAT
>JBBBDQ010001881.1:175000-415000 GCA_037127315.1 Ascarosepion bandense
TCACGTTGAATTCATTGCATTCACTTACGCGCAAATATCTTTGGGAAAGGTATTAATCCGTCTCTTTCCTCCAGTTATGGGTTCAAATAACAGAGCAGATTGGGTTCTATAGCCTTGGCTGGCAACCAGTCTACCGCAGAAAGTAATAGCAACTTACTGCGGGATAATCTTCTGTCCAGTCTGTCATTTTACTTTCGAGACATGATCGCCCAAGTGTTCTACGCATGGCACTTGACTGATTTTCTAGAAAAATTGTTTCAAGAAAAAGATTTTTATGGATTGCAAGCGACTGTAGCATTGACTGCTTGGTTAATGAATGCTGAATGTTTCATTATAAGGAAACATAATATTACTGTTACGATTAACAACTTGGTGTAATGCAATCTGTTCATATATTTTTCTTCTAATTTTTCTCCCGATTTTTCTCGTTCTATATGATGCCAAGTAGTATATTATTGCAATATTGCATGCACAACCAGATTATTAGTGGTACTTCCTGATGTATGACCTGATTATAGATAAAGCACATTCCTAAAATTGAGTTATACACTCCTGAATTTCTCCTAAACTAAATTTATCAAATAAACCTGGCGATTTTTTTTCCTTGGTGTTTCAATCCCATGAATTTCAGCGTACTACTACATTGGCAGATAGGTTTCGCAGTTTTACTGTTAAACTAGCTCGATTCAAATGTATATTCCATTTCAATAGTCTATTTTCTCACGCATGAAAATTTCCTTAGAGTTTATTTCCCTACTGTCTACAGTCTTCAAAAATTTAAATGCCATGTCAATCGTCATCTTCTGATTTTCGTGAAACCTGTTCTTTAATTTTCTTTCTCCTCACTAAAGTCGTTTCCCTTTTTTTCAATTCCAGTAACTCCTGATATAGTAGCATTATCGATTTGTTTAGGCTGAAAATATTTAAAAAAAAAAACGTAAAATAATAATATCAGGACTAGCAACACAGAAATTTTATTTTTACTTTGTTATAACATATATTTTAATTTTTTATTATCGTTATGGTCTCTTCAAAGGTTTGTGGTGATTTGAAATAAAAAAAGGGAAAAACAAATACTATGAGTTTCTGCATCTGCATTGGGGTTGTTAAACTAAACGTCCTTTGCAGTTGAAAACTTCTCTTTGAAGTCTCTAAATTAATTCATTAAGTTTAATTGACATTTTCACGCCCTAAACCTTTCAGAGCAGCAACTCTTTGCTCGTTCGTTTTACTTCACTGGGCACCATTCATAAATTTGCCATTATTTAAGGATTGCTTGTTTCCGCTTCTGAAAATGTGCATTTTTTATTTCCCAAAAAAGGAAAGAAAAAAGAAAATGTAAGAAGTAAAAGGCAAAAAATATGTTAACGGATTAATTAAATAAGATCATAGCAAAAACAAATAAAAAATAGAGAGAGAGAGAGAATTGGGTCTGATGATAGCCGATTATGAGAAATCGTAGTCCATGAAAAGAACAAGTGTTATGTAAAAATTAAATAAATATAAATGAAATAAATATGCATCTCATTATCCTAGGTATAGGTAAATTTTCATCTTTTATATTTGACACTGTGCATCTGTCTCATTATCTAAGGAATAGGTAAATATAGATCGTTTATATTTGACACTTTGCATTGTCTCAGAAATATGTAAATGTTAATAGTTAGTAGTGGTAGGCAGGAGGGAAAAGGTAACTGATTCAACATTTGACACTAGTTGTTTACTTGTCTCAGGAATGTAGAAGTCAAGGTAACTTACCGGGAACATCATGGCTACCTTGTAAACTATCATAGCCTCCTCGCAATGGTGGGTGTCATGGCCTCCTCGCGATGGTGGGTGTCATGGCCTCCTCGCGATGGTGGGTGTCATGGCCTCCTCGCGATGGTGGGTGTCATGGCCTCCTCGCGATGGTGGGTGTCATGGCCTCCTCGCGATGGTGGGTGTCATGGCCTCCTCGCGATGGTGGGTGTCATGGCCTCCTCGCGATGGTGGGTGTCATGGCCTCCTCGCGATGGTGGGTGCAGGCCTCCTCGCGATGGTGGGTGTCATGGCCTCCTCATGTTGGTAAAAGAATTAGACCCTGATAAACTCTTTTATCAAGCATCTAGCCAATGGCAGGCCAGCAAATGGATTGCCCCACCCTGGGCAATGGACTGGCCTATTCAAGTAAATATCAACCGTTTATATTTGACACTATGCATTTCATTATTCCAGGATGGTCTTTACCAACCTTCCCACGCAAGGTTAGATGTGACACAAGGTCATTTTATAGTGGGTCTTCCCGGCCATGTAGCCGGGCCAAAAAATGTCTGTTTATTATTACCGAGTCGTAATTCTAGCCTTGGGCGGAACCACGACTGGGTGCGTTGCAATTTTCAGTTTCAAAATTTTTGTTTTGGGGAATTTGTGTCATGTCCCACTCCCCTCATGTCATTTCATGTCAGAGTTTTATGTATATCTTTGTATTTATTGTATATTGTAAAACTTTTATGTACATTTGGGTGTTTGTAGGTCCTCGGAATGCTTTGCGGTATTTTGGTACATGGCAGTTTGAGTGTTGATGGACAAGTTCTCGTGGTAGATGAGAAAAATTGTAACGTATGTTTGGGTCGTGAATCGGATTAGCTAGGTATAGGATAGAGTACTCGAAGACCAACCAAAATTTTGTTCTCCCTCCCTTTTCGGCCTTGTGCCATAATTGTGTAATTTTTGCGCAATAATCATCTCATTATCCCAGGAATAGTAAATATTAATCTTTTATATTTGAAATTATGCATTTAATTGTCCCAGGAATAGGTAAATATGAATAGTTTATATTTGACATTTGACACTATGCATTTATTTATCTCAGTAATAAGTATATATTACTCGTTTATATTTGACATTATGCATTTACTTGTCTCAGGAATGAGTAAATTATAATCGTTTCTATTTGATCCTATGCATTTACTTGTCTTAGGAATAGATAAGTATTAATCGTTTATATTTGACACTATGTATCTAATTGGTCCAGTAATACGTAAATATTACTCGTTTATATTTGACACTATTAATCTAATTAGCAGAGGAATAGGTAAATAATAATCATTTGTTTGACATTATGCATTTACTTGTCTTAGGAATGGGTAAATATTAATCGTTTACACTTGACATGATGCATTTGTTACAGGAATAAGTAAATATTAATAATTCATGGAATTTCTACATAGAATCCGTAGCTAAATCCGCTGCTAAGAAGTTCGGTTCACTGTGCAATGCCAGGACGTTTTTCCTGTCTGAAACAATCCTGCACATATACAAATCTACCATCCGTCCGTGCATTGAATCCTGCTGCCATATCTGGTCGGGTGCTCCTGCTATCCAGCTAGAGGTTTTTGACAAAATCCAACAGATTCTGCAATATGATCGATCCCGGCTTGGCGGTTCAGATACCCGGTTTATGCTTTGATGAACTTAGCTCACTGGTGCCCTCTATATACGAACTTACTCGAGCCACAAGATTAGCAACTAGGTCCCACTCTTTCACTGTGAAATCAATAAGATGTAAATGCAACTTCTAATCCATCATTTTCTTTTCTCGCACTTCCTGCCTGTGGAATTACTTTCCATTTACTTGCTTCCCTGACAGCTATAATCTCCAAGAATTTAAATGTAAAGTCAATAGTTATCTCCTATCCCACTAACTTGCATCCCCTCTCTCATGCTCTCATCTCATTTTTGCAGTATTCTCATCCCTCTCCTACCCGCTTCGTGACCCCCCCCTATATTCTGTTACTCTTTCTCATAACTTTCCTCCTATGTAAACCCCTGCACAACAGTGGCAGTATAATGCCTTGCTTGGGGCGATATGATTATAAAAAAAAAAAAATAAGCGTTTACTAATGGAGCAGTTGACTAATAGTTTCAACTTCTTCGTTCTCGTAGTTTTGGGTGTTGCGCAGACGCTATGGTCCAAGTCAAGATTTCCAACCTCCCCAGTTTGTTTTGGCCTTCTTTTATCTCGGCTGGTTCAGCCTTTTATTTTCCCATTCTATTAATTTTTTACCCCCTCCTCACTCCCTTAGTGAATGAGCTTCTTGATTTCGCCGTTTGGCGGAATACAGCGGCCACTCTTTTTTTCTGGGATGGACGGGTCTTACTAACATTGTTTATCATTTTAGTTAAAAAAAATTGTATTTTCAGTTTGTTTTTTGGGTTCATCCCCCTTCCATCATTTCATTCTTCATTAAATCTTTTAAATTATGTATAATATTGTCTATAAACACATTTTTATTGTCATAGGTTTTCCCCACTTTTTTAGGTGCCCCTCGTAAATATGTGGTATTGTGGTGTATGCAGGATTGGGAGGTGATGGATGGGTTCTTTTGGTGATTGAGCAAATTGGAACGAGTGAATGGGTCGTGATAGTGTTCAGCTAGGTATAGGATAGTTAAGCGAGAACCAACCGCTACCCCCCCCCCCCCCCCATTTTCGGCCTTGTGCCATAATTTGTATTTTTCACAAATAAATATTGGGGACATGAATCCCAGTTTTTAACAATTTAGGCTGATGGTTGTTTCATAATAGTGTTTTGTGTGTTCACGTAGCATAGGTTCGGTTTGCTGTTCCGTCTTAACACATTGTTGACCGTTGACATATACATTATCTTGTTTTTGCAATCATCCGAAACTCTTCCTGGGTGCCATGTATTCCAAGAACGATTGCTAATTCCAGCAGAATTGGTTCGCTGAACATTCTGGCGATTTCCCAGGAATGGTGTCGATTCCACTTTTGCTCGATATAAGCTAACCGATTCATGATCGGCCTTTATGAAGAAGTGTAAATACAGGCAAAATCATGTGCCTACCGTAAAGTAATTAGATATGTTTAAGTATAACGGCCATAAACACCTAACAAAAGGAATTGAAAACATTCCCAATAAACATAACAAAAGTAGACGAAAAATGTAGGCTAGACACACTCTCTCTCTCTCTCTCTCTCTCTCTCTATCTATATATCTATATATATATATAATCTCGAAATGGCCATTCAACATCTTTGAATCAATCCTTTTTTAATATATATTTGCTCTGCAATATTTTATTACATGGAGCTCTTTTCCTGTATCTTTTTTTAATATTAATTAGGATCGGGTTTTTGGGAATTTACCTTCCTGTTTTTTTCCCTTGGATTGTAGTACCATATATATATATATATATATATATATATATATATATATATATATATATATATATATATATATATATATATATATATATATATATATATATATATATATATATATATATATATATATATATATATATATATATATATATATATATATATATATATATATATATATATATATATATATATATATATATATATATATATATATATATATATATATATATATATATATATATATATATATATATATATATATATATATATATATATATATATATATATATATATATATATATATATATATATATATATATATATATATATATATATATATATATATATATATATATATATATATATATATATATATATATATATATATATATATATATATATATATATATATATATATATATATATATATATATATATATATATATATATATATATATATATATATATATATATATATATATATATATATATATATATATATATATATATATATATATATATATATATATATATATATATATATATATATATATATATATATATATATATATATATATATATATATATATATATATATATATATATATATATATATATATATATATATATATATATATATATATATATATATATATATATATATATATATATATATATATATATATATATATATATATATATATATATATATATATATATATATATATATATATATATATATATATATATATATATATATATATATATATATATATATATATATATATATATATATATATATATATATATATATATATATATTTTTATATATATATATATGCACCTCGAGGTGGTGCAATGGTTAGCAAGCTTGTCTCGCTAGAACTATGGCAATTCAGTAGTGAGTTCGATCTTCACTGGGCGCTCCATACTTTCGGCCTTGTGCCATATCTAAGCTGCGCTTTGTAAATTACTATATATATATCTGTAAATTCAGATCATATTTAGTGGGGATAGCTATTTTAACATGTCAATTCGAGACATGCATTGTCAATCTCGTTTAATTAAAGAATGGAGAACTATTCTTATGCTGGAAGTGGGAGCTAATAAAGGAAGGTTTGAGGAATGTTGGTTACTATAGGGTTAAGCCAAGGGAAATCATAGTGGTAAATTCACTTTTGGTAGTGGGAGGCATGTGGTTTGACCATTGGGTTAGTAGTGGTAGGCAGAGTGGGGGGGAAAGGTTACGAATTCAACAAATTTTAAAATCTAATTTATATAAAAGCTAAGTTCTATTTAAGAAAAAATGGAAGGAGATTTGTCCAAGTTCCATTAAAAATGACAGACAAGGTATTATGGTTATTGTTTTATAAATTTTTTTATGTGATCTTTTGTTCTTTTCAGAACATGCATTATATAAAAATTGTCTAAATGTTTATTTCTGCAAAGGCTTTTGGCTATATTTTTCGCCATTATCAAGGATTATTGTTATTTTTTAAAATTTTAACTGAATATATAATTTTACTTTTAACTGAATAATCTACCCCAGCGATCGAAATAAAGGGTCCGGTTAAAATTTGAGTCTTCTGAAGAAGGTTGGAGAATCCAACGGCTAAAACGTAGTGAATATGACAGACAATAAAGATGAGAACAGCATAATAATGTAAATACCTTATCTCAGAAATATAGAAAACACACACACACACACACACACACATTCTGTAATAGTTCTATTCTGTCAGAAAAACGCTGCCAGTAGTTTATTTTACTCTCTTTGTGCATGGTTTTCAGATGCACTGCATACCTTCTTCTATATACCTTGTCCCTTCAGGACGTAGGCGATCATGGCCTTCCACTTTTCCCTATCTCTGGTGGCTCTGAGCACGCCTTCTCCTGTTACACCATGCAATCCTCGTTCCACTTGATAAGGTCTTTCAAATATGTTATCCGTTGCTTTCTCCTGTCTCTTTTTCCCTCTATCTGGGCTGTTAGTATCAGGTTCTCCAAGCCTCCCCTACTCATTGCGTGTCCCAGGAACTTCAGCTGTCTCTTCCTGATGCTCAGTATTAATTTCCTTTTTGTTTCCCTCATTTCTAAGACCTCATCATTGCTCACATGCTCGATCCATGATATTCGCAGCATCCTTCTGTAGAACCACATTTCAGTTGCTTCAAGTTTTTCCTTCATCTTTGATGATATTGTCCAGCATTCACTGCCATATTGAAGGACGGACAGCACGTAGCAATCCAGTACTCGCTTCCTAGTTTCTAGCGAAATTGTCCTGTTTCTTAATACTTTACTCAACTTCTGGAATGCTTCCTTCGCTATGCCATTTCGCCTTCGGATCTCTGTGTCGTACATCCCGTCTTCTGTTATAACGCTTCCCAGATATTTAAATTTTTGTACCTGCTTGATTCTGGTATCCCGCACCTGTATTTGGCATTTTGCGCCGCCCTTTTTACTGATGACTATAAATAGCTAAAATATATTTTAAATAAAAACAAACTGCTGAACTGAAGTATTAATCCTAACTTGTTTTCTATGCCACCAGATTTACTGAGCTTATTTTTTTTTAAAATATAAAACTGATCGATGTATAAGACTAGCCTCTGTTTTGAAGCTACGGTCATATTTAAAGGGTTTTTACTGAGTCAAACAAGTAAAAAATTCAAATACCTGGGACGTGTTTTGACAAAGGATAGAAAATGCGACATGGAGATCCAAAGACGCATTGGCATGGACAAAGACGCATTTCAGAAGCTAACCCGGGTACTGAAAGACAGGAAAATCTCATTAGAAACAAAGAAAAGTGTGCTGGATTGCTATGTGATATCTGTTCTTCTGTATGGAAGTGAATGCTGGACGATCTCATCAAAGATGAAGGAGAGGCTTGAGGCGTCAGAAATGTGATTTAACAGAAGGAGGCTGAGGATACCACGGAAGGAGCACGTGCGCAACAATGACGTATTGGAAAGGATGGAAACGAGAAGAAAACACATACTAGATATCAAGAAAAGACAAATGAGGTTCCTGGGACTCATAATGAGGAAGGACGGTCTGGAGAATTTAATACTCCCGGGTGGAATAAAGGGTAAGAGAGATAGTGGAAAGCAGTGCGAGACGTACTTGTTAGGTCTGAGCAAATAGATGACGGAGCAGAACTTAGAAAATATACCAAGAGAAAAAATACTGAGAACGACAAGACACAGAGCTAAGTGGAAGTCCTTGTTCGCCTACGTTCTGAAGCGACACGGGGCATGAAGAAGAATATAGAACACTGAATACTAATTTTGAAACTTAATATGAACTTAATCAATATGAGAAAATACAGTAAATAAAAAAAGAGCATACCTATATTTATTTTTGGTTCAAAAACGTAAAAATCTACACTTCGCCAAGTAAAAAATGGCAAATTTCTTATCACTGCTTTATCTTACAGCAATAATTGACCTCGAATAACCTTGAATAAATTTCCTGAAAGTTTATAACCTTGAATAATGATTCGACTCGGGCGTAATTGCTTAACTCTGACTAGTTATTTTATTGTTGATTAGCTGTTGCCTGATTTTGTGACTCGTCATTTAATGGTTATTATCACATCAATTGTCACCAATTTTCAACGGTTGTCTCATGTCTTTCTGTATTTACAGCTTTTTAAAATACTAGGAACCATGTAGATTGCTTTTATGTCGCCTGGAAAAGAATCAGACATTTCCTCAATGAATGTGATGAAAGATATGAATGATATTGTGATGAAAGAGAATGTCACTGACTGTCCCACCCATTTCGTTACTAATATAATAGGTACAGGTAGAATCACCGACTGATGTCAGTTCGATCGGGTTTCAAATCCTGGCTAGAAAAAAAGCGTTAAATTTATTATCGCTGTTTTGTTTTTCACCATTAATTGACCTTGAATAACCTTAAATAAATTTCTTGAATATGAATGATCTTGAATAATGATTCGGTTTTCGCGTAATTAGTTAACTCTGACTGGTTATTTTATTATTGATTAGGTGCTGCCCGATCTTGTGACTCGTCATTTAAAGGTTATTTGCAGATAACTTTCGTGTTTCGTTCTGTCCTTCTCGTACGGCGAAACAGTTGACTGATTTTGAGCGTCAAATTGTCGTACTTTTCAAAGAACATCTGACGTGTGGATTGATGAAACGCGCAGAAATTCGTCCTGAATTTTTCAGTCACATTAATTGTCACCAATTTTCAACGGTTGTCTCATGTCTTTCTGTATTTAACGCTTTTTTTTTTTTACTGGGAACCATGTAGATTGCTTTCATGTCGCTTGGAAAAGAATCAGACATTTCCTCAATGAATCTTATATTACGATCAAAGAAAATGTCACTCTTTGCCCCACCCATTTCCTTACTGATGGATATAAACTCTGCAGATAGAGACAAGATTTGCGGTTTCTCTTAATTGTCCACCAGTTTAACCGGCATTCCAAATTTCAGCGTTTTAAATGTTCTGCATTAAAAAAAATGCCGTATTTTTTGGACGTACATTTTTACCTCAAAACATGATCTCCCAATCTGTTTATTATCTACACACCGAAAATTTCTTACTGATGGATATAAATTCTGCAGATAGAGACAAGATTTGTGGTTTCTCTTAATTGTCCACTAGTTTAACCGACACTATATTAACTATATTAAAGTCTTAAAACATTGGTAACAGAAACTTCAAAAGAATTTTTCTAGTTGGCTATGAACTAATCAATATTTATGTCTTCGTTATGTATTCTGAGTATAGGACGCACGTTCGAATCTTGCTATGGTTGATTTGTTAAAGAGATAATTTCCTGATATTTTCGGCGACATTGTTGCCATATCATAGGTTGTCCCTAAGTTTGTCAGTAAAATTCGGTAGACAAACTGTTCAGAAGAGGTCGATGGTCGTACTAGCACGAAGTAAGAAGTCATAATGACTGAGGGTGTGATTGCACTGGGCCTTGTTCAAACAAGTGATTACACCATAATATGCGACTTCTCGGAGAAACTTTAATTCAGGTTCACTCAACAAGCCATATATTGCCTCTGTGGATTCTTAACGAACCAAAATGCGCCTAAGTCTGCAACAAGATCTGGCTAGCTACCATAACGGACAGATATACTTGTCGAAATGAGCCGGAATTTTCATTAATCGAGATGAACGGATGTTCCCCAGGGAAGCTTCATGCCTTGAGCGCTTATTGGGACGAACTCAGCAGTAGAATTCGGACATATGATTAAACGCTAAAGATGCTGGATAATATGGTCGGTTTCCTGTAACGCTTCTGTAGGTATTGACTCAGGCTGTCCTCTACATTTACTAAAGGCAGATCATACCGAAAAAGGAGTCCTCCTGCAACATATGAACAGGAGCTCCCCACTCTACACTTTCAATCGATGGTGTCCAAAAGCGTCCTTGTAGGTGACGAATTATTTACCACCCTGTAACCGTTGTTAAGCTACACACTCAGTTGTGGAACAATCTGAAGCCATTGTCAATCCACCTTGAGAAAGAGAGCTATTTATGGTGCCCTGGGGCATCTCATTGTTCTCAAGTGGGGTAGTCCATTGCTTGGGCTGTGATTTGTTGCTGGTAAATGAGTGGAAGCATTTCTGTATAAATACTAGCTTGATTCCTGTCATAGTTTGCAGAGTTTGCATTGGAGCAGTCGTCTTCGGATGACTGCTCTGTAACTCTATAACACTGTCAGCTCTCTGCTTCCGAGCAGAGAGCGCTAACCCAGTCGTGGTTCCGCCGAAGGGTAGAACCACGACTCGGTAAAAATAGACAGACATATTTTTGGCCCGGCTATATGGCTGGGAATACCCACATTAAAATGACCATGTGTCACATCCGGCCTTGCGTGGGAAGGCTAGTAAATACAGCAGAGTTTGCATTGAAGCAGACGACTTAGGATGACTGCTCTATAACTGCCCTATAGCACTGTCAGCTCTCTGCTTCCGAGCAGAGAGCACAAACCCAGTCGTGGTTCCGCCGAAGGGTAGAACCACGACTCGGTAAAAATAGATAGACATATTTTTGGCCCGGCTATATGGCCGGGAATTCCCACATTAAAATGACCATGTGTCACATCCGGGCTTGCGTGGGAAGCCTAGTAAATACAGCAGAGTTTGCATTGAAGCAGACGTCTTAGGATGACTGTTCTGTAACTCTATAACACTGTCAGCTCTCTGCTTCCGAGCAGAGAGCACAAACCCAGTCGTGGTTCCGCCGAAGGGTAGAACCACGACTCGGTAAAAATAGACAGACATATTTTTGGCCCGGCTATATGGCTGGGAATTCCCACATTAAAATGACCATGTGTCACATCCGGGCTTGCGTGGGAAGCCTAGTAAATACAGCAGGGTTTGCATTGGAGCAGTCGTCTTCGGATGACTGCTCTATAACCCTATAAAACTGTCAGCTCTCTGCTTCCGAGCAGAGAGCACAAACCTAGTCGTGGTTCCGCCGAAGGGTAGAACCACGACTCGGTAAAAATAGACAGACATATTTTTGGCCCGGCTATATGGCCGGGAATTCCCACATTAAAATGACCATGTGTCACATCCGGCCTTGCGTGGGAAGGCTAGTAAATACAGCAGGGTTTGCATTGAAGCAGTCGTCTTCGGATGACTGTTCTATAACTGCCCTATAACACTGTCAGCTCTCTGCTTCCGAGCAGAGAGCACAAACACAGTCCTGGTTCCGCCGAAGGGTAGAACCACGACTCGGTAAAAATAGACAGACATATTTTTGGCCCGGCTATATGGCCGGGAATACCCACATTAAAATGACCATGTGTCACATCCGGCCTTGCGTGGGAAGGCTAGTAAATACAGCAGGGTTTGCATTGAAGCAGTCGTATTCGGATGACTGCTCTATAACTGCCCTATTGTACTGTCAGCTCTCTGCTTCCGAGCAGAGAGCACAAACCCAGTCGTGGTTCCGCCGAAGGGTAGAACCACGACTCGGTAAAAATAGACAGACATATTTTTGGCCTGGCTATATGGCTGGGAATTCCCACATTAAAATGACCATGTGTCACATCCGGGCTTGCGTGGGAAGCCTAGTAAATACAGCAGAGTTTGCATTGAAGCAGACGTCTTAAGATGACTGCACTGTAACCCTATAAAACTGTCAGCTCTCTGCTTCCAAGCAGAGAGCACAAACCCAGTCGTGGTTCCGCCGAAGGGTAGAACCAGGACTCGGTAAAAATAGACAGACATATTTTTGGCCCGGCTATATGGCCGGGAATTCCCACATTAAAATGACCATGTGTCACATCCGGCCTTGCGTGGGAAGGCTAGTAAATACAGCAGGGTTTGCATTGAAGCAGTCGTCTTCGGATGACTGCTCTATAACTGCCCTATAGCACTGTCAGCTCTCTGCTTCCGAGCAGAGAGCACAAACCCAGTCGTGGTTCCGCCGAAGGGTAGAACCACGACTCGGTAAAAATAGACAGACATATTTTTGGCCTGGCTATATGGCCGGGAATTCCCACATTAAAATGACCATGTGTCACATCCGGGCTTGCGTGGGAAGGCTAGTAAATACAGCAGGGTTTGCATTGAAGCAGTCGTCTTCGGATGACTGTTCTATAACTGCCCTATAACACTGTCAGCTCTCTGCTTCCGAGCAGAGAGCACAAACCCAGTCGTGGTTCCGCCGAAGGGTAGAACCACGACTCGGTAAAAATAGACAGACATATTTTTGGCCTGGCTATATGGCCGGGAATTCCCACATTAAAATGACCATGTGTCACATCCGGGCTTGCGTGGGAAGGCTAGTAAATACAGCAGGGTTTGCATTGAAGCAGTCGTCTTCGGATGACTGTTCTATAACTGCCCTATAACACTGTCAGCTCTCTGCTTCCGAGCAGAGAGCACAAACACAGTCCTGGTTCCGCCGAAGGGTAGAACCACGACTCGGTAAAAATAGACAGACATATTTTTGGCCCGGCTATATGGCCGGGAATACCCACATTAAAATGACCATGTGTCACATCCGGGCTTGCGTGGGAAGCCTAGTAAATACAGCAGAGTTTGCATTGAAGCAGACGTCTTAAGATGACTGCACTGTAACCCTATAACACTGTCAGCTCTCTGCTTCCGAGCAGAGAGCACAAACCCAGTCGTGGTTCCGCCGAAGGGTAGAACCACGACTCGCTAAAAATAGATAGACATATTTTTGGCCCGGCTATATGGCCGGGAATTCCCACATTAAAATGACCATGTGTCACATCCGGGCTTGCGTGGGAAGCCTAGTAAATACAGCAGAGTTTGCATTGAAGCAGACGTCTTAGGATGACTGTTCTGTAACTCTATAACACTGTCAGCTCTCTGCTTCCGAGCAGAGAGCACAAACCCAGTCGTGGTTCCGCCGAAGGGTAGAACCACGACTCGGTAAAAATAGACAGACATATTTTTGGCCCGGCTATATGGCTGGGAATTCCCACATTAAAATGACTATGTGTCACATCCGGGCTTGCGTGGGAAGCCTGGTAAATACAGCAGAGTTTGCATTGAAGCAGACGTCTTAGGATGACTGCTCTGTAACTCTATAACACTGTCAGCTCTCTGCTTCCGAGCAGAGAGCACAAACCCAGTCGTGGTTCCGCCGAAGGGTAGAACCACGACTCGGTAAAAATAGACAGACATATTTTTGGCCCGGCTATATGGCTGGGAATTCCCACATTAAAATGACCATGTGTCACATCCGGGCTTGCGTGGGAAGCCTAGTAAATACAGCAGAGTTTGCATTGAAGCAGACGTCTTAGGATGACTGCTCTGTAACTCTATAACACTGTCAGCTCTCTGCTTCCGAGCAGAGAGCACAAACCCAGTCGTGGTTCCGCCGAAGGGTAGAACCACGACTCGGTAAAAATAGACAGACATATTTTTGGCCCGGCTATATGGCTGGGAATTCCCACATTAAAATGACCATGTGTCACATCCGGGCTTGCGTGGGAAGCCTAGTAAATACAGCAGAGTTTGCATTGGAGCAGTCGTCTTCGAATGACTGCTCTGTAACTCTATAACACTGTCAGCTCTCTGCTTCCGAGCAGAGAGCATAAACCCAGTCGTGGTTCCGCCGAAGGGTAGAACCACGACTCGGTAAAAATAGACAGACATATTTTTGGCCTGGCTATATGGCCGGGAATTCCCACATTAAAATGACCATGTGTCACATCCGGGCTTGCGTGGGAAGCCTAGTAAATACAGCAGGGTTTGCATTGGAGCAGTCGTCTTCGGATGACTGCTCTATAACCCTACAAAACTGTCAGCTCTCTGCTTCCGAGCAGAGAGCACAAACCCAGTCGTGGTTCCGCCGAAGGGTAGAACCACGACTCGGTAAAAATAGACAGATATATTTTTGGCCCGGCTATATGGCCGGGAATACCCACATTAAAATGACCATGTGTCACATCCGGCCTTGCGTGGGAAGGCTAGTAAATACAGCAGGGTTTGCATTGAAGCAGTCGTCTTCGGATGACTGCTCTATAACTGCCCTATAACACTGTCAGCTCTCTGCTTCCGAGCAGAGAGCACAAACCCAGTCGTGGTTCCGCCGAAGGGTAGAACCACGACTCGGCAAAAATAGACAGACATATTTTTGGCCTGGCTATATGGCCGGGAATACCCACATTAAAATGACCATGTGTCACATCCGGCCTTGCGTGGGAAGGCTAGTAAATACAGCAGGGTTTGCATTGAAGCAGTCGTCTTCGGATGACTGCTCTATAACTGCCCTATAGCACTGTCAGCTCTCTGCTTCCGAGCAGAGAGCACAAACCCAGTCGTGGTTCCGCCGAAGGGTAGAACCACGACTCGGTAAAAATAGACAGACATATTTTTGGCCTGGCTATATGGCCGGGAATTCCCACATTAAAATGACCATGTGTCACATCCGGCATTGTGTGGGAAGGCTAGTAAATACAGCAGGGTTTGCATTGAAGCAGTCGTCTTCGGATGACTGTTCTATAACTGCCCTATAACACTGTCAGCTCTCTGCTTCCGAGCAGAGAGCACAAACACAGTCCTGGTTCCGCCGAAGGGTAGAACCACGACTCGGTAAAAATAGACAGACATATTTTTGGCCCGGCTATATGGCCGGGAATACCCACATTAAAATGACCATGTGTCACATCCGGCCTTGCGTGGGAAGGCTAGTAAATACAGCAGGGTTTGCATTGAAGCAGTCGTCTTAGGATGACTGCTCTATAACTGCCCTATAACACTGTCAGCTCTCTGCTTCCGAGCAGAGAGCACAAACCCAGTCGTGGTTCCGCCGAAGGGTAGAACCACGATTCGGTAAAAATAGACAGATATATTTTTGTCCCGGCTATATGGCTGGGAATTCCCACATTAAAATGACCATGTGTCACATCCGGGCTTGCGTGGGAAGCCTAGTAAATACAGCAGAATTTGCATTGGAGCAGTCGTTTTCGAATGACTGCTCTGTAACTCTATAACACTGTCAGCTCTCGGCTTCCGAGCAGAGAGCATAAACCCAGTTGTGGTTCCGCCGAAGGGTAGAACCACGACTCGCTAAAAATAGACAGACATATTTTTGGCCTGGCTATATGGCCGGGAATTCCCACATTAAAATGACCATGTGTCACATCCGGCCTTGCGTGGGAAGGCTAGTAAATACAGCAGGGTTTGCATTGAAGCAGTCGTCTTCGGATGACTGCTCTATAACTGCCCTATAACACTGTCAGCTCTCTGCTTCCGAGCAGAGAGCACAAACCCAGTCGTGGTTCCGCCGAAGGGTAGAACCACGACTCGGTAAAAATAGACAGACATATTTTTGGCCCGACTATATGGCCGGGAATTCCCACATTAAAATGACCATGTGTCACATCCGGCCTTGCGTGGGAAGGCTAGTAAATACAGCAGGGTGTGTATTGATTAACACCCTGATTTATTTTTGTATGCCAGCTGAGACCCTTACGCCAGTAGACGGTCCTTGCAAATTTATGGTTTTGCGGTGTATGAAGGATTAGGAGTTGATGGATGGGTTCTTGTGGTGATTGTGCAAATTGTAATGAGTGAATGGGTTTTGATAGTGTTTAGCTAGGTATAGGATAGTTAAGCGAGAACCAACCTCTCCCCCTCCCCTTTTAGGCCTTGTGCCATAATTTTGTATTTTACAAAATCAATAGTGAGTGAATGGGTCGTGATAATGTTTAGCTTGGTATAGGATAGTTCAGTGAGTACCAACCTTTCATCCTCCCCTTTTCGGCTTTGTGCCACAATTTTATACAAAATAAATAGTGAGTTTAGCTAGGTATAGGATAGTTATGTGAGTACCATCCTCTACTCCTCCCCTTTTTCAGTTTTTTGCCACAATTTGTATTTCAATACAAATAAATATTGACCCTTACGCCGGTAAGTGTTGATATTCTATACTTTTTAACTGACGAAACGTCACAAGCACCTTGTCGCTATTTCTATGGAGAGTGTTCAGATAAACTACACTCCTTAGTTCCACCGATTCTAACCTTTACAGCTTAGACCCTAACCCTACCACGTACATTGTAGCGAATCACCCTAATTTCTTTCGTATTCCTTTGGTGAGATTTAAATTCCAATCGGAAAGTTTATTCCCACGAACAGTAGCCTATCTTTTGGAACCTTCTCCCAAAAGGATACTTTCTCGATCAATACAATCTTCCCCTTCTCAAGTCTAAGGAGTTTGATTGATTGATTTTTACGGTTTATCAGCTCTTTGTAACTTTTTAAAACCAGAAAATACTTTAACATTGCAAGAAAATTTGAACACGGTAATTTATCACAGCTAATTAACCCATAACTAGGGGAGATGATGTGGATTCATAACTTCCTCAAGGGTATTTGCGCGTAAGTGACTATAACGGACCCGACTGGGTTTGGAAATCGGCTCTCCGATTTTCAATTTCAAGACGTTACCCATTACACTATCCGTACATCCAAGATTATAGAACTTGGTATCTCCTTTGTGGAACCGACTCACAAGAGACTCCATCCCTGATCACTACATTATTAATTTTTTCAAGTCTTGCATTAACCGTTATCTTCTACACATATCCGCTGAAGATGTGCTTTTTACTCTGTAATACTCTACCTGGAGTAGCTCTCAAACCTTTTACAGGGTGAATATCACTGTAAAAGAAATTTTCGGTGTATAGAAAATAAACAGATTGGGAGATCATGTTTTAGGTAAAAATGTACGTCCAAAAAATACTGCATTTTTTTTAATGCAGAATATTTAAAAAGCTGAAATTTGGAATGTCGGTTAACCCTCTAGGGCCATTCGTATCATATTTGATACAGTATTTCCCTATAAGGAAACATCTGGTATTTCCCTATAAGGAAACATTTGGTATTCATTGACTGAGCAGTCAGTACTGCTTTCATTTGAAATTTATAAAATATTTCTCTTAAAAAATTTTTCAGGAAAATATTTCTTTCAAGGCTTGTTTTCATACTGTATCAAATATGATACGAATGGCCCTAGAGGGTTAATAATATATGATTAAGGCTTCTACTTGTCATAAAGTGGGGGATCAGTTCTATATTGTTATGAAGTAATAAACAGATCCCCCACTAATTACTACTTAATAATATAATATGATTAAGGCTTTTACTTGTCATAAAGTGGGGGATCAGTTCTATATTGTTATGAAGTAATAAACAGATCCCCCACTAATTACTACTTAACCCTCTAGGGCTATTCGTATCATATTTGATACAGTATTTCCCTATAAGGAAACATTTGGTATTTCCCTATAAGGAAACATTTGGTATTCATTGACTGAGCAGTCAGTACTGCTTTCATTTGAAATTTATAAAATATTTCTCTTAAAAAATTTTTCAGGAAAATATTTCTTTCAAGGTTTGTTTTCATACTGTATCAAATATGATACGAATGGCCCTAGAGGGTTAATCTGGTGGACAATTAAGAGAAACCACAAATCTTGTCTCTATCTGCAGAGTTTATATAAAATTGTGATAATCGCTTCTTTTTATATAAACCCTATTTTAAAACCGCAGTCCCCCTACACTGAATCTTCTCTTTCTTCCATGTCGTTTTTTGTTGTATTAACGTTGCTCAAGATGAAGATTGATGTCGTATGGATTAATTGAATATTTACATGCATAGCATTTAAATAGTGGATTGAGTGGTAGAAATGAAGTCGGCGAACAGGCAGTGGATTAATCAGTTTCGATTTTGAAGAAAGAAAAAGACGAAAATAAAATCTGAAAACATCTGTCACAATTTAAAACGAAAAGGATGATAGAAGCAAAAATAAAAGAGAAAACGAATATTTATTCCGAGAGGCTAAGTTGTTTCTAACAGGCCGCCATCTTTATTTTGGCGTCTGATTACAAAGAGATAAACTGATTCCAGTAATTTGGAGCTCATCATAATGTCATTTTGATCTTTTTTTCTTTATTTGATTAAAATGACAGTTTGACTGTTTTTGTCAGTCTTACTAGACTTTATACATAATAAATTTTAATTTGTGAATGACTCAATGTGAATGCGATAGAAAAACATTAATATTTACGGCATTTCATTCACAATATGAAATACAAGGAGAAGGAAGAAAAGAGTAGAAACAAACAACGCATATATATCCAGCCGTAACTTTGAAAGCCTGATGCAACTCTATCGCTATTTCCCTGAAAATTGTTCCGATAAAACATATCCTGACTTAATTTATGGGACGAGGAATTATATTTATAGCTCTCACTTTTCTTATGACAACATTTCGGTCATTGTGCACACCAGCCTTCATCAGGGATATGTCCATTCGCATAACACCCTGGAAGTTTTGAACTGAACACTTTATTGAATCTACAGGGTGAAGTAAATTTATTTACCATTCATACCGAAAAGCACATAAAAATTATAGACCTGATATACTAATTTAAGAATAAAAACAAATCAAACAAAAAACAAAGAGAAACGAAAAAAGAAAAAAGAAAACCACAAAAAAACAATTGTCTTCTGACAGATAAGGCAGTGAAATCAGATGAAAATCAACTTTTCCTTTTCATTATCTTACCCGAAGCAAGGCAATAAAGCCACTAAGAAACAAGGAGGTTACTGAGTGTTAGAGAATATGAGAAAAACTATTAACGAGAGAGAACACTAACTGAACAGGAATTGAAAAGATAAGATAACAATAACAATTGTATCTAAATATTTGAAGATCAAGTTAACTGGTTTACGGCTTATGAAGCTCAGTGGGTTATTTAATGCCGACGAGATTTTTAAAATAAAATCGTACGAATATAATTTGTATTCCTTGTAAGAAATCAGTTTATAGACCAGGCTTCATTGAGGTATTTTAGTAGAGAGTGTTTTGTTAAGAGTCAGATGTATTGCTGGTATGCATTTCTCAGAGTTATATTGCTAATACTATTTATTTCTTCGATTTTCTTCAAAACTGTATTGCTGGTAATATTTTTCCTTAAAAAAGTATTGTTGGTAATATTTTTCCATCGAAAAGGTCTTTTTAGTCCAAGCTCTATTTTCTACAGAAGTTGGAAGTATCTTGTTTTCTTCAAATATCCTATTTTTTTTCTTTTTGGTTCAGTAGGTATATTTTTGAAGAACATGGTAATATCTTGTGCTTGGTCATAATTGTTGGTGCTTCTTGCATTCTATCAAGATATGCATGACGTCGAGAAATTGTAGTAGGTACACCGAGGTGTAATTTCTGCCTGGAGCATGAGTGTGTGTCAGGTGAGTGTGTCCAATTCATATTCTGTTAAGCATTGTTATATTATTATCTACGGTGAGACAATGGCTCTAGAGTCTCATTTCTTATTGTCGGTTGATGTTCATATAGTTTGTTTGGGAGCATGTTCCAAATTGCTTGCAATTTTCTTTTGACGTATTGGATAATTTTGCTTTTATAATCTGTATATGAGAGTTTGATTTTTGGTTATTTTCATTTTCGTTGCCTGTTTTGCCAGTGTTGGTTTCATGATTTCCCTTGATGTCTATATGGCTAGGAATCTACGACAATATTATTTTGTGCTTTATTAACTGATGACATGTTTCTAGCGAGTTTGAGAATATTATAAGCTCCCGAGCTTTTAAATTTCTTTTAATATTTTATTGATTTGTAGTTCAGCTGTATCGATAGATGCATTATTTGTTAGTCTGATTTGTTTATGAATTTGTCTGTGGTTGCTGTGTTCATTCTATCTAAGATTTTTTATCCATCTGTGTAGTATGGTTTATAGTAGTATGGTTTATAGTAGTATGGTTTATTGTAGTATGGTTTATTGTAGTATGGTTTATAGTAGTATGGTTTATAGTAGTATGGTTTATAGTAGTATGGTTTATAGTAGTATGGTTTATTGTAGTATGGTTTATTGTAGTATGGTTTATAGTAGTATGGTTTATAGTAGTATGGTTTATTGTAGTATGGTTTATTGTAGTATGGTTTATAGTAGTATGGTTTATTGTAGTATGGTTTATTGTAGTATGGTTTATAGTCATGGTATTTGTTTCTTAATTTGCCGTACATACTTTTGTTGAATGTTCCTTTGTTGTGTCAAAGTTTATGTGAGGTTTAGAGATTGTACAAAGAGCGACCTTGTTCGTTGTGACTGGTGTTATATTATCAGGATCTTTTTTTATTTTTTCTCATGTTTTATTAATTTGAAGTCCAAATGCAGGATTCGCTGTTGGTTTATCTCTACAGAAATGGATATATTGAGGTTGATATGTTTTTTGGTATTTTTTTTTATTAACTCACCCTAAGCAAGGCATTCTACTGCCACTGTTACGCAGGGGTTTACATAGAGGAAAGTGATGAGAAAGAGGGGCTAGTTATAGGAAATGTCAGGAGGAGGCTAATAGACGGATGAGGATACCGAGGATGGGGGTGGAGTAGATGAAAAAAGAGCTTGAGAGAATGGATGCGAGTTAGTATGATAGAAGATGTCTATTGACCTTACATTTAAATTCGTGGAGATTGTAGCTATTGAGGAACCAAGTATATGGAAGGAATTCCACAGGTGGGAAGTGCGTGAAAAGAAGCTGTTAGAGTAAAAATTGCGGTTACATTTTATCGGTTTCACTGTAAAAGGATGGGACCTAGTTGGTAATCTAGTAGCTATTGTAAATCCATACCTAGCTGAGCTATTTGGGTTGGATTGTAGTTTTAGTACATATTGGAGGGATAAATTTTTTTCCAGGGATAGAGGATGTTCTTTGACTTCTATGGAGGGACTTTGCATGGTTGAGCCTCAAGACATTAATGTCAGTTCTTGATTTTGTATGGTGTATGTTTTTTAACGTAGGATTTACATGTGACACTGCATTTGTCTCTCAATTCTCAGCATATACTTTTGTTGATTGTTTTTTTGTCATTGATAGATCCATGTGACGTTTGGAGATTGTCCTTAGATCTACCTTATTTATTGTGACTAGTGTTACATTATCAGGATCTTTGTTTATTTGTTCTCGTATTTTATTAATTTGAAGTCTAAGTGAAGGGGTGGCTGTTGGTTTATTTCTATAGAACTGGATATATTGAGGCTGATGTGTTTTTTAGTATGCTAAGTAATTTGGGTTGGATTGTAGTTTTAGTGAATATTGGAGGGGTACTTTTTCCCATCTCAGGGATATAGGTGGTTCATTGGCTTGTATATAGAAACTTTGCATCGGTGAAGTCGAGAAAGCTTCGAGACTTAATGTCAGTACTTCATTTTTTATGGTTTTGTTTCTTACGATAAGATTTGCGTATGGCACTATAAATAATGCATCCATAATTTAAATTTGATCTGATGTTTGACCTATAAATTCTGTGGATTATTTTTTGGTCAGAAATCCAATCCACTTTTGATATTGCCAAAACCTTGACTAGTGTTACATTATCAGGATCTTTGTTTATTTGTAGTTATATTTCATTACTTTGAAGTCCAAGTGAAGGCGTGGCTGGTGGCTTATTTCTGTAGAAATGGATATATTAAGGACGATGCATTTTTAATATGCTGAGTTATTTGGGTTGGATTGTAGTTTTAGAGTATATTGGAGGGATAATTTTTCCAATCTCAGAGATAGAGGTGGTGCATTGACATTATAGAGGGACTTTGCATGGGTGTGGCTCAAAAAATTAATGTCAGTCCTTTATTTTGTATGGTTTATGGTTTTTAACGCAGGATTTACATATGGCACTTTAAATGATGCATCCATACTTTAACTTTGATCTGATGTGTCACCCATATATTCTGAGCATTGATTTTTGGTTTGCAACCCAATTTAATTTTGATATTACTTTTAAAAATTTAAAGCCTTTTGGCATTTATGTTTAAGGTAATCAATGTGCAACTTGAAGTTAAATTTGCTATTGTGTAATATTCCTAGATATTTTTCTTGTCGGTCTATGGAAATTAAGTGTCCATTTAATTTCAATTTTAGAATTTTTTTTATAATCGTGTCACCCCAAGCAAGGCATATTACTGCCACTGTTGTGCAGGTGGCTACATAGGAGGAATGTTATGTGAAGTGAGAGGTAGTAGGGGGTCTCAGGAAGAGAGTAGGAGAGGGAAGAGATTTCTGATGAGAGTGGGGTGGACGAAGAAAAAGCATGAGAGAGAGAGAGAGAGAGAGAGAGAGAGAGAGAGAGGAGATGACTATTAACTTTACATTTAAATTCTTGGAGATTGTAAGTATCTGGAAAGCAAGTATGCGGAAGAGAATTTCACAGGCTTGAGGTAGTAGAAATTTGCAGATATGCATACAAACAATTGTTGGTTTTGGAGAAACAGAATTCCATTTCATTTGTCCATTTTTCTACCTTGTTTAAACATATTTGTATATATCTTTCAAGGGAAGGCATATGATGAGTATGATACTGAGAGATCATCTGTATATAAAGATTATTCAACACCTGTAGTAATGGTTTTAATAATATTATTGATTTTGAGAATAAATGAGGTAACTGATAAATGATCTGATGTGTCCCCTATATATTCTGAGCATTGCTTTTTGGTATGCAACCCAATTTAATTTTCGTATTACTTTTAAAAGATTTAAAGCCATTTCGCATTTTTGTTTAAGATAATCAATGTGCAACTTGAAGTTAAGTTTGCTATTGTGTCTGATTCCTAAATATTTTCATTGTTACGTAATGAGAATTAAGTGTCCCTTTAATTTCAATTTTAGATTGAGGTGGTAGAAATCCAAATCAGTATTATTGTTTTATGCTTTATTAACTGATGACAAGTGTCAAGGGTTTCTTGAATATATGAATGATTTGTGTTCTTTTCTTTAATTGCTGATTAACAAATGGTTTATCATCACGATTTTTGTCTCTCAATTCTCAGCATATACTTTTGTTGATTGTTTTTTTGTCATTGATAGATCCACGTGACGTTTGGAGATTGTCCTTAGATCTACCTTATTTATTGTGACTAGTGTTACATTATCAGGATCTTTGTTTATTTGTTCTCGTATTTTATTAATTTGAAGTCTAAGTGAAGGGGTGGCTGTTGGTTTATTTCTATAGAACTGGATATATTGAGGCTGATGTGTTTTTTAGTATGCTAAGTAATTTGGGTTGGATTGTAGTTTTAGTGAATATTGGAGGGGTACTTTTTCCCATCTCAGGGATATAGGTGGTTCATTGGCTTGTATATAGAAACTTTGCATCGGTGAAGTCGAGAAAGCTTCGAGACTTAATGTCAGTACTTCATTTTTTATGGTTTTTTGTTTCTTACGATAGGATTTGCGTATGACACTATAAATAATGCATCCATAGTTTAAATTTGATCTGGTATTTGACCTATAAATTCTGTGGATTATTTTTTGGTCGGAAACCCAATCCACTTTTGATATTGCCAAAACCTTTTGGCATTTTTGTTTAAGGCAATGAAAGTTGGCCTTGAAGTTAAGTTTTCTATGTAGTATGATTTCTAGATATTTTATCTGTTGCTCTATGGGAATAAAGTTTGCATTTAATTTTAATTCTTGATCAAGCTAGTAGTCTCGTTTTTTTGCTGAAACTCATACAGTTCATTTTTTTTTTTTGAGAAACGGAATCCATTTTCATTTGTTAATTTTTTCTATTTTATATAACACATTTGTATATTATTTACATTATTCGGACTATTTTCCTTATCTTTGTTGCCATTGGTACGACGTTTCGGCCGTTGTACACTCCTGCCTCCTTCAGGTGCTAGGAATTTCGAACCGAACCCTTTATTACAATCACTGGGGTATATGATCTTCATTCCTTGCGTAATAGTGCCTCTTCTGGGTAGTACTCTGAAGAAGGCCGGAGAGTAAAATGGCCGAAACTTCGTACAAATGGCAACAAAGATGAAGACAATAGTTCGAATAATGTAAACATTCTAAATACTACCTCATCTCAGAAATATAGTATTGTGGGGACCTACCTACACATGAAATCTTCCACACCTTTATAATATGGCAACCAACTCTGAGTGGAGAGACACTGAGGAGTCACTGAGTAGTAGCCACAGAGTGAGTGAATGAGTGAGTCAGGACGCTGCGAGAGAAATTATTCTCCATTCCACGTTTACCTTTGTACTACGCTTTCCGAGAATATACAATTCAAACTTATATCCGAGTCCGTGTTATCTTTCTATGGCCCTTCGCTCATAACATATAGACAAAGGGAAAGCATTTTTGGTGATGAGTATGATACTGAGAGATCGTCTACATATAGGTATATTTAAGTCCTGTGTTAATGGTTTTAATAATACAATTTATTTTAATAATAAATAATGTAACTGAAAAAAATGCTACATTTAGGTACGCCTTCCTTTTGATCGTGTGTGTCTGATGTTGTGTTTCCATTTCGTACTTTAAATGTTCGGTTTGATAGGTAGTTTTGAATGAATATAGCCATTCTTCGTTTTATTAACGTCTCGCGCCTGTCTTTTAGGATACATGCAGTGGCATAGGCATTTTTTAAGATCGGAAAATATTGATACAACATGATGACCTTGAACAACGCCATCACGAATGACGAATTCTACCCGTACAAGTTTATCGTTGGTTTCTTGGTTTTTCCAGAATCCACTTTGGTAGCTAGATAAGACATTGTTTCTCTCTAGTTACCACATTTTTTTAATCATATCACCCCGAGCAAGGCGGTAACGCCACTGAAGCGCAGGGGGCTACGTAAGAGTGAAAAGATTGGAAAAGAGAGAGCCGGAAACCATATCCTAAACAGGGAACAAGGGATGAGCCTCTTCACCTGTTCAATAGACGTGGGTGGAGTGTGAACTGGGCGAAAGGTGGAGTGTGTAGTAAAGCATTTACTCTCCTTTTCGTAGTCTTTTTTTTTTTTTTATAAGGTTTCACCCCGAGCAAGGCATGTCACTGCCACTACTGCGCAGGGGGCTACGTAGAGTGGAGAAAGGATGATTAAATATAGGAAATGTCAGAGGGTGGGTGATAGGCGGGTAAGGATACCGAGAATGAGGGTTGGGTAGATGAGAGTGTTCTGAGAATAATTGGGAGTTAGTGTGATAGGAGGTGTCTATTGACCCTACATTTAAATGCAATTTGCTAGTGCAATGGGTTATTAGTTTGTTGGGTTAAAATGGTCTTTGATAGGTTTAGGAATTGGAACGATGACAGATGTAAGCCATAATTTTTAAAACCCATAAACCATTGAAGATCTGGAAAAGCGTTAAAAGAAACTATTCTGGAGGGTGTTTTTAAAATTGGTATTGAATTCCATAAGGACCGGTTGAAAATACTTTTGTTTATGGAATTTTTAGTTCTGTCATAGGGAAGATAATTTTCTATTCTTTATTGTTTGAAGTGAATGTAAGTCTCTCTTCTTCCACAATGCTTTTATATTTTTGAAATTTAGGGCTGTGGTGATTTTTTTAGAAGTTTCTTGGAAATTCTGTGGCTATCTCTGTTAGCTGTTTCTTTATTCCACTGCATTATTTTTATTAAGCGAATTGTTGCATTGTGATATTTTTCCATTAATTTTCATTATTATTTCCCGTGTTTTATTCATTGGGTTTTGTTGTTTAGTCTGGAGATTTAGTTTTACCAAAGTTCATATTCGGATTTAGCATTTATTCCTAGTTTTAACTGCTAATCTGTATTCTGCTGTAAACCAGAGTTTTGATTTGGTATGTGGTTTAAAGGAAGATTTGGGTATTGTTTGTCTTGCTATGTTTGTTAAAGAGATTATTGGTTCTGGTTCATTGAGAATTTCCATGTTGATTTGAGATGAGCAGAGTTCATCGAATTTTAACCTGGTAGCTTTGTGTAGTTGCCATTTAGATTCCTTTGTTTTGGCATATACTTGCTTATATTTAGGAAAATATGTGAATGGTCACTACCGCATTGGTTATTATGAACTTTCCATTGAAAGTTCGTAAAATTGATGGGGAGTATATGGTTGTGTCAATAGCTGGTGTTTATCCATTTGCTGGGTGTAGGTATGTGTGCATTTGATTATTAAGAAGGCATAGATGATTTGATTCTAGTAGAGATTCTATAATTTTACCACACATTTTGCTTTGTGAATTAAAATCTGTTAGAAGAAATGCAGTGGGAATTTGGCCAATATGACTTTCTATTTCAGTCTGTGTTTTGTAGGAATATAATTTTAACATACAGTTGTTACTCAATGAATTAAAGCTTTTACTGTCATGATCTGTAGATTTGTATTTAATTGTAGTTTTTCATTGGGTATTGAATATTGAAGTACCCGTACTTGGTCTATTCTCTATTGTTGATATATTTACTTTTTAATAATTTTCATATCTTTTTGGTCGGGTGCTCCTGCTATCCATCCAAGTGTTCTTGACAAAATCCAACGAAGAATCTGTAATGCGATAGATTCTGACTTGGTAGCTCAGATACAGTCACTTTCTCACAGGCGCAATGTGGCTTACCTGTGTCTCTTCTACAAATATTTTCATGGCTTCTGCTCCGATGAACTTAGCTCACTGGTACCTTCTATACATAAATTTACTGGAGCCACAAGATTAGCAACTAGGACCCACCCTTCCATTTACTTGCTTTCCCGACAGCTATAATCTCCAAAAATTTAAATGTAAAGTCAATAGTCATCTTCCATCTCACTAATCTGCATCCTCTCTCTCATGCTCCTTTCTCCGTCCACTCCACTCTCATCAGTATTCTCATCCTTCTCTTACCCACTTCCTAACACCCCTATAACCTGTGACTCATTTTTATAACTTTTCTCCTATGTAACCCCCTGCAAAACAGTGACAATAAAATGCCTATGATTATAAAAAAAGGTGTTGTCAGTTTCTTTGAAAAAGGTCACCTGCCAGCAGGTTATATTTGGAATATAATTTGCAAGTAGTGTATTGATTTCCTCAGTTTGGTTTAACACTTCTCCACTTGTATTGTCTGATGCTTGTGTTCTTGTTTCACCATTTAAATGATAATTATTTTATTTTAGTGAGTGGATCTATGTACTTTGTGGTGCATTGGATATCGGCTCGGAACGAGAAATCGGGGAGCCGAGTTCGAATTCCAGCTGAATTCCAATTGAATTGGGAAAGGTATTAATCCGTCTCTTCCTTCCAGTTATGGGTTAAATAACAGGACAGATTGGAATCTATAGCCTTGGCCGGCAACCAGACTACCTCAGAAAGCAATGGCAACCTACTGCGGGATAATCTTCTGCCCAGTCAGTCATGTTTCTTTCGAGAAATGATCGCTAAAAGCCTATATAACGTATGGCACTTAACTGACTGAATATAATAGGTGGAAGCATAACCAAAGTTTCTACTGGGCATAAAGTGGGGGATTTGTTTTCTATTTTCATGAAGTAGTAAACTGATTCCCCACTTATTACTACTTATTAATATAATCCACTACTTCTTCCTACAGCTATGGGTTGAATAACAGGACAGATTGGAATCTATAGCCTTGGTCGGCAACCAGTCTACCGAAGAAAGCAATGGCAACCTACTGCGGGATAATCTTCTGCCCAGTCAGTCATGTCTTTTTCGAGACATGATCGCTCAAACGTGTATCACGTATGGCACTTAACTGACTGACTGACTGAGTGGATCATAAATATGACTACGTTTTTGGTTTTTAATTTTTGGTTATCCATTTCCATATATGGCATATATTCTATACTCCTCGTTTTCCTTGTTTGTGAACATCTTCTTCGCCGGGAATTTCTATGTTGTTGACTATTTAGGTTCTTTTATTTCTTTTATTATTTTTATGTGGGTTGTTGTCTTGTTTATTCGGTTTTAATTCATTCTTTTTTATTCAATTTTGTTTTCTATTGAGGTTTGATTGGCTTTTGTTTTGTCAGTTTTCTGTTTGTAATATTTTTCATTTAAGTCATTTTTAGCGTTTTGCCATTGAGTGGTTTTTTCAGTGAATTTCGTGTCAGATTTTCATCATTTTTGGATAGTTTTAGTTCAGTGGTATAGGTTGCTTTCCAAACTACAATTTCTTCTTCGACGAGAATTTTTATGTTCTTGACTATGTAGGTACTTTTATTTCATTATCTTTACGTGGGTTGTTCTCTTGTTTATTTGGTTTTAATTCATTCTTTTTTTCTTCAATTTTTTTTTCTATTGAGGTTTGATTGGCTTTTGTTCATTCAGTCTTCTGTTCGTGATATTTTTCATTTAAGTAATTTTTAGCGTTTTGTCGTTGAGTTTGTTTTCATTGAGTTTTGTGTTCGATTTTCATAATTTTTGGAGGGTTTTAGTTCTGCAGTAGTGGACGGTGCGTCCACTTACTAATTTAGATTTATGAGTCGACTCGACGCAACCTTGGTCATGGTTTGAAGCAGGTTTTAAGAAAGAACAAAAAGGAGAAAGTACCCAGAAAAACAATGTATTGACAAAGGTTACATGGGGTCGAGAAAGCATGCATGAGAAAGTGAAAAGGAAAGAGTCATTCCGCTTCGTCTGTTCGTAGAAACAAAATAAGATGTATGAAGTTTTTACTCTAGCTGAAACAAAGGTTTGTAACAATTGTTAAGATTTTCGTAAAGAGTTCAAAGTTCAAATCCTTGATGAAGAAAGTCAGGCAGAAGACAAAGTTCTGTGTCTGTGTGTGCGTTGAGTAGAGAGAGAGAGACACTTACATGCGAATGTAGCAGTCGGTGGATTTCTACTGACGAAGGTTGGAAAAATTGTGGAATTATGTGTAGGAAGTTATTTTATGTAAAGTCCTGTTTGAATGAAAGTTAATGTGCATAGTGTTAATGTAGGAGAAGAAAAATAAAAGAAATTTTGCGCCACTAATTGCTACACGCAATTAGTGCGCGTGTGTTTGTGTGAGTTATGAAGACATGTTTTGCTCTTGTCCCGGGACGAAATCCTAACTAGTGTACCACGTGCTGTTTTCCGTTTTTATTAGCATCGTTTTTGGCGGGAACCAGTCATCACGTGGACGGCGAGTGACCATGCGTGTGTGTGTGTGTGTGGGTGTCAATGTATGAAACCCCACAGTTCGGTGGTATAGGTTACTTCCAAGATTACAGAAAGTTCTTGAATTAAAAATGTTAGTTTTTTGTTTAATGCAATTTGTTTAATATATTTTTATAGCTAGAGCTTGATGTTGCTTGGGTAATTTTTCCATATTATGGCGTAGTGGAATTCATTTCTATGCTTCTACTTGCTTCTGAATAGGGAATGATCAGTGAGTTTAATTTTTAATTTTTTGACATAATTATTTTCTTTTTCCAGACTTTGCAACCCCTGAAATTTTTTTTGTTACAATTATGGCATTTGATTTCATTTAGGCATGTGATTAGAATGTGTGGCTAGGATAATTTTCCCCTCATTTTCCACATACCGATTATCTTCATTCTTACGGTGACAATATCTTTCACAGTTGAAGTATCTTAATGTATTTGGAATACATGATTCTACTTTGGAAATTATATATTTAATTTTTATTTCCTGTGGTGGTTCTGGTGAATCAAATAAGTGTTGGTATCTATAATTTTATCATTTTTTTTATGGATATTCTTTTTATGTTTGTAATATTTTGTTTTTTGACAGAATCATTGTTCATAATTTCCTCCAGTGTACACAGTGAGAGTTCAGCACTTCTCACCATGCCTCTAGAGGAATTTTAAAATTGGTGTGGGTAGACCCTTACCTTTTATATGACGAAATTTGGTCATCTTTAGTAGAGTTTCATCATCACGTTGTTTTTCTCTTTTATCAGTAATGTATTATATCTAGTTTTTAAAATTGTTTTTGGAGTTATCCGAGATGCTAATATTTTTTTCTATTCTTTTTCTTCTTCTATGTGCTCTATCCTTTCAGGACGTAGGCGATCATGGCTTTCCACGTCTCCCTAACCCTGGTGGCACTTAGCACGCTTTCTATGTTATACCACCCAAACCCCGCTCTGACATCCACTAGCTGAAGCTCATAAATCTAGAATATAAATGTATAGAAACTAGCATGGCCACAAAATGAGGGATCAGTTTATATATTTATTATAGTATAGATTTGATCCCCCATTTTACATCCACATTATAATGTCTCATAAACAGTTGGCATATATCTTCTTCTATGTGCTCTGCCCTTTCAGGGCGTAGACGATCATGGCTTTCCACGTCTCCCTATCCCTGGTGGCTCTTAATATGTTTTCTCCTGTTACTCCATGCAACGCCCGTTCCGTCATCCACCTGATCAGGCCCTTCAAATATGTTATTCGCCGCCTTCTTCTATCTCTTTTTTCTTCTATCTGACCTGTCAGTATCAGGTTCTCCAAGCCCTCCTTCCTGAATGCATGCCTCAGGAACTTCAGTTGTCTCTTCCTGATGCTCACTATTAGTTTTCTTTTCAATGCCATTCTTTCCAAAATCTTATCATTGCTCACATTTTCAGTCCATGATATCCGCAGCATCTTTCTGTAAAACCATATTTCCACCGGTTCAAGTTTTTTCTTCATCTTCGATGATATTATCCAGCATTTATTGCCATATTGAAGAACTGACATCACATTCGCAATCTAGCACTCTCTTCTTTGTTACTAGGGAAATTTTCCCGTGTCTTAGTACTTTACTCAGCTTCCGGAACGCGCTCTTCGCTATGCCATTTCGCCTTCGGATCTTTGTGTCGCACTTTTCATCTCTTGTTAGAACACTTCCTAGGTATTTAAATATTTTTATTTGCTTGATTCTAGTATCCACTACTTGTATTTGGCATTTAGGGTTGTTCTTTTTGCTGATGACAATGCTTTCAGTTTTCTTGCTGTTTATTTGTAGTCTTTTTTGTCACTCTCCTCAGCGACCTTCTGTAGGAGGTCTTGTAGTTTTCTTTCCGTGTCTGCAGTCAGCACTGTATCATCTGCATACCTTATGTTGTTCAAATTGTGGCCTCCGATTACAAAGCCTGGTGTAGCATCTATAGTCATCAAAATATTCTCGCTGTACAAGTTGAAGAGATCCGGTGAAAAGACACATCCTTGTAATACGCCCCTTTCTATCGTTGTGAATCTGATGAAATCGTTACCTGTCCGTATCCAGGCAATTTGCTGCCAGTAGAGATTCTTGATTACTTTGATATCTTTCCCCAAAATGTCGAGGTTGCTGAGCATCTCATTAATTACGAAAGTTAACAATTCGTTATAGTTTGTCATCTGTTTGTTCTGTCTCTGTAAATTTGAAAATTTCTTTCTTTGATTTTCTGTATCTATATCAGTTTGTAGACTTGTTGTGGAGTAGTTTTTCGCACTGAAGGTAATAATCGTGCTATGTCAGTTGCTTATCGAGTTAACGCATCCAAAATGTTAGGAACTTGCTAATCTTCCACTGAATGCTGACTCCTTAGTATTCGGCTAACTGCCGACTAATATCAACTGCTTAGTAGTTCTACTGAACTCCAATAGAAGTCTAAAGAACTCCTATGAACTTAATATTTATTTGCGTAAAGTTACACAAATTGTGGCACAAGGCCGAAAAGGGGTAGGTGTGTAGAGGGTAGTCTTCAGTACCTAGCTAAACACTATCACGACCCAATCACTCATTGCAATTTGCACATTCACCACAAGAACTCATCCATCACCCCTCAATACTTTACAAACCACAATACCACATATTGACAAGGGACACCTAAAAACAGGGAAAGAAACACATGACAATAAAAATGCATACAATAATATAATATATATATATATATATCTATATATATATAAAAGATTTAATGAAAAATGAGATGATGAGAGGGGGATGAACCCCAAAAACACTATAATACAACGTAATTTTAAAACTAAAATTAAACAATGTCAGTAAGACCCGTCCATTCCACAAGAAAGAGTGGCTCTTGTATTCCCCAAGAACTTCCTGTTAACTCTTATTAATATAAGAGGAATGGGTGTGTCTTGTTGTTTTGTGTTCATTCTTTATTCAGTTATTCTGAATTCTAAACTGTAGAGAATGCAAATGGAAGCCACTCTATTTTCCCATGAAGCCAAGGCAATCTATAAATAACAGAGAAAAAAGAATATGTGGAGAGCCATCGTCGCTTGCGTCCTGAAGGAACGTTTGATGTAAAACGAATATCTGGTGTGATGTGCAGTTAGTGTAAATTTTCGTCAGTTGTTTTGGTTTTTTCACAATCACCCTTGGGAAAAGCATTAATAGCTTATCCCTCTAACTATAGGTTAAAAAGCAGGATAGACCAAACTCTAGGCTTGGGTAGCAACAATTCTAATGGAAAATGAGCTTTGTATTTTAAACTGTCGAGAAAGTAACGGGAAACTACTCCACTATGTTTCCTAAGAATTCATAGTAATTCATAGATACTAAAATGGGAGAAACATGATCAGTTACGTCGTACCATTTAAAATAAAAATTGTGTGGATATTAAAAAAAAATTATGCTGATGATTTCAAACTCTGCAAACCACTTAAAAAACATCGAAGAACCTTGCAAATTATTATTAATCTAAGACCTCTGTGGTTATTATTTTATTTCCTGTAAGTCCACCTTTGGTTATAAAACGTTGCAGGATTTAGAAGATTAGGTTTGTGTGTACAACGGAACAAAGATCACCGTGGAATTTGAGGCACAAACGAATACATATAAATCCACTAACGCCTTTCAAATATAGCAAATATTGACAACATATTTACCAAAAGAACACGCATTTGGGTCCAGTGTAATCAGGAAAGCCGTAGAACATCTCCGGTGTCGCCCAACTGAGCATCGACAACTTGATG
Source organism: Ascarosepion bandense (assembly GCA_037127315.1). Classification (NCBI taxonomy): domain Eukaryota; kingdom Metazoa; phylum Mollusca; class Cephalopoda; order Sepiida; family Sepiidae; genus Ascarosepion; species Ascarosepion bandense. The sequence goes on from JBBBDQ010001881.1 coordinate 208,364, forward strand.
ATGGATATTCCGTGCACAGAGCCTATTCAATGCTCTTGCCTTTATTATCTAATGCCACATCTGTCAGCCACGCAGAATGGACATTTGAATAATTACTCTTAGAAAGACCCACGTCCCTTCGTTAACAGCTCCAGTCCCGAAGGGTTCTCCGTGTAACCAAGATCAGTGCCTCCTTTTCTCGCAGAAGTTTTTCGATGAGACAATGCCGAACACGCTCAGCCTTCGCCCCCAAACCGGTCCCTAAAGATGACAATATACATTGCCGATGCAACTAAAGATTAAGGAACATCAATAAATTGATTTAAAATCATGACTGCGCTTGATTATTCCGAAAAGTTCGTGAAGTCAAAGGTCGAAAGTTCGCTAAAGGAAGATGGTCCGTTCAGTTGATGTCTTCGTGACAAACGCCATTTTGTTGTTTAAGGTCAGCGAAGGAGGAACTGGTAACGCTTCAACGATCGCCCATTTGCTGAACTTTACAGTTACCTCAGAAAGAAACATCTTTTACACATGCGAATTCTTTTTCGGCTTTAGTAGTAAGAGCAACGGAGTGGAAACTGAGAGGTGCTTGGTTTATAGCGTTCCTGACTATAAAAATCAATTCCAATATAAAACTTCTACAATTTATTTCCTTAAAAACATATCTTCCCAATAATTAGTCTTGTATTTTAAAAGCTTCGATTGATACACCCATAGTTGTGATAATCTTATCATATTAACCCAAAAGCATTAACCATGGGTATATATTACCCAGCGCAAATGACTTCATTTTAATTACAATTTAATTAAATTTTCAGTACTTGATTTTCTCACCTAAATAATGTTTTTCAGTTCTCATTAATGTTAACTAAAAGTACAAATTTTGAAGTGCCTGCTTGTAAAAGATTTGATTGTCAGTGTTCCAGGCTTAAAGCCAAACAGTCTTCCTGTCAAAGAAAAATGACAAAACATTGATGAAATCTGATATTAAAGAAAATTGCAAAACATATTTTGAAATGATTTGATAGTGTTGCTTTCAGGATTATATTATTATTCAGTCACCTAAATGTCACACGTGATACACGCTTAGACGATCATGTCTATTTCGTGACATGGCTGACTGGTTAGAAGATTTTACCGCTGTAGTTTGCCATTAATTTCTGCGGTAGACCGGTTGCCAACCTAGGCTACAACTTGTCCTGCCATTTAACCCATAGCAGGAAAGAGAAGAGATGGATTAATACCTTTTCCAAGGGTATTTACGCATAAGTGAATGCAACGAATGCAACTGGAATTCGAACTCGTTTCTCTGATTTCTTGTTCCAAGCTGACATCCACTGCACCACAACACACATCTATTAAATTTTTATTTGAATTATGTTTTTCTTATCTGACTTTTCAGATGAGTCCTAATTTTTAAATTGATGATTGAATAGGTTGTAGCGCTCGAACAATGTAATAGTGTAAATACTAATTTAATAGTGAACATCCTTTTTATTAAAATCTTTTTCAAGTAAATATATTAAAGTCGGCTCTCTGTGTTGTCGATCTTCCAGTATTGATTGGATTTCCTTCTTAAGATAGTAAAGAATGTATCATTTTGATCATGGCCTTATTTCACATCGAGTTACAAGTAATATATATTTTAGTTGTCACTGTTGTTTTTGAAATTTTCAAGGGATGTGGTTTCAGTTATTTGTTACAGTTCTTCATTTGTGATTATGTCGTGCAAGTCTAATTGGTTCGAAGAAGCATGATCTTCTACAAGGTTAATTCATTTAAAAACATTTTTAGTTATTGATCTGAGAGAGTGGTTGTGTACAGCTGATATGATTTGGTTGTCAGAAACAATAAAGGTTGGAATGATTTGAACAATGAAATAATCGATAATGTGATTACATCAAAATGCAACTAGCCAAAGACAACAATTGGGGATTAGGCCTGCTCGGGAATGACAGAACGTAAACTTATATATAAGACCGGTTTTTCCCGGGTCGAGAGGATAAAGCAGACAAGCTCGGGAAAGACAGCACCAGCCATCACCCCATCTTATGTGCGTGTTCCTCTGACTACTCTTCTACCGACAATCGTCACATTCCAGAGTAAAAAACATTAAGTGAATATATTTTTGAAAATACATCCGACGTTATATTTCAAGCTGATCATCAACATTGATTTGTAGGTAATACAGCCTCCGTCGAACTGATATACGTCATTGGTATAGAACTTATATTGAATTGGTACATATATCGAACTGTCCTTATTTATTTCTGTCCTATTTATTGGCAAGCTTTGAAAATCCTATTTTTTGGAAAGCTGTTTAAGCACTAATTCTTGGAAAGTTTTTTTCTTGTTTTATTTCTTGGTGCCATAGTGGCATCACCCTTTCAACGAATTGAACTCTTCCATCTACTACATATACTTCCCCTCACAAGAGAGCTTAGCAGATCAGCAGAAGAAGAGCGATAGGTAGAGATAGACAACACTACTACCGTACAACCATTGCGAGTCCCAATTATAGTATTACTTCCTAACCCGTTCTACTAAGTTTCAAGTATTTGTATTTTGCTGTGTTTAATACATATTCGTTATTTCCTATTTTGGTTGTTGTTGTATTATTTCTTGCTGGACTTCTTAACCGGGTCTACGACGCTTGTAAAGCACTTTACGTCCTATTTCTTTGAAAGCTTCTTAATCCTGTTTTTCTTGGAAGCCTTTTTAAGCCCTGTTTCTTGACAAGCATTTTATATCAATTTTATTAAAAAGCTTTCTAAACCTTATTTCTTGGGAAGTCATTTTAGTCATATTTCTTGGATAGTTTTTAAGCCCTATTTCTTGGAAAGCTTTTAAAGCCCTATTGTTCAGAAAGCTCTTAAAGTAGTATTTTTTGGAAAGAATTTTACGTCATACTTTTGGAAAGCTTTTAAAGCCCTTCTCCTTGGAAAGCTTTTTAAACCCAATTTCTTGGAAAGCTTTTAAAGCCCTATTGTTAAGAAAGCTCTTAAAGAAGTATTTATTGTAAAGTATTTTACGTCATATTTTTGGAAAGCTTTTAAAGCCCTTCTCCTTGGAAAATCTTTTAAACCCTATTTCTTGGAAAGCTTTTAAAGCCTTAATGTTCAAGAAAGCTCTTAAAGTAGTATTTATTGTAAACTATATTACGTCATACTTTTGGAAAGCTTTTAAAGCCCTTCTCCTTAGAAATCTTTTTTTAGCCCTATTCTTAGAAAGCTTTTAAAGCCCTACTGTTAAGAAAGTTCTTAAAGTACTATTTATTGGAAAGTATTTTACGTCATACTTTTGGAAAGCTTTTAAAGCCCTTTTTCTTGGAAAGCTTTTAAAGCCCTTCTTCTTGGAAAGCTTTTAAAGCCCTTCGCCTTGGAAAGCTTTTAAAGCCCTATTTCTTGGAAAGCTTTTAAAGCCCTATTGTTCAGAAAGCTCTTAAAGTAGTATTTGTTGGAAAGAATTTTAAGTCATACTTTTGGACAGCTTTTAAAACCGTCCTCCTTGGAAAGCTTTTAAGCCCTATTTCTTGGAAAGCTTTTAAAGCCCTATTGTCCCGAAAACTCTTAAAGAAGTATTTATTGTAAAGTATTTTACGTCATACTTTTGGAAACTTTTAAAGCCCTTCTCTTTGGAAAGTTTTTAAACTCTATTTCTTGGAATGCTTTTTATACAATATTTATAGGAAAGCTTTTTAAGTCCTCTTTCTTGAAAAGCATTTTAAGTTTTATTTTTGGGAATATTTTTTACGCCCCATTTCTTGGAAGTTTTTTTGAAGTCCTATATCTTTGAATGTTTCTTTAAACACGATGTCTTGAAAAACTTTTAAAGTCCTATTTCTCAGAAAGCTTTTAAACCCTATTTCTCGGGAAGTCTTTTATCACTTGGAAAGCTTTTTAAGTTTTATTTCTTGCAAAACTTTTAAAATCATATTTCTTGGAATGCCTCTAAGCCGTATTTCTTGGAAAGGTTTTTAAGCACACGTTTTTGGAAAGATTTTTAAGCACACGTTTTTGGAAAGCTTTTTGAAACCCGTTTCTTCAAAAGCATTTTACGTCATATTTCCTGGAATGTTTTTTAAGACCTATTTCTTGAAAAGCATTTAATGCTCTTTTCCTGGGAAAGATTTTAAAACAGTATTTCAAAGAATGCTTTCAAGTTCTATTTATTGGAAAAGTCTTAATTATTGGAAAGCTTTTAAAATCCAATTACTTAGAAAACATTTTAAAACACACTTCTTAGAAAAAATGCTTTTTAAATCATGTTTACTGGGAAACTTTTTAAGCCCTAATTCCTGGAAAGCTTTTTAAACCCTCTTTCTGAGATATCTTTTTAAGCACTCTTTCTTGTAAAGCTTTTTTATGTCTTATATTATGGAAAGCTTTTTAAGCACAATATCTTGGAAATTTTTTTTTACTTATTTCTAGGAAAGCATTTTCAAACTATTTCTTGAAACGCGTTTAAACCCTATTTCCTTGAAATATTTTTAAATACTATTTCTTTGAAAGCTTTTTATGCCCTATTTCTGGGAAAGCTTTTTACACCTTATTTCTTGGATAGCTGTTTAAGTCTTGCAGACTTGTTTAACTCGTATTTTTTGGAAAGCATTTTAAGAACTATTTCTTGGAGATATTTAGAGTGCTCTTTCTTGGAAGGCTTTTAAAGCCCTATTTCTTGGAAAGTTTTCAAATCTTGTTTGTTGGAAACTTTTTCTGTCCTATCTCTTGGAATACTTTTTTGTCCTGTTTCTTAGAAATCTTTTTAAGTGCAATTTTTTAGAAAGCCACATTTCTTTGGATAATTTTTAATTTGTTTTCCTTGAAAAGCTTTTTATCCATATTTTTCTGAAGTCTGTTTAAGTCCTGTTTATTGGAAAGTTTTTAAGCCCTATTTCTTGGGAAGCTTTTTAGTTCTATTTCTTATAAAGCTTTTCGGTCCTATTTCTTGGTAAGCTTTCTAAGTACTCTCTCTTGAACAGCTTTTTAAGCTCTATTTCTTGGAAGGAATTTTAAGTTTTAAAAGCTTTATCAATCCTATTTTTTCGAAATCTTATTAAGCTCTGTTTCTTAGATTTCTTGAAACACTTGATAGAGAATGTTGAATTTACAATTCAAGATCATTTTTATCCTAGTTATGAATACATATGTTATCGGTATGGCAGTTGAGACGCTACCATCTGCATGCAGGTCTCAGAAAAGAAAACAGGAACTCTGTTTTCTATTAATCAATTCGTTTAGTGTGTGGTATGAAATGTTTAGATAACCAGTGCCCATCTCTTCATATCTATACTTGTATATCCAAAGATACTGGGTAATTAGAGCTTAGGTAACAGTTTGTAATGGTGAAGCGAAGAAGCTTCTTATTACTGTCATACGCTGCTTTAACGTCATCATAGCAGATACATCATTTTGTTTTATAGAGTTTGGACAATATCTTCGAAGATGAAGGAAAAACTTGAAGCAGCTGAAATGTGGTTCTACAGAAGGATGCTGCGGATATTATGAACCGAGCATGTGAGCAATGACGAGGTTTTGGAAAGGATGGAGACGAAAAGGAAATTAATATTGAGCATCAGGAAGAGACAACTAAAGTTCCTGGGACATGCAATGAGGAAGGAGAGCTTGGTGAACCCGTTATTAACAGGCTAGATAGAGAGAAAAAGAGACAGGAAAAAGCAGCGGATAACATATTTGAAGGACCTGGTCAGGTAGATGACGGAACGAGGGTTGCATGGTGTAACAGGAGAAAGCGTGCTAAGAGCCACCAGGGAGAGGGAGATGTGAAAAGCCATGATTGCCTACGTCCTGAAAGGACATGGCACATAAAAGAAGAATAATTTCCTGTAGTTGCTTGATACATGCCATTTCAATATCAGAAAGCAAATAATAATTAAGTTCACAAAACATAGAACGTCTATTGTATGACAATCGAAAAAAATAGTGGCGAAGATTGGGCCACAGAAAGGTAGAATGTTAGAGAAAAAAATCAGAAATAACAAGAAACCAGAAAAGTCACAAAAACGGTGAGAACTGTTATGTCGCCAAGTGTAAATGAATAACTCAACAACAGAATCAGAATATAAGTTGTATTCCGCGGAAAGACGGTTAGTATGTATAGAAGTGATTAGTAATATTTACAATAGAAAGATACAAGAGTCCAATTCGTCGTAAGACGTGTGTATACGTGATTACTTCCGGTACGCCACCGGAAGTGTAACTAACTCTTCACTGACTCGCACTGACTCTTCAGTAACTCATTAGAGACTCTCAAGTGACTCTCTACGACTCATTATTTAGTCGTCCCTCCCAGTAAGGGCAACATATGACACATGGTCAGTTTATATCTGGGATTTCCGGGCTATATGGCCCGGCCAAAAAATGTCTGTCTATTTTTGCCCAATCGTGCTTCTACCCTTCGGCGGAACCACGACTGGGTTATTGCTCTCTGCACGGAAGCAGAGAGCGCCCTCTACCCGAAGGCAGAGATCTGACAGTGTCGTAGAGTCGTCAGTCTAGTGACTCTCAAGCGACTGTATTTACTAGCCTTCCCACGTAGGCTGGATGTGACACATGGTCATTTTATAGTGGGTATTCCCGGCCATATCGCCGGGCCAAAAAATGTCTGTCTATTTTTGCCCAATCGTGGTTCTACCCTTCGGCGGAACCACGACTGGGTTATTGCTCTCTGCTCGGAAGCAGAGAGCGCCCTCTACCCGAAGGCAGAGATCTGACAGTGTCGTAGAGTCGTCAGTCTAGTGACTCTCAAGCGACTCTCTTGTAGAGAATCCACCATTGCTATATATAGCAATGGGAACAGTCCATTTGTAGTCAAATAGGAGCGGCGCCCTAACAAGAATAAAGCGTACTATACAGTTCATCTACAGAAGAATCTTAGAAGTCTGCAGGGAAGTCATAGGCAGAGTTGATCTGAGAAGACCACTCTGCTGAGGGTGGAGATCCTCGATTCATCCGATGTCGAGTACAACAGGCGCACACGTATCAGTCCAGTTACAAGTATGGGAAAGGACCGTATTACAAACAGATTCTAAAAAACACTCAATTCAGAGAGATGGGAAGTCTCTCAGACATCGTAGATAAAAATGAAAGGTCCACGATTCGGATGAGAAACATCTGACCGCGCAAACAAACTGGCAAACATTCCGGAGTTGAATAAAGTAGCCAATGTAATGTTACCTATCCGAGATTCAGTTTCGTGTTTTCATTAGCTAAGGCACCAAAAATATATATGGTAGATAGAGATATATTTTTTTCCTTGTAATCTAGTTGAGTCGTAGGGGTACAACAGTCGTAACAGCAGTGGTGTGTCTAGGTTAAGATATCATGAAAATAAAAATTTCTTTTCAGATTGATTTTGAATTCAAAGTTTGCAAGAGAACCAGTTCTGCTGAAAGGGAGGGAAAAGTGGAAATTGAGAAAGGGGTTGAGAGAGAGAGGGGGGGGGGAGAGGGGGAGAGAGAGGGGGAGAGGGAGAGGGAGAGAGAGAGGGAGGCAAAATAGAGAAATAGAGAGAGGGAGGCAAAATAGAGAAATAGAGAGAGGGAGGCAAAATAGAAAGAGAGAGAGGGAGGCAAAATAGAGAGAGAGAGAGAGAGAGGGAGGCAAAATAGAGAGAGAGAGAGGGAGGCAAAATAGAGAAATAGAGAGAGAGAGAGAGAGAGAGGCAAAATAGAGAAATAGAGAGAGAGAGAGAGAGAGGCAAAATAGAGAAATAGAGAGAGAGAGAGAGAGAGAGAGAGAGAGGCAAAATAGAGAAATAGAGAGAGAAAGAAAGAGTGTGTATGTGAGAGAAAGAGCGAATAAGATGAAAGAAAAAAGACCGGAATATAAAAGTTAAGTCAAAATTAAAACGAAGCCCATATCTGCTAATGAATAAAAGTAAGCACAAAGCAACTGCGAGAAAGATTAGTTCTTTGTGACGAGAGGAAAACAAGTTGTCAGCAGCAGTCAATATAGAAAATAGGCAAAGTTCTGCGAAGCTTAATAATGACTGCCGTTATCAAGTGAAGTATGCGACGGCATCTCCCAAAACAATAGGCAGCATCTGTATGTGACCAGCGGCTTTTATGAACAAAAACCACAACAGAAAGAACAGTGATAAAGCAAGAGAAAAACAAAGATTGCTTTCTGCCATTGTTGGCCGCTCGGTCGAACAAGACTACGTCAAGATAGCGCTTGATGACTTTGCGTTATGCAAACAGCTTTAATTAAACGTCACAGCGCCATTGTTGCTCTTCTGTTTTGCGCGCCGAAGCCGCCATTTTATTCCCGTTTGGCAAATGGACAATAGAATACGGATTGCGAGTAGAATTCTAGTTATGGAAGGTGATTAAATAGATCTCGGTTTAGTTGGTGAATCAGGGTTAAGAATGCAATGCAAGCCTTATTTTTTTTGTTCGGCTTCATTCATTCGATATTTTTACAAATATTTGGTTGTTTCAATTTGTATATCACTTTTTATTCGGTCTTCGTTTTTTTAAAAATATTTTTATCATTTATATTTGTGTTCTATCTTTGTTCGATTTTACCTGAGACACTTTAATATTGTTTTTGTCTTTATTTTTCTGATTTCGTCTTTATTTTCTTTGTCATTTTTTGTAACATTTTTTTTTTCCTTTCAGAAATATTTTTTAAAAATTCTTTCTTTCTTCGTTGTTTCTTTCTTACCTTTTTACATATTTATTTTATTTCCTTCTTCCATGTTACTTTTTGTCATTTCTTTACTTTCGTCAATCGTTTGTTTGAATTATTTCTTTTTTGTTAATTTTTTTTTCAATTTTTCTTGGCTTTCTTTTTCTTTCTAGTTTCTCTTCCTTTCTCCCTTTCTGCTCATCTTTCCCTTCCTCCCTTTCTTTCTAGCCCTCTTTCTTTCATTTCTTCCTTTCTTGTCTTCCCTTCCTTTTTTTCACCTCTTTCTTTCTTGCATTCCTTTATTTCAAGTCTTTCCCTCCTTTCTTTCTTCGCTTCTTTTTCTTGTCTTTTGTTTGTTGTTTGTTTGTTTGTTTGTTTGTTTCTTTCTTTCTTTCTTCCTTCCTTCCACATCTTTGTTTCTTTCCTTCTTTTCACATCTTTCTATCTTGCCTTCCTTTCTTTCTCGTCTTACTTGCCTTCCTATCTTATTCATCTTTCTTTTTTTGTTTTTATTATTTTTTCGTCTCCATTCCCTTCTTTATCGTCTTTCTTGCCTCCCTCTCTTTCCTTTCTCGTTTTTCTTTTTCGTCTTTCTTTTATTCCTTCATTTCACGTTTTTCTTTCTTTCCTTTCTTCTTTCACATCTTTTTATCTTACCGTCCTCACTTATTCGTCTTTCTTTATTTTACATCTTTCCTTTCGTGTCTTTCTTTTTCGTCTATCTTTCCTTTCGTCTTTCTTTCTTTCCGTCCTTTCGCGTCTTTCATTCTTGTTTTCCTTCTTTTCTTGTTTTTCGTTTTCGTTTGCTTTTCCTTTTGTCTTTTTTCCTTCAGTTTTTCAGTTCTTTCATTCTTTCTTTCTTTCTTTCTTTCTTTTTCGTCTGTTTTTCCTTTCCTCTTTCTTTCCTGTTGTCCTTTCAAGTCCTTCCTTCCTTCCTTCCTTCTCTTTTTATCTTGCGTTCCTTCCTTTCTAGTTTTGTGTCTATCTTATCTCCCTTTCTTCCTTTCATTCCTTCCTTCCTTTCTTTCTTTATGTCTTCCTTTCCTTCCTACCATAAAAAAACTGATTATAAACTGTAATAGTTAATAAAATTTTCAGTTGTTCTTTATATTGCGGGTATGGATTTTAATGTCTTTTGAAACTGAATGGTAAATAATACTTCACATAAGTTTACTTCTTTCTGACATATTCAATTGTATTTTTTCTTTCTTCATATCTCTGCTCTTAATTTAGTATAAATTGTCCCGAGGACTTTCAACTCATAGTCTGAATATGATCCGCTCAAATTGCAGAACTTCTCTAGACAATAATGAAAAAGAATTAGTTGTTAGGAATTACTGGGATGTGTTCATAAATGCAAAGGTTTACGACTGGTATACTCCTGTATAACAAGAAAATAGACACGTATAAATAATGTATTATTATTATGTCATATTATATCATATATATTCATATTATTAAAGGCGGAGGTATTATATTCGGTTTAATTATTAAAGGCGGAGGTATTGTATTCCCTCTAATCCTGTAAGTTACTTGCTCACCACTGTTGTAGCCTGGTATTGAACTCACAGCTCTTTGGGTCAAGTCACAGTAACTAACCAACGTCTATATACACTGAACCATGTGTCCTAAACGTCGTACAAATGACAACAAATATGAGGACAATAGTCCGAATGATGTAAATACTGTAAATACTACCTCATCTCAGAAATATAGACAAATAGAATGATCTATTATTAAACGTAGTACAAATGGCAAAAAAGATGAGGACAATAGTCCGAATAATGTAAATACTGTAAATACTACCTCATCTCAGAAATATAGACAAATAGAATGATCTATTATTAAACGTAGTACAAATGGCAAAAAAGATGAGGACAATAGTCCGAATAATGTAAATACTGTAAATACTACCTCATCTCAGAAATATAGACAAATAGAATGATCTATTATTAAACGTAGTACAAATGGCAAAAAAGATGAGAACAATAGTCCGAATAATGTAAATACTGTAAATACTACCTCATCTCAGAAATATAGACAAATAGAATGATCTATTATTAAACGTAGTACAAATGGCAAAAAAGATGAGGACAATAGTCCGAATAATGTAAATACTATAAATACTACCTCATCTCAGAAATATAGACAAATAGAATGATCTATTATTAAACGTAGTACAAATGACAAAAAAGATGAGGACAATAGTCCGAATAATGTAAATACTGTAAATACTACCTCATCTCATATATTTCTTTCGTACGTTTCACATAGCAAATATTGAATTACTTTCCCTAGATTGATTTACATCAATACATTTTCTGAGCGCACTATTTACCCACGAAAATATTATAATAGAAATTTAATATATATTATCGAAAAGCAAAAAACAAAAACAAAACAAAACAAAACAAAAAACAAAAAACAAAAAGAAAATCACGGAGCGGTCAAGTTCATTGCAGTTATTCTCATTTTAATAATCATCTCTTCCTAAACGCTAATATGATGTTGGTATTGTCTTGGCGGAAGTTTGATGTTTTTGTCTGCTTTTATTATTGTTGTGGATCCCGGGAAGGGGCCCGCACAAATAAATGAACATCGACCAGTAATTGCAATAGAAAATAAGTGTATCAATGTAAGGATACAAACTTGAATGAAGTATATGTACAACTCTCTGGAGTTGAAGCCGTAGCATATTGAGTATTTCTTTTAATCGTATCACCCCGAGCAAGGCGGTAATGCCACTGATGTGCAGGGGGACTACATAAGAGTAAAAAGATTAAGAAGAAGAGAGTGAAGAGGAAGACGAACCAGTTAGAAAGGAGCAAGAGAAGGATGGGAATACAGGTGTGATGACAGTTGCAAAGGTGGAGAGAAAGGAAAGGATATACGGGGTGATGAAAGAACTAGAGTTAAGTGGTTAATAGATGAGTATTGACATTGCATTTAAAATCCTGGAGGTTGTAGTCGTCAGGAAAGCAAGAATATGGAAGCGAGTTCCACAGGCGGGAAGTGCGAGAGAAGAAGCTGCAGGAGTAGAATTGTCGTCTGCATTTGGTTAATCTAACTGTGAATAGGTGGGACCGAGTTGCCAATCTGGTTGCACGGGTAAACACTTGTTGCAGAGGCACCAGTGACTTAAGTTCGTTGGAGCAGAAGCCATGAAAGTATTTATAGAACAGACAAAGGGAGGCCACATCTCGTCGGTGGGGAAGTGGCTGTAGTCGAGTCGCCAAGTCGGTACCTATCATATTACTGATTCTCCTTTGAAGCCTATCGAGAACACTGAGATGAACAACAGGGGCGCCTGGCCATATATGGTCTTAGTCGCATTGAAATTGACAAGCCACTTCTTGCCCCAATTAACCATAGAGTGTAGATCGCGTTCAAGGTCAGCAGCAAGTTTATGTTTGTCCGCCACGACGGGTTTCTTACTGATGCGGGAGTAAATTGTGGTGTCATCTGCGTAGATGCCTACTTGGCTCTTGATCTCATCTGAGAGGTCGTTGATGAAAATAAGGAAGAGCGTCGGGCCCAGGATAGAGCCCTGAGGGACACCAGCGTTTGTGCTATAGAATCTAGAGGCATGCCCATTCAGGAAGACCTTCATTTTGCAGTTATTTAAAAAAGATTGGATTAGATCAAGCACGCGTCCGGTAACACCGTAACCCCGTAGCTTGCATAGAAGGCCAGAGTGCCAAACCCTGTCAAAAGCCTTGGAAATATCCAGAGCAACAGCACGAGCCTCGCCTGACTCATCAAGGGCCTGGAGCATGTACTCCGTAACGGTTGTTAGCATGTCAGCCGTGGACCTGGCAAAGCGGAATCCATACTGCCTGTCCGAGTAGAGTTTGTAGGCAGTAAGATGTTGAACTATTTCAGCATTAATTATGGCCTCGAACACTTTCCCGAAAATTGGTAGAAGGCTGATAGGGCGATAATTGGATGGATCCGAGGGTTCACCACAGTTCTTAAATACAGGGACGACTGAAGAGAACTTCCAACATGCAGGAAAACAGGAAGCAGAAAGGCAGTAGTTATACAGTTTAGAGAGGACAGGGGAGAGTTCAGGAGCACACTTCTTAAGGACTATCACCGGGATTCCATCGCCACCGCTCACCTTATGGGGGTCAAGTTTTGAAATTACTCGGGATACTACTGTCGGGGTAATATATACGTCGTGCAGTTTGGCCTCAGTTCTAATAGGGAAGTCGGGTGGGTGTATTCCGGACGAGTCAAATGTGGAGTTGGATGAGAATCTGCGGGCAAAGCACACAGCTTTGTCCGCAGGTGACGTGAAAACCTCAAATTCATGGAGTAAAGGAGGTATTAAGGATTTCCTATTGTTGAGCACTCGTTTGCAAATCCTCCAATAGTCCTTGGAGCCGAACTTGCGGTCAGCTATGCGCTGTCTCATTCTTTCAGCAAACAACCGATTGGCATCATTCAGGATTCTCTTGCACTCATTACAAGCAGGCGTGAATAGGCGCCTATTGTGGTCAGATGACTGTCGCCGAAATAGTCGGAAGTAGTGATTCCTGTGAGCAATGGCGGCCGAACAGGCAGGAGAGAACCAAGGAGAGGAATGAGGTTTTAGACAATACTTCCAGGTAGGTATGATGGCATCAATGCCAGCTTTCACCCATGACGAAACCTCAGCGGCACAGTCATCTACTGGGAGATCGAACACTTTTCCCCAAGGGACGTCGCATAGGAAATCGCGAAAGGCGTCCGAGTCTGCTTTTTGGTAGCAGTAGGAGGTCGTATAGGTAAGAGGCTCCTGGGGTGAGTGAGAGTGGAAAGAAATATTGAGAGAGACAACAGCATGGTCGGAGTTACCGAGAGGGCAAAGCTGCGAGACTTGACAGGAGTCAGGTGCAGAGGTAAAGCATATATCTAATAGAGAGGAGTGTCCAGAGGGAGTACTTGGAAAGCGTGTGGGGAAGTCCACCACTTGCGTAAGGGACTGGGAAATAGCGAAGTTCATGGCGTTGATGCCAGCTGAATCAGTAACAGAGTCTTTAAGCCACTCAGAATGATGGACATTAAGATCTCCGAATACAAATATGTGAGCGAATGGGTGGTAGGAAATAGCCTTATCTATGTTGTCAGAAATGCTATCTAGAAGAGAGCAGTCAGGAGAGGAGGGAGAACGGTAAAGAAAAAAAATGTCCGCGTCAGAAGCTAACGGGTACTGTGTAATAATCTTCTCGATGAGTGGAGCACAGAGCTACTATGAATTACTGTGTCTCTCTCTGGACTCTCGTATTCTCCGGTTAACTCTCTGTGAAAACGCGGCATTCAGTATTTTTTTACCTCACCCCACTAGGGCAAAATGCGGCACAAGGCCCTTTTAACGTGGGTCCTCCGGGCCATATAGCCCAGCCAAAATATCTGTCTAATTTTGCCCAGTCGTGTCTCTACCCTTCGGCGGAGCCACGTCTGGGTTAATGCTCTCCGCCCGAAGGCATAGAGCTGACAGTGTCAAAGGAATTACCACGTGAAAACACGGATTTCTCTCGTTTCGCTTCTATAGCAGTAGTATAAGTATACTCTGGACGAGTCCATCTTTATGAAAAGGGAGAACCCCACAACAATTATATAACTGATATTTTGATAAGTGTGTATTTTCCTTTCTCGTGTTATTCTATTTTAATTGGCGGCACACTGTTTTAAATTTCTTAGTCGAGTTCTGACTAGTGTCGAGCGATAAGTGCTTAGTTCATTGCTTTTTATTGTCTCTTTTCATTTTTTTTTTTTGCTTTCTTCTTTTTATATTGATAACTATTGTAGATTTGTGTCTCCTTGTCCCTTTTTATTATATCTCTTCTTATGGCATTAACTAAATAAGTTCTTTAATTGCATTTAAAACCCACCAACACGAACATTTTAGAAGAACATTTAATTCAAGATACTGAAAGCACTTTTGGTACTGAGAAAAAAAAAGTCAAGGGCTTCAAAGTTAATAGATATTTCTTTCTTTAAATTTATGTAAAACTCATATTATTTCTTTAATATTTTTAAACAAATTTGTAAACAGCGTACTGTAGTCGAAAAATGAAATAAATAAAAGTAATCTACACTTTAGTGATAACATGTCTTTAGGTTTGTCAGACTGTTTTCTGCCCATGCGTGCTTATAGTTGTTGCTATTTTGGTCACCTGATCGAAGTTTGTGCTCGATCGCCCCAGTTTTCTTGCTGCTAATACAGTATAGAATTGTCCACTCCGCTGTCTGTGTGCACCGAGGAGGAACAGAGAGTGTTCACCTCATCAATGATAACTCACCTGTTCGCTATTACCCTCTCGAGCGTGCTGGATATTCTCATCAGTGGTGGAGGTTGACGGGCGTCTTGCTCTTTCTTCGTGCGTCACACTTATCCGTCCGCTTTTAAACTTCTCGGGTCACTCATACACATTTCCATGCGGAGAGTACTGTCATTGTATTGGGTTGAAATTGTGTTAATTTCAACCCCTGACACACTCTCCGACCAAAGAAATTAGATCACTTTCTTCCTCTTTAGTGGACACTGCTAGCGAAGCGGCTATGTTTACACTGGAGCAGCATCAAGAAAACTGGCACGATCGAGCTCAAAATTCAATCACGCGACCACAGTAGTACTAACCCATCACTTAATAAGTCCTGGGCCTGACATATAGATGGAGCCACTAATAAAAAAATCCATATGATTTTTATGATTTACTAACTTTCAAATGACATATGATAAAATTTGGAACCAATCGAATTATTAGTTTACAAATTAGTTATTTAAGTGCAGCTTCTGCTGCAAATCTTTTAAAAACAATGGAAAAATCTGAATTTCGTGTGTGGATAAAGCATTGTTTCTAACGGGAAAAATATTGTTCAAGCAAAGCAATGGCTTGATAAGTGTTATTCGGACTCTGCTCCGTCGGAAATAATGGTTAAGAGGTGGCATGCTGACTTTGAACGCGGTCGTACAGACACAAATGATGCTGAACGCTCAGATCTCCCAAATTCGGCAGTTGCCCCGGAAAACACACACACACACACACACACACACACACACGCACGCACGCACGCACGCACGCACGCAAACTCGTCTTGGCCGATCGTATATTAAAGTTGCGTGAGATAGCAAAAGAGTTGAACATATCAGAAGTCAGTGTATTCACCATTTTGCATGAACATATGTGAATGCTAAAGCTGTGTTCAAAGTGGGTTCAGCGTTTGCTTACAGTCGATCAAAAACAGCGCATCGTTGATTCAGAGCATTGTATGCAACTGTTTCCACGCAACAAGGAGTTTTTGCGTAAATATGTGACAATGGATGAAGCATGGATCCACCGTTTTACTCCGGAGTCAAATCGGCAGTCAGCTGAGTAGACAGCAACAGGTGAAAGCCGTCCAAAGCGACCAAAGACGCAAACACCAACAGGTAAGGTTTTGACCTTCGTATTTTGGGATACGTAAGTTATTTTGTTCATTGATTATCTTAAGAAAAAAGAAGCATCAGTATTGGATGCTATATAGCCTAAGTGGTGCGTTTGAAAGAAAAAGTCGCAAAAAAAAAACCCAACAAACGGCCACAAATGAAGAGAAAAGTGATCTTTTGTAGTGAATATGAAATTAAAAGTAACTCTCTTCTCTTCTTCACTTTTACAAAAAATCACAATGACGTATGAAATCCTGATTTTGCCGAATAGAAGAAGGATTGACTTCGTACTGAAAGAAAAAGACGAAGCCGGATTTCGTGATCAGATATTAACTTAATTTTTTAACCAGTGAAAGGAAGCGATTTGAAAAACTGAGATAAAAGTTATCAAGTCTGTTAAAGGTTTTTCGGTATAGAAAGAAAGAAAGAAAGAAAGAAAGAAAGAAAGAAAGAAAGAAAGAAAGCCGAATCAGTCAGTAAGATGGAAGCCGCGACACCATACACCAGCAACATGTGACAAAGGAAACTTCAAATGCCGACCCGGGAATAATGATCCCGTCACACATTCGTTCTTCTTCTTCGCTCATGTTAAGTTCTTTTACTTCTTCTCATTCTCAACATTCTCGCAGTAAAAAAGAAGACGACAACCACAACAACAAGAACAAGATACTTTAACTGACTCCTAAATAATAACTCCGATAAGTACAATCTCCTTTATTGCTTCACCTTCCTTTTCACTTTCTCGACTCTCACAAAACGGAAATAAATACAGCGTTCATTACTATCCTGTTAATTTTTGCAAACACAAACATTACAACTACGAACTCTTGATAAACTTAAAAACTTACTACTATTTCTCAGTGAACATTTAATTTACAAATTAATGTTATTCTGTTTAGTTCATAAATTTCTATTTAAACATACAAAAGTTACACTTTTATTCTTGTACCTATCAAACTTCTGATGATTACTCAACCCTAAGTTGTAGGGAGTTTGGTTATGTAAGACACAAGGCCAATTTAATAAACATTAACCATCTCCCTACTACTACACTTTCACCAAGACAACGCAACGTGTCACAAGTCGATCGCAACGATGGCAAAACTACATGAATTCGAATTGCTTCTGCATCCACCCTAAACTCTAGATGTGCCCTCCAGCGACTACTGGCTGTTTGCAGATCTTAAAAGAATGCTCCAGATAAAGAGATTTGGCTCCAATAAAGAAGTAATTTCGGAAACTGAGGTGTATTTTGAGGCCAAATAAAAATTGTTCTACAAAAAATGATTTGAATTTTTAGAGAGGCGTTGGAATCAGTGTATCACCCTAGAATGATTCAGTCAGTTAAGTGCCATACGTGATGCACGCTTGAACGATCATGTCTCGAAAGAGACATGACTGACTGGGCAGAAGATTATCCCGCAGTAGGTTGCCATTGCTTTCTGCGGTAGACTGGCTGCCGACCAAGGCTATAGAACCCAATCTGTCCTTCTATTTAACCCATAACTGGAAGTAAGAGACGGATTAATACCTTTCCCAAGGGTATTTGCGCGTAAGTGAATACAATGGATTCAGCTGGAATTCGAACTCGGCTCCCCGAGTTCTCGTTCCGAGCCGATATCCACTGTACAACAACGCACATGTTGATGAATAAAGTCGAATTTTGCTTGAAAGTTGTTGTTTTATTAGTTAGACCCGGGACTTAATGTTTCATGAGCATACATGAGGAAGTGGGCAGGAACACCTCGAGGTGGTGTAATGATTAGCAAGCTTGTCTCGCTAGAATCATTATAATTGAGTAGTGAGTTTGATCCTCACTGGGTGTCCCATACATTCAGCCTTGTGCCGCATTTAAGCTGCGATTAGAAAATCCTCATAAGCAAAAGACAGTGTGAAAAACCTAAAGAAAATGGCGAAATTGCCGATGATTTTTGTCACCCTCCTGTTAACATATCCTCTCACCTTGTGGAAAAGATTAATCTGGAAACCTTTGCATCAAACTAATATTTGCCCACGCCCACGCCCACGCCCACACACACAGACACACACACACACACATGTTTATATCAATACACAGGCTCGCATTTGCCAAAAAAAAAAAATTCACACATCTGTGTACGGATTTACTTGGGCGTTTCTTTAAATTTAATTTATAGTGCTGTCCTGAAAACAAATGAGGGTTACTGATAAGGGGGAGATAACTGCCGGAGCGAAACATCCAGAAAACTTAAAGAGATAACAAAGGTGACAGAATCCCAATTGCTTTCAGAATTCTTCATTGATTGTATCTTTAAATCTGCAATAAAATATACTAAGCGAGAAATTTCTCCGTTTTGTTTTCTTTGTCATTTTTATAAAAGACGGATGAGTTCTTTTTCGACAAAGATCCTATTTATCCGTAGAGCGCATGACTGCAACAAACAAACTCACAATCACATCAGCGAAGGGAGGCTAGAGGCTTTGTTTAGTACAGTATCGTACTATGTTCTTTTATTTTTATAATATAATTCTATCTACACCCAGCTCAATGATTTCTTATTGTGAATCAACACAACAGTACATCCGGCCACTCAAATTATTTGTTTGGCTCTCCGGTTTTCATTCTTTATTTCAATTCCTTTCAGAAGCTAGAATTTGCTTGTTGTTCACTAACCTTTGGCGAGAAAAGACGAGATTCTGCTCGGCTGTGACGAGATCTCAAACAATCGCTGATTTACTGTTTTTCGGCTCTGTCAATTTTCTCGTGTGAAATTTATGTTATTTTTCTTTTACGTGTAAATATGGATGTTTTATTTTTATATTTATATCGGCTTTCTTTTTAGAGTTATGAGATATTCGTTTGTTTGAATGGGTTTTTGGCTTTCTTTTCTAGCGTTCTTCTCGGATCGGGGGCTACTTCTTTTAGATAATACGTTTGTTCAAGAAAAAAGATCCATGAATATTAAAAAAAAAAGAAGGAAGGAAACAAAAGAAATCGTATGAAATTTGGATGTCAATATTGGAGGCTGTCATTTTGTTTCACATCGAATGAGTTTATCCTCGCATCTCGCCCTTATTGCCGAGAAAATCGAATAACGTAGACAAAGAATTAATTTTGACTTGACTCAATTGCAAATAATAAATCTCTCTCTCACACACAATCAACTTATGGGTATGGATAGTTGCTTATTTAATAAAACGATATACTATGTGCCGTGTCCCTTCAGGGCATAGATGATCATAGCTCTCCACAATTTCCTACAGTTTATAGAAACGATTGTCTTTTTACTATCCCACGGACTCCGTTATCTTTCATTCACACGAGATCGTTAGTTAGGCTATCCACTATTTTATTCCTTCCTGCATGCTTTCAGTATTTTTCGTGAATGTCAAATTTTCCACGTCTTCTTTCCTCATCATATGTCTAAGAAATATCGAATATCTCTTTCTGGTTAGAAGCAAAAGTGTCCTTTTTGTTTACGTATTCTTTAAAGCTTCCTCGTTGCTTAAACAAGATCTACATTTAAAAATTCAAATCATTGATTTTGTTAGAAATAAATGAATTTACTCGAATTTACAAAACCTTAACACACATGCAAAAGCGAATCCAAAACAAAACTCGTGATATTTCACACCTTGATGCGAAATGTTTTTTCGGTCAGTATTTACATTATTCGGACTATTGTCCTCATCTTTGTTGGCATTTATACGACGTTTCGGCCGTTGTACCCCCCGGCTTTCTTCATGTGCTACAAATTTTCGAACCGAACCTTATATTATTTTATTATCCCTAGTTAAACCTGGATTGCAACCCTCTAACCCTGCAGGTTACTTGGTATTGAACTCTCAACTCTAAGAGTCAAGTCAGGAACTAACCAACGCCTATATCCATTAGGACATGTGTCCTTAAGGACAAGAACAACTGTATTTTTGAGACTTATAAAGCTAATGTCCAGTAACGCTTTTTTTTTTAACCAGAGTTCATATTGCAATTTTTGATGTTAATGGTTTTCTCTAGTATTTCTGATGTTAATGGTTTGCTCTAGTATTTTTTACCAGAGCTCATATTGCAATTTTTGAAACTAATGGTTTTCTCTGACACTCCGTATTACTGGTTCCCATGTTGTGTTCATCTCTATTCTCGGTCGGCTTGGGAGATTTTTGAATCCTAGCATATGTGTTGATTCTTTAAGTTTACGTAGTTTTCAGTGGTGTTCTCTATCTATTATTTCGGACAATAGAAAAATCTATAAAAAAAAAAATAAAATAAAATCCAAATAATCTTTAATTATCAGAAACAAATTTTTTTACGGACCCTTTTTGCGTGCCGACGCGAAGTTTGTTTGTCATCCAATGGAAAGGCCATAAACACATCCTAAAGTGAATTCCCAAATGACCTTTTCGCCTCAAAACGACATGAAAGACGGAGTAAGCTCTACCGTCGCTAGAAATAAAACGTCAAGCAATCGTTATTATTATTGTTTCTATCTTTCTCTCTCACCTCCTTCCTTTTCATCATTCACCCTGAACGATAACTTTAAAGACAATCCAACCCAACAATAAACACTTATACATACATACATACATACATACATACTGTTGGGACGTCCGCGCCTATTCGGCTATAATGGACTATTCCATTACTATGTAAAGTAATGGTGGCATCTACGAGGAGAGTGTGCCGAGCAGCCGATCGACAAGTCAGTCGTAGACTTCCGGTGACGACCCGGAAGTACCCATTGCTCATACTACGCCTTACGACGGTTGAGACGATTAACCTTTATTCTTGTATTGGATATTAATAACCTTTGTAAATACTATTTTCACGGAATACAACAATTAACCTATTCCTGTTGTTGAGTTATTTATTCTTACTCACGACATAACACATACATACATACGTTCCTGCCTACGTACACATAAACTCACACTTGCAAGGACTACTACGAACTCTTGATACCCTTAACTTCTTAATACTGTTTCTCATTGAACGTTTAAATTTTACCAATTCATGTTATTCTGTTATATTAATAAATTTCTATTTAAACATACAAAAGATATTCTTTTATTCTTCCATAAATCCATCTTCTGGTAACCTTCTGATAATTCTGGATAAAGGCTGTAAGTTGTATGAAGTTTGGTTATGTATGACACAAGGCCAATTCAAAAACCATCTCCCTACTTCCACACTTACATATTCAGCCTATAATATTCTCAGTATCCTTCTGCAAGACCATATCATTGTTAATTCAAGTTTGTTTTTCATCTGTGAGGAAATTGTCCCGCATTCACTGGTATATAAGAGGATTCACATTACATAATAATCCAGCACCCTTTTAATCTAACAAAATTTTCGTGTTTTTCGTTTTTAATCGTCAGTGATTAATATGATCATTTGTACTCGACTAAACTTTGTAACAGATGCCGGCTCAGACACATTTGTTTTTTTTTGTTTTTTTTTTCATCACTCACTGAGTCAAAATGCTAAGCAAACTTTAACTATAATTTCTGGGGGAGAGTGCATATTCTGGCTTGATCAACAATTTGAACAACTTCAATATGGCAGTGAATGCTGGACAATACCATCAAAGATGAAGGAAAAACTTGAAGCAACTGAAATGTGGCTCTACAGAAGCATGCTGCATATAAAGTGGGGGATCAGTTCCACATTACAATCTTTATATAAACTTATCCCTCACTTTGTGGTCACAGCAGTTTCTATACCTTTATATTCTTGAGATCCAAAAGCAGAAGTATGCATTCCAGAAGCTGAGTAAAGTATTAAGAGACAGGACAATTTTATTATAAACAAAGAGAGTACTGGATTGCTACGTGCTGTCCGTCCTTCAATATGGCAGTGAATGCTGGAAAATACCATCAAAGATGAAGGAAAAACTTGAAGCAACTGAAATGTGGCTATACAGAAGCATGCTGGATCTAAAGTGGGGGATCAGTTCCACATTACAATCTTTATATAAACTTATCCCTCACTTTGTGGTCACAGCAGTTTCTATACCTTTATATTCTTGAGATCCAAAAGCAGAAGTATGCATTCCAGAAGCTGAGTAAAGTATTAAGAGACAGGACAATTTTATTATAAACAAAGAGAGTACTGGATTGCTACGTGCTGTCCGTCCTTCAATATGGCAGTGAATGCTGGACAATACCAACAAAGATGAAGGAAAGACTTGAAGTAACCGAAATGTAGTTCTACAGAAAGATGCTGAGGATACCATGGACCGAACATGCGAGTAACGATGAGGTTTTGGAGAGGATTGAATAAAAAAGGAAACTAATACTTAACATTAAAAAAAAACAGTTGAAAGTCCTGGGATATGTAATTAGGAAGGAGAACTTGGAGAATCTGATACTCACAGGTAGGATGGAGAGAAAGAGAGACACGGGAATGCAACACGTAATAAAATTGACGCGCTTGAACAACTGGATTGCAGAGCGGAGTTTGGGTGAGGTAACAGAAGAAATCGTGCTAAGAGCCACTCGGAATAGGGAGATGTACAAGGCTATAATCGCGTACGTCTTGAAGGAACTGCAAAAAAAAAGAAGGAAAAGAATGTTCAAGCCATCCGTCTCAATGACCTGCTACTTCGTGTTAGTACAACTGGCAACGACTTGTGAACTGTATTGCACAATAGGGACAACCAAAGCTGATATACTATTTTGTGATGTGGTATTTTGCTATAGCTGTCCGTAACTGGTGGCTACCTGCGGTTATATGACGACAGCGACTGAATGCTGATGGCAGTTTAGAATTGGCAACAAAGTCCGTTGTTGCCACTCATCGCCGAGTAGACACTGAATGTGCGTTGTGGTGCTGTGGGTATCGCCCCGGACGTTGTGGTGCTGTGGATATCGCCTCGGAGAGCCCAGATCGAATTCAAGTTGAATTCGTTACATTCACTTACGCGCAAATAACTTTGGGAAAGGTATTTATCACTCTCTTTTCTCTCCAGCTATGGGTTAAATAGCAGGTCAGATTGGGTTTTATAGCCTCGACTGGCAATTAGACTACCAAAGAAAGAAATGGCAATCTACTGCGGAAAAATTTTCTGCCTAGTCAGTCATGTTTCTTTCGACACATGATCGTCCAAGTGTGTATCACGTCTAACACTTAACAAACTGACTGAGACACATTAAACCTAAAGTTTGCACAATGTCTAGGCTCCTACAAAAGCAATAAATATTCATTGGGTAGATTCGCCCTTCTTCTCTAGGACACAAATAATTGCCTAAAGATGGCGTCTTTTATAGCTAATAAGGGAAGGTGTTCTGGAATCCCCGTGTCTATAAAAGACACGTGAAGATTTCTCTTCTTTTTTTTTCTGGATTTTTACAGTGTCACCGTCGGTCGGTGGCTAGGTGTTGCGAACACATTAATTTTAACAGTGACCTCAACTCATTATTTAACGCCAAATACACGCGCCTGTAGCATATTTGTCTAACTTTCCCCATTCATTTGGTTTGGTATTATTATTATTATTATTATTATTATTACTGATAAAATTTAACTCGACTCTCAAAGTTCTTTTTGTCCGTCAGGTATTGAACGCACAACAAATTGTAAAAATTAACAAAAGTATTTGGCACTATTTGCATCATCTTTGTTGGCATTTGTACGACGTTTCGGCAGTTGTACGCTCCGGCCTTCTTCAGATGCTAGGAATTTCAAGCCGTACCCTTTATTATTATAGCACCTGAAGAAGGCCGGAGCGTACAACAGCCGAAACGTTGTACAACTGACAACAAATATGAGGACAATAGCCCGAATAACGTAAATAGTGTAAATACTACATCTTAGACAAAGTATTTGATTTACCAAGATGACCTAAAAAGTCATCATCATCGTTAATAACAATGTTATTATCATTTAATAATAATAATAATAATAATAATAATAATAATAATAATATGATATTTGTTAATGAATTCGACAAATTTATCTTTCCCCGATGAGCAGAACGGTATCTCTGTTAAACTAAAAGTCCGAAGATAAGTCATTTGAATTTTTATTTATTTGTTGTTAGAGAGAGAGAGAGAGAGAGAGAGAGAGAGAGAGAGAGAGAGAGAGAGAGAGATTCAGAATCAGAATCAGAAATTCAGAAATTCAGATTCAGAGAGAGAGAGAGAGAGAGAGAGAGAGAGAGAGAGAGAGAGAGAGAGAGAGATTCAGAATCAGAATCAGAAATTCAGAAATTCAGATTCAGGTTCAGAAATTCAGATTCAGGAATTCAGATTCAGATTCAAGAATTCAAATTCAGATTCAAGAATTCAAATTCAGATTCAAGAATTCAAATTCAGATTCAAGAATTCAAATTCAGATTCAGAGATTCAGATTTCTGAACCTATTTAAAAATTGTCCCTCCTAGACAACCCTAAAGTCGGCGATAAATACAAAGAAAAGTAAATAGAAAAATGCAGTAACTTGATTACTGGCCCCCAAAAGATCATAAAATCTACTGACTGCTAATCACTTTCGAATTTGCAAAAAAGGTAATTAATTTACCAAAATATCCCATAATTTT
Source organism: Ascarosepion bandense (assembly GCA_037127315.1). NCBI lineage: Eukaryota > Metazoa > Mollusca > Cephalopoda > Sepiida > Sepiidae > Ascarosepion > Ascarosepion bandense. The sequence goes on from JBBBDQ010001881.1 coordinate 232,927, forward strand.
TTACGACAGTCGAATTGAAAAATGTGAGATTAAATGTAAAATATTGGAATTTCTGTATTGATAATCAATTAATAATCACTTTATGCAAAAAAAAAAAAAAAAAAATTAACTTAAGAAAAGCTGAAAGGTGAAATATTGGCCCAGTATTTCGGCATTTTATTAGGATGACTATGATTTGGATGTACACTACCGGCCATAATTATTAGGCAACCCCAGTGTTTTAAAAGAAATGATTTATTTCATACTATGTTTTAGTATTTATTGCTAAATGAATAATTAAAAATGAAAATAGAATGGTACTTTTGTTAATATTGCCCAATAACATGTGCATAAAATGAATTTATAAATATTTAATAATTACATATATTGCAGTTTCATCAATGAAAGAATGAAGAAAATTTAGGATTAGGATTATTTATAAATATTTAATAATTACATATATTGCAGTTTCATCAATGAAAGAATGAAGAAAATTTAGGATTATTCGGACGAGTTCATCTTTGTTTCCTTGCCTTGTAAAATTTTGCAAAGTAATAATAAAAAAAGAACCATTCTATTTTCATTTAGAATTATCCACTTATCAATAAACACTAAAAGTAGTATGAAATACATAATTTTTTTTAAAAAACTGGGATGGCCTAATAATTATGGGCGGTAGTGTATATATATATATATATATATATATATATATATATATATATATATATACACACACACTAGCGGCCATAATTATATATATAATATACATATATATAGATAGATACACTACCGGCCATAATTATATATATATATATATATATATACTACTGGCTATAATTATTATATATATATTGCAAATCTACAGGGTGCGATGGGTAAATTATCGCTATTTGCTTTGTAAAATTTTGCAAAGTAATAATAACAAAAGAACCATTCTATTTTCATTTAGAATTATCCACTTGGCAATAAATACTTAAATAGTATGAAATACATAATTTCTTTTAAAAAGCTGCGGTGGCCTAATAATTATGGCCGGTAGAGTACATTGTGGTGTAATGGATATCGGCCCAAAATAAGAAATCAATCGATGAGCTGAAATCGAGGTCGTCACATTCACTTACATGCAAATATCATTGGGAAAAGTATGAACCTATCCCTTCTTTCCCCAGCCATGTCAGATCGGGTGTTATAGCTTAGTTGGCAACCAGTCTACTACAGAACGAAGCAGCAACCTACCGTGGAAAGATCTTCCTAGTGCGACAAGAATCGAAGAAGACATGATCGTCCAAGCGTGTATCACGTATGACACTAACTGATGCTTAAAATGCTCTATCATAAGGCATTAAAGGAAAGGTAGTAATTTAATTTCTGACACTTAAATACTGGTCGCATACGGCAGGTGGTCGCTCACTAAAGACTCGTGACCTATCCTCCCCACGATCGTATATGTCACTCTCCAGAATGTACATGTATCAGTATTTTACCACGTAATGTGGCAATAAATAAATGAGAACATAAGATGGTCTAATTTTGAAGAAAAATATTCAGCATAATTATTTTTTAACATTAAAAATGTATTTAAAACGGTTAACAAAAGAAACAAAAAATATTTATTCACACTGGTGTAGGCCTAAAAAATCAGTCATTGCAGTCGGGGTGGTGTTTTTTTGTCATGTGACCACTTCGATTCTAATTGATGTTGGCACTTATTTATTTGGTCCATCATTTCTTGGTCTTCATCAACAAAAGCTTTCAATCTTTTCTCAGAAGTGAGTGATAGTAAAAGAGAATCTGCTATAATATATGGAAAAATAAACAAACATACAAGAAAAAATGACAATGATCTTGAGAGAGAGAGAGAGAGAGAGAGAGAGAGAGAGAGAGTAAAACGATTGAGAAAAAATAAAGATAATGAAAGAGATAAACATTGAAAATTTAAATTTCACATAGATGTTTTTTCCCTACGCTCGAATTTATCCAAGTTAGTACAGAAACCGACAAACCTCTTGAACTTGTTAAATGTAATAAGTACATGTTAATTTACAAGACAGCCGCCGTTTGACCACCGCCATTTCAACAAATAATAAAAATTTGACACTGCACTACAATAACAAAACAACGAGAAAGTGTTTCTGATTTAGATTAAAGGAAAATGAAATAGATTACTAACTTAAATTCTCCTAATTTAAAAGTTAAGACTGTACTGCCAAAATGAATTTTTGTTAAAGTGGTCGCTTGACCAGTGATTTTTATTCTTTCATGCACGCGTTTTGGAAGAGGTCGCTCACTAGGGATCAATTAACATTAGCAAATCGTCCATGCATAGAAAAAAACGGTCGTTAATAGCAGGTGTTCGCTGACGACGGGGGTCGTATACCCCAGGTTCCACTGTACTATATAATGCTTTTAGTATGGAGCCAATTTAAAATTTATTTAACACTAACAATTTACTTTTATGCAATGTATTTAAGCTAAATAATAAATGTGATATCTGTAAATGAATTTAATAGTTTTATCTTTGTCCATATTTCTGAGATGGGGTATTTACATTATTTACATTGTTCGGAATGTTGTTTTCATCTTTATTGTCATATTCAATCATTAATTATTCACCGAGATAGGTAAAAGCGTTGGTGAACAAATAGCTTAGAGAGTTAAGTTGAAGGGAGATAACTAAAACATCCGAAAGTGGCATGGCTCATGGAACGAGAACAATCTACAGTGATAAAATTCCAATCGAAGCATACAATGGACAAAACGCGAAATGAAACGGCCTAAGATGAGGACAACAGATTTATCTTATCCTGAAAAGCAGAATAGGGTCTCTGTGAAACTTCAAGTCGAAGAGAAGTTATTTCAACTTTTATTCATCTATTTACTGCATAGTATAGCTATTACGATACAGAACAAACATAGCTATTTAGTAAGAATTTTGATGAATTCATCCTGGTGTCTAAGTCAGTGATTTTGTTGTTCTTATGTCACAAATGTCACTTTGTGGACAATATTTCTTGACTGATTAACGATTCTAAGAGTTCTGATATCGACAAATTCCTCCAAGAATTCACCGAATCACAAGCGGAATTTTTCTTTTATGATTTAATGCAAGTTTCATCTAAAAGGTTGCATAATATCAAGAAAGCTAATTTGATGAGTGAATAATGTTCTAATGAATTCTTGCAAATATAACATTGTCAATACCAAATTGAAGAAATTTCAGCATCAGTGTAATATATTAAAAATGCATGCCTAGAAAATACGAAACATACATCGCCATGAATAAAGTTCATAGGAAAAGACACAAGCACAAAATCAAAACCGATATAGAAATTATCGATTCTGTATTGCTTCCATTAGAATATAACAAAGAACATTTGTGCACACAACTGCAGTTATATGTAATTTAAGCCTCGTTTTCATTTAAACAAAATGAACGAAGAAAAGCAACGGCTTTGATGAAGAGGTGTAATCGAAAGTATAATACAATTTCCGATAAATTGTCACGCTTCAAAAAGCGATAAGCAATTTCCGTTTTTGACTTCAAAGTTTTTATCCCAGGTTCATAAATCTACTGGAAGTATACATTAAACAAATGAAAACATTCTTATATATATTGACAAAACTACTTGTAATCATTGATCTAGAAGTTTACAAGACAGACTGGAGAATGAAATAAATTGAAGAGAATTTATATGTATATCAATACACATCTAAGGATTAAAAAAATACATTTATTTTGCACAACAAATGTCAACGCCCATAATTCATTGGTGAATAATATTTATCGAGCTAGAATATTATACATTATGTTACATATACATGTATAGATAAGAGGAAGACACGTATAGTTACGAAAAAGACAAAACCTCATTTCTACCCTAAACTAAGTAATAATAATAGTAATCGTTAACTGATCAACAGTAGGTTAGAAAAAAGAGACACCATTTTCTTGGAAGACGCGCTCGCCCGTGGGTTAGAAAATTAAAACTTTTTCTTGAAAAGCAACCCATGTGACGAGAACAAAAAGGCGCAAAAGAGCAAAAATATGAAAAACGGAGTCGAACGGAACCGACATTCACCTTTAGTCTTGCTAAAAAAAAAAAATAAGATTTTGAATTCTCAGCTTCACTGACCTTAGGTAAGAACATTGGCTTCAGCTCAAAGAAATCATCTCACCTGAAAAATATTGGGTTTTTTTTCATCTGAAGCTCAGCGACAATTCAACACAAGTAAGATCATTTTCTTTGTGATATATATATATATATATATATATATATATATATATATATATATATATATATATATATATATATCACAAAGAAAATGATCTTATAGATGTATATATCTTTATGGATGTTCGTTGTGGTGCAGTTGATTTCTCGGAACGAGAAATCGTGGAGCCGAGTTCGAATTCCGGTTGAATTTCCTGCAATCACTTACGCACAAATACCATTGGAAAGGGTATTAATCTTTCCCTTCCCTCTATTTATGGGTTAAATAACAGGACAGATTGGGTTCTGTAACCTTGGCTGGCAACCAGTCTACAAGAGCAGGTAGTAGCAACCTGTTGTTGGATAATTAAAAAAAAAATATCTACCTAAGCGCTGTAGAGCGCATTCAGGGCACAGGGAAAACAATAATATGACTGTTGGTCATCCACTGCATCTCTGTCTCCGGCAAGTTCCGCCTATGTCGTGCCACCGGACCCACATGGAATGGGAAGAGAGAGTAAGGCTAACGACCATGCGCTACTCCCACTCACTTAAATCCAATTAAAGCGCAAATCATGACTTCTACTTCGTGGTCTTTCTCGCCTGAGAGGGACGAACATTATCTCTCTCTCTCTCTCTCTCTCTCTCTCTCTATATATATATATATATATATATATATAAAAATACTTTAATCCAAAACGGAAAAGTAGGAAGGTAAATCCCAAGAACCTGATCCTAATCAATATTAAAATTTTTAATATTAAAAAATGATACAGGAGGAGAGCTCAATGTAATTAAAATTACAGAGATAATATAAAGTAAAATAAATTTTCATCAATGTAATTCAAGTTCATTCAACATTTTTGAATTTTAAAAATTTATTTTACTATATATATATATATATATATATATATATATATAAACATTCTTTTGTCAGCTAAGTCAAATGTCTTTAGTATCTCTAGCAGAGTTTATATCTCCTTCCCAAACATACGTATGAACATTTTATATGTATCGCCCGCATCACATACACACATAATATTCTACCTCCCCGCTATCGAATATGATATTTACCCTACTCCCCTAGCGAGATGTGACACAAGATCTTTTTTACGATGAGAAACCCGACCGCGTACGGACCGGCGCAGGAACAAAAATTCCCCATTCCCCTCGAGCAGCTAGTCCACCCCTCTGGTGCAATGGGGTGGCGCGGCAGCGGGACACTGTTCCCCTGAGCCGGGTAACTACACAGTGTAATTTTTCTTAGATGCAATCCTACCCTACAACTGAGCCGCACTCTTGTCTCGAGGACAGGGGCGCAACTGAAAGACGATTTTGGTATCCACCAGATACAAAATATGCCAGGTATCGAATATTGCTTGTTGGACTTTTGAATATATTAAAATTCATTTTTGTTGCTTGAACTATTAGTAGTTTATTTATTCCTTTGTGGTTGGTCCTTTATTTTTCTCTTTATACTTTCCTTTACCATTCGTTCACATCAAAATTCAATTATGACGACTGGAGCCAACCCAAACGACAATACAAATTATATTTTAAATGTTACAAACCAGGATCCTAATAAAATTGAGATTTACCCTTTTGCATGTACGTAACAAAATTCTGAGCTTCTTCGGGATTCGTAACATAATTGGGAGCTGGTACAGTGTTCATAACGATTGAAAATTTAAGATAAAAATCACCTTTTAAATATACTAGTCTACGGATAACCAACGCTAGTGTAAGTGTCATCATCTCATCCGTTACACACAGTGGTGTGTAAAGCAGCAACTTGTTGTTACTGTTTCCGTAACAAACTGTTTTTTTTACGAGGCTTGGTTGTTAGCCCTGCACCCAACCCCCAAACCTGGAGGACCGATGGACCATTCTTGGTCCTTACGGTTACTGCTCCTGGTATTCCCAAACGGTCACTCATCTAAGTACTGACGAGGCTCGATATTGCTTAACTTCGGTGATCGGACGAGAACCGGTGTATTCAACATGATATAGGCGTAGACAGTGTAAGTTTATAGCTATATAAATACACATTTATCTAAATTTATATATAATTCTTAACCTATAAAAAATATTTTAAATAATAAATATTTGTTAACATAGTTTCCTTTTTAATCATCGCACAATAGTTATATTAATCTTCTATATCGATCATTATACAATGAACATTTCAGATCAAACTTTAGCTACGTAAGCCTATTGATATACATATCCAAGAAAGGTAGTATTCGGCTTTGCTCGATCTGTGAGAACATTCGCGGATGAGTTGGTATAAACTACATTTGATTTAACAATGGTTACTCCTGTTCAGGAGTACCCAGGTGTGAATCCTGCCAGAGGTCGCATTTTTTTCTTTATCACAATTCCTAGAATGTTCAGGCCGGTGAACGTATGTATGCGTTTGTTTACTGATAAAAGATATAACAGTGAGATTATATGTATTCATATATCACATTGAGAGTTTATTTACGATTATGATAATTTTTTTTAATCTTTTCACCCCAAGCAAGGCAACAAAGTCCCTAGGACGCAAGGAGTGTTAGAAGATTTGATAAAGAACTACTATTAAGATGAAAAGACAATAAAAGAAGCCGAATTAACCCTCTAGGGCCATTCGTATCATATTTGATACAGTATGAAAACAAGCCTTGAAAGAAATATTTTCCTGAAAAATTTTTTAAGAGAAATATTTTATAAATTTCAAATGAAAGCAGTACTGACTGCTCAGTCAATGAATACCAAATGTTTCCTTATAGGGAAATACCAAATGTTTCCTTATAGGGAAATACTGTATCAAATATGATACGAATGGCCCTAGAGGGTTAAGAAGGCAGAAGACAACGATTGACATTGCAATTAAATGTTTGAAGGTCAATGTTGATAGGGAAGCAAGAAACCGGAGGAGAGTTCCGCAAGCGAGAAGTGCAATAAAAGAAACTGTTACCATAGAACTTACGGTGACAGCAAGCTATTTTAACAATAAATTGATAAGACTTTCCCGCCAAATTAGTACTGCGCTTAAATTCGTAAAGTCTAGGTATCGTCGAAGAAAGTTAATCCGAATAATTACCTTGAAATTGTTTATAGAAAAAACACAGCGAAGCTACTCTACGGCGGTGGGAAAGTGACTGAAACCGAGATGTCATGTCAGGGCCAATAACATTGCAGATTCTTATTTGGATTTTATGAATAATCTCAAATATGTAGCAGGAGCACCAGACTAGATGTGGCAGCAATATTAATATATACTAACAGAGAGATTTATTGATGTAATTAACAATGAAAAGACAGAGTTTCGTTTCCTACGGTTTATCACCCCTTTGCGGATTATTTAAAGCTAGAAAATATTTTTACGTTTTAAGGTTTTTTTTATTAGATAATAATAGTTTAGTGATACAATTTTACTTATTAACCCATAGTTGAGAGAGAAGATATGGATTCATACCTTTCCCATGGGTATTTGCGCGTAAGTAAATATAACGAAACCAACGGTTATTGGAACTCGTCGGAATATTTAACACATAGCTGGGGAAGGAGATGGATCACGTTTAACGAAACATGTTTTAAACTACGATTGTCACCATTCTGTCAGAATGAGTGAGGTATTTGATTGATTCGATCACCTCAGGAGACCTCACTTCTATAGGCCTCCCAGGCCTGTCTTCATCCTCAACACTGCTCTGTCCTTCTTTAAACAATTTAGCCCACTTATAGACATTTTTGTTCGCTGAAACATGTGGTACCACACACAGTTGGCATTCTCCTATGAATTTCAACTGGTTTGCACCCTTCAGCAACCAAAAACTTGATAACTGACTTCTGTTTAATCCTGGAGCATGCTTCTTGGTCGGCCATCTTTGTTAATCACCAAAACTTTTAAAGTTTTTTTTTCAGTTTGCAAAAAATTTAAATCCCTTTAAAAAAAAGAAATAAAAGAAAAAAATTAAAAAAAAAGTAAGCTTCTATCTGTATTAGAAGTCCTTATACAGAAAATCTCACCTTATTTATTGAATGACCCTCGTAGAAGTCCTTATACCGGAAAATTCACCTTATTTATTGAATGATCCTCGTAGTTGTCCTTATACCTAAAAATTCACTTTATTTATTGAATGGCCTTCGTTTGGCATAAAGTAAGAATATTAAAGAAAAAATATAGTATAAATATTATTAGCTTTTAAAAATAATGTCTACATATATTCATTGTTTTTTTCATCACGAGGAACGGCAGCTTAGCAGATAAGTTACAAATTTATTATTTAAGCATACACACAAATGCACATTTCTTATATTTTTTGATCTGATAAATCCCAGAAAGGCGAAACACGTAATAAAAACTAGTACTTTACTCACCAGCTGGAATGTATCCGTGTTCGAAGCCATCATCAACGCCAAGGTGATACAACATCTCACAGCCCATAGTCTCTTCTCTGACAAACATTATAGTTTCCGCTTTACCAGGTCTACTGCTGATATGCTCACAACCATCACTGAGTATATACACTAGACTCTCGACAAGAATGGCGAAGCCCATACTGTTGCCCTAGATATCTCCAAAGCGTTTGACAGAGTCTGGCATATAAGCTAACGACACTATGTTTTACTCTCTCCTCGATCAAAAAAGGCTGACAAAGCAAACCTCGAGCTTGAAAAGGACCTCCAATCCGTGGTGGACTGGGGTAAGAAATCGCTCGCAAATTTTAATGCTTCCAAAATGAAGCTGCTATCTATTAACCATCACAGACTACCGCTCCTACCCACCATTAGCATGCATCAGGCTAGCCTCCCTTGAGAGCAAAACACTACGCTTCCTTGGCCTAACACTCTCAGTGGACCTCAAGTGGAAATACTATATTGAATCCATAGCTAAATCCGCTGCTAAGAAGGTCGATTCACTCTGCAGAGACAGGAAGTTTTTCCCGTCTGAATCCATCCTGCACAAATATTAATTTAGACGACATTTTATCTATCGCACCCAGTATATTAACAATGGCGAAGCTCGAACTGTTGCCCTGGATATTTCCAAAGCGTTCGACAGAGTCTGGCATGCTGGCCTTCTACGCAAGCTGCAGAACTATGGTATAACTGGACAATTGTTTGACCTAATCCAGTCGTTCCTCTTGAATCGCACAATGAAGGTAGTATTGAACAGACATACCTCTCAAAACTACAATACGAACGGGGGTGTCCCTCAAGGCTCTATTCTAGATCCTACGCTTTTCCTTTTCTACATTAACGATCTTCCCGATGTAATAAGATCCCAAGTAGGCATATAAGCTGACGAGAAGATCTTTTATTTTCGCCTCCATCAAAAACCTGCCGAGGCTGACAAAGCAAACCTCGAGCTTGAAAAGAACCTCCAATCTGTGGTGGACTGGGATAAGAAATGGCTCGCAAATTTTAATGCTTCCAAAACGAAGCATGGATCAGGCTAGTCTCCCTGAAAGTAAAACACAGCGCCTCCTAGGGTTAACTATCACAACAGACCTAAAATGGAATCACTATATAGAATCCATAGCCAAATTCGTTGCTAAGAAGGTCGGTTCTCTGTGCAGGGCCAGGAAGTTTTTCCTGCCTGAATCAATCCTGCACATATACAAACCTACCATCCACCTGTGCATTGAATACTGCCGCAATATCTGGTCGGGTACTCCTGCTATCCACCTAGGGGTTCTTGACAAAACGGAGAATCTGTAATGGACCTATCACGTTACAGAGTCTCCTTTGAAGCCTGTCGAGAACCCTGAGATTAGTAGCAGGGGTACCTGACCAGATATGACAATACTATTCAATGCCCGGTCGGAAGGTTGATTTATATGTGCAAGATGAACTCAGACGGGAAAAACTTCCTGGCCCGACACAGTGACCCAAACCATCGAGACAGTCGATTTAGCTATTGATTCAATGTAATGGTTCCACTTGAGATCGGAAGAGAGTGTGTGACCGAAGTGGCGCAGTTTATTGCTTACAAGGAGATTCGCTTGGTCCATGCTTATGGGGGTAGGAGGGACTGCCTGTGGTGGTTGACAGATAGCAGCTTCGTTTTAGAAGCATCAAAATTTACAAAGCATTTCTTACCCCAGTCTACCACAGAGTGGAGGTCTTTCTTGAGAACAGCAGTGATATTATCCTTGGTCCCCTCGCCAGATTTCTTACTGGGGCGGGAGTAAATTGTAGGGTCATCTGCGTAGATGCCTACTTGAGATTTGATTACGTCAGGGAGGTCGTTTATGAAAATCAGAAAGTAGGATAGAATCTTGTGGGGACACCAGCGTTCGTGTGGTAGTATGTGGAGGCATGACCGTTCAAAACAACCTTCATTATGCGGTTTGATAGGAAAGATTAGATCAGATCATGCAAGCGTCCAGTGATGCCACAACCCTGTAGCTTGAGCAGAAGGCCAGTGCGCCAAACTGTATTAAAAGTTTTGAAGATATCCAAGGCAACATCTCGAGCTTCACCAGGCTTATCGAGGGCCTGGTATAAGTACTTGGTGATGGTCCTTAGGATATCGGCAGTAAACCTGGCAAAGTGGAAGCCATACTGTTTGTCTTAAAAAGTAGTTCAACATCTTACTGCCCATAAACTATTTCAGCATTGATATTAGCTTCAAAGATTGGTAGGCGGCTGATAGGGCGATAGTATAGATAGGTTCGAGGGCTCCCTTGCGTTCTTAAACACAGGAACCACAGAAGAGGACTTCCCACACTCAGGAAAACAGGAAGCAGAGAGGCAGTAATGATAGAGTTTAGAGAGGACAGGGGAAAGTTCAGGGGCACATTTCTTCAGGACAATAACCGAGATTCCGTCACTTTCGCTCGCCTTATGGTGGTCAAGTTTTGAGATTACCTTAGATACCAGAGAGGGTTTTATGTGAGCATTTCTCAGTTAAGTTTCAGTTCTAAGAGGGGAGTCGGGTGCGGATACTTTAGACGAGTCAAATGTAGATTTAGATGAGAATCTGCGAACAAAGCACTCCAAGGTCTTGTCCACCGATTCTGTGAGGACCTCAAATTTATTGATTAAGGGAGGAATTGAGGATTTGATGTTGTTCAGCACATCTTTACAGAGCAGCCAATAGTCTTTGGAGCCAAACTTGCGAGCAGCTATGCATTGCCTTATTCTCTCAGCAATAAATCAAGATCCTCTTACAATCATTATGAGCAGAGGCGAATAGGCGCCTATTATGCTCAGACGGATTTGAGAAGTGATAGACGGAGACACACACATACACACACACATATATATATAGCCATATAGAGCAATATATATCACCATATATATCTAAACTTATTTATAAATGGAACTTTGTGTGTGTGTGTCTGTGTGTGTGTCTGTATGTGTGTGTCCGTTACCTCCGAAACGGCTGAACCGATTTTCTTGAAAATGTACACAGTTGTACTATAAGCGTCTGCGAGTGTTCTTAGCTAGGTTTTGTGTCGCGGTACCCCCGATAAATATCAATAATCGGAAAAAATCGGGTTATAGAAGGAGTGTTCCGATTTTAATCAAATTTGATACACTTATAGACAAAGACATAAGAAACGATATTCAGAAGTTTCAAGTTTGCAGTTCTTACAATAGTGGAGAAAATCGATAATATATATATATATATATATATATATATATATAAAAGGCAAGATGTTTGTGTGTGTGTCTGTTTATCTGCCTGTATGTCTGTATTTTTTTTCAGCCCTTTTATTTGCTTCGGGTTTGGCTCTAAGTAGGTATAATTGTAGTTCTTAGTCTCAGCCATGATACCATTTACTCAGAGGATTTATTTAGCCTTCAAAATTCAGCTTACCACGAAAAACACTTATTTGATATCGATAGCAGGAAATCAAAATTTGACTTACATCCATTCATTTTTCTTTCAGTCTACGGTTTCGCTTCAACTGGAAACAACTATTGCTTTTTAGTCTTTCGTGCCAACGTCCAAAGAGTCTATACTGCTAGTATATATATATATATATATATATATATATATATATATATATATATATATATATAATGACGTAAATTAATAAATATAGATATACTCCGTTAAAAATAATGTAGGCATAAATAAACAAGCAGAAATAAGCAGTAAATCACGGAAACGTAATATTTATTTGGTTTAACCCACCCTTCAGTCGTAACGTCCTAACTAACATTGGTAAACTCTTCCTTAACTTAATTCACAAACATTTCTACCATTCGCCCACTCTAAAAAAATCTTCAACAAAAACAATGTTAAAATCAGTTATAGTTTCAAAAACATTTGTAGTTTTAAAAACATAGATAAATATATTTCACATCATAATAATTATTATATCAAATAAATATTTGGCCCACATAAACAACATCTGCCACCTAATAGCAATAAATAACCCGTGTAAAAATAATTGCAATTGTCAAAAAATTAAAACCTGCCCATTGAATCACCAATATACGCCCGAAAGTATTGTTTCTAGAGCTCGAATTCATCCGGATGATAATGATGTTAAATTTTGCTTTGAAACCACTTCCATAAGGCGGAAGATAAGATTTAATAACCACATGTTGTCTTTAAACAAAAGTAAATACAGCAAAAGTACTGCTTTATCCATACTTTATTGGAAATTAAAAACCTCTAACAAGAACCTAATAATTACCTGGGATATTGTAGCTAAATCCAAACATTACAACGGAATCTATGCCCTTTCGAAAAACTTGTAATCTTAAACCATATTTATAATCCTAATTTACTTTAAAAAACTGATTTAATGACCGCAAGCTGTCATAGAAAAAATAGTTACTCAATTTCTTAGACCCAGATTGATACAGATTCCTCTACGTTTACCCCTTTCTTTCTTTCTTTCTTTCTTTCTTTATTTATTTATTTATTTATTTCTCCCGCAATGTTACTTTTAACATTTATGAATTAAACTATTTCTCTTTTTGCTCCCTACTTTTTTTAATTTTTTAATTTTAATTCTAAATTTACCTCTTATTCTTAATTTTTATTTTATTTTATTGTATTTAAAAGTTTCAAATTTTAATTTTTATTCACATGTAATATTTGAATATTTAAATTTTTACATTTCATGACTTACGCCCCTTTGATTTCTTTCCCTGTATTTTTTATTTTTAATATTTTATAATTTTTATTTTAATTATAAATTATAAAATTCGAATTTAAAATTTTTATCTGTATGTAACCTTAGAATATTTAATTTTTAATCTTGTTATTAAAAAAGCATTAGATTAACTTTATAATGTTTAATTCCCATGAACATCGAGTGAATTTAAATTTAAATCTAATAAACTGTCAATATGAAAAATGCATCTGATGATATCATAATGCATGAAACTCCGAGTCGTGCCATAGGCGTAAGATAATATGTATATTTACTAATATATATATATATATATATATATATATATATATATATATATATATATATATATAAGAGACAATGAATGTCTATTATGTTTAATCATGAGCCGTTCTAAACGTCGTATTTTTGCTTTAATTTCACTTGAAAATAAAGACAAAAATTCTCCAACATTTGGATAATTAGTTATTGATTTTCTTCTAAGCTTTCATTGTCTCTTATATTTAACAGCATAGGTTTAGAAAATTACTTACTGCCTTGATACACTATATATATATATATATATATATATATATATATATATATATATATATATATATCCAGGTAAAGAGGACCTAATGTTTTACGATTTGGATTTCCCTAGCATTTATTTTTTTTTATAAACAGTGCTCAATACAATAAATATTGTAGAGCATAATATGTAAATCATTTTCCCAACCAACATCGCCAAATGACGAGATTCTATTTCGAAACATAGAAATTTCTCGGTCGTAATGTACTTTTAATTCGTAATTATATATATATATATATATATATATATATATATATATATATATATTAGTCATTTACATACAAGCCTGTTTCGCTGTATTACAGCTTATCAGTGCGAATAGACACATCCACTTGCTCCTGGCTGTGATCAAAACTCGACCGATTTGGTGTCATTCGGGGAGTCGCTACTCGTATGGAATCAGAGAAGGGAAATTTTAACGTGTTGTATATAAGCAGTGTATGCACATGCCAGTCACAAAAAAAAATCAATTCAATTCTGAAGAGTAATGTATATATCGCAGAAGTGGAAGACTGTTTTTAAAATTTTCTTCTCTGGAGAGTTTTTTAATATATATATATAATTCAAGTATTAGGAGGTTTTGAACAATTATTAAGTAAATCACCGAGCTTTATATTCGACCTCAACAGAATGCAGAAAGCACTGGACGGCCGTTTCTTCCTATATTTGGGACTCTTCAACAGTGCGCATCTACTACCAGGAATCGAAAACCGACAGTTTGTATTATTAAGCTGATGTCATACCAACTGTCGGGTTTCGATTCCTGGTAGTGGATGCGCACTGCTGAAAAGCCCCAAATATAGGAAGAAACGGCCGTCCAGTGCTTTCTGCATTCTGTTGAGGTCGAATATAAAGCTCGATGATTTGCAATATATATATATATATATATATATATATATATATATGCATACATACATATATATATATATATATACATATATATATACATACATATATATACATATATATATACATATATATGCATATATACATATATATATATATATGCATATATATATACATATATATATATATATATATATATATATATATATATATATATATTAAAAAACCCTGATATAACATGGAGTATAGTAAGAAATGGCAAACTTGCAACGGTGGTGATTTCTGCAGATTGTGCAAAAAAATATTTAGATATCATATTGGTTCCAGAACAAAACAATTTACTAAATGAAAAATCGGAAGTAATATCCAGATGTAATCAAACCTACAGATACATCTTAGGATCATATGTGTTGGGTTTTTCCTATAAAATCAACATACGTGGTTTGATGATTGCGCCAAGCATGAAACAGTCTGTCGCCTCCGAATTTCGATCTCAATGTTCACTTTTATGTTGACGTACGCTCCATCTCTGATTTTGATCGCTTTATCATATAAATATATCACACTTTAAAATTATATATATATATATATATATATATATATATACATATATATATATATATATCATCACACTATTATATATATATATATATATATATATATATATCACACTTTAAAATTATATATATATATATATATATATCACAAAACTTTAAAATTATATATATATATATATCACACTTTAAAATTTATATATATATATATATATATATATATATATATATCACACTTTAAAATTATATATATATATATATATATATATATATATATATATATATATCACACTTTAAAATTATATATATATATATGATTATTCTCGCCATCTTTATTGTCATATTCACGACGTTTTGGGCGTTGTATGCTCTGGCCTTCTTCAGACGCATGAACTAGTAGATGAAAGCATTGGTTGTAATAATCCAGTTACTTGAACTAAAGAGTTATGATTTCAATACCTGGCCACAGCAGAGGTAAACAAAACTTTGAAAATCGAGTTACTAAAGAGAGATATCCAGAATAAGGCATGTCACGCGTAACTAGAACAATCTAACACGGTAGACGAAATAAAGGTATCACTTCAAAATTTCAATGTATATAACCTGAAGATAACCTGAGCGTACAGCGAGCGAAACGTTGCCAACATAAAGACGAATAAAATAGTCCAAACTATGTACTGTAAATATATCACCTCATCTCATAAATATAGACACACATGTATATTACTTTGGAGAAAAAACGCAAGAGATGGCCGAATTCTTTTCTTTGAAATATTGACTAACCAGGCTAGTCTTGTTAACCATTATCTTACATCAATGTTCCCAGTATAACCGAAAATAACAGAGTAGAAGACAAGATAAATTGAATAAAATAATGGGAGAGAAAATACAGTGAGACAAGACAGGGTATAGTAAGCAGAGACAAAATAGGATATTAAAATGACAAAATGAACGAGAGAACAGATATGAAAATATATGGAATTTATAAAGAATTGTATCATGTTATTTCGCAGTTGAAGGAAGGCGTACGACTGACTCAAAGAGAGAGAGAGAGAGAAAGAAAGAGAGAGAAAGAGAGAGAGAATAAAAGAGAGAACAGGTATGAAAATATATAGAATTTATAAAGAATTGTATCATGTTATTTCGCAATTGAAGGAAGGCGTACGACTGACTCAAAGAGAGAGAGAGAGAGAGAGAGAGAGAGAGAGAGAGAGAATAAAAGAGAGACCAGGTATGAAAATATATAGAATTTATAAAGAATTGTATCATGTTATTTCGCAATTGAAGGAAGGCGTACGACTGACTCAAAGAGAGAGAGAGAGAGAGAGAGAGAGAGAGAGAATAAAAGAAGAGAACAGGTAGAAAATATATAGAATTTATAAAGAATTGTATCATGTTATTTCGCAATTGAAGGAAGGCGTACGACTGACTCAAAGAGAGAGAGAGAAAGAAAGAAAGAAAGAGAGACTCATGAGAGAGGAAGAAGAAGAAGAAGAGGAAGAAGAAGAAGAGGAAGAAGAACAAGAAGCGGAATAAGAAGAGAGGAAAATTTGTACATGTAAGTCAGGAGAGAATCAGTAAAACAAGAGGGGCTCAATAACAAAAGAAAAGAAAAGAAAAGTAAAATCAAAGGGGAAGCTGTCTGATCGGGATGAGTCATCTGTTAGTTCCATTTCTAGAAAATTGTGTTAGGCTTTTGGAAATGGCTGGTCATCATTCAAAGAATTAAGAGATCCTGGAATGCATCAAGTGGGACACACTTCACCATTTCTTGTCTCGGCAGGTGGCATTTGTTTGTCTGTCATTTCTCAAGAGATTGCTATATTTAGACCTGTTATTTCATTCCATTCACGGTGTTTCATACAGTTGGTCGAGATTTATGTCATTGATGGTCTTCCATACAAAAGACTGTTTCATCTGACTTTCAAGTTGGCTTCCTGGAGAAGAATACCTTTCGCGGTACGTCTGATAATGACATCTACCAAATTAGTCACATTCTATTGGTACGCAATGTAATGTACACTTTGTGAACTTGAATAGAAGGAGCTACAGACTAAAACTTCAAAGATTTATTCACTTCTGTAAGTCGCTTCGTTCGGTTATCGTTAATTATTATTTAAACTGTAGTACATATTTCCGTTTATTTAAAAACAAAAAAGCATTAGTCACCAATGAAATTTTGCACAAATGTTTACAAAAGAAGTCGAATTTGGGCAAAATGGAATTTAATGATTGCATCTAATCTGACACTTTAATTAGAACATATACACTACCGGTCATAATTATTTGGCGACCTCAGTTTAACAAAAAATGATATATTTTATACTATTTTTAGTATTTATTGAGAAATGGATCATTCCAAATTAAAATAGAATGGTTCTTTCTTTGCAAAATTTTACAAGGCAGCCAGGAAGCCTTTGCCTCGGCCAACCAATAAGAAGAAAAGAATAGCATGGGGAAGAGGGCACAAAAACTGGACACCAGAACAGTTCATTTGATGCACAAGTCATTATGCAGTATTAATAAAAGAACCATTCTATTTTCATTTAGAATTATCCACTTAGCAATAAATACTAAAAATTATATGAAATACATCATTAAAAAACTGGGGTGGCTTAATAATTATGGCCGGTAGTATCCATGCAATTTTATCTCGATCTTTTTTTTTATAGCATGGCATTTACTGCCACTGTTGTGCAGGGGGTTGCATAGGAAGAATGTTATGAGAGAGAGAGTGACAGGTTACAGGGGGTATCAGGAACAGGGTAAGAGAAGGACGAGAATATTGATGAGAGTGGAGTGGACGGAGAAAGGAGCATGAGAGAGAGGATGCAAGTTAGTGAGACAGAAGATGACTATTGACTTTACATTTGAATTCTTGAAGATTGTAGCTGTCGGGAAAGCAAGTAAGCGGAAGGGAATTCTACAGGCGAGAATTGCGATTGACAGGGGTTGCAGTTTCGAATCTTGCCGAATGACATACATTTTCGTAACAAAAAATTATCGTAAATAATCAGGCCAGTAGAAATAAATATATATACTATTTGATTATAAAACAGAATATCAAATTAAATACGAGTATCGATCAAAAATAATGTTCAAACAAATAATTTCATATATAAATGAAATACACAACGGTCTCTATTATAGTAGAGAGGATAATGGAAGAGTTATTTTTAAGTAATACAAATTTAGTTCTTGAGTAATACAAGTGTTACTTTTAACAAGCAAGTGTCATTACTAAGTAAACAGTCGGTTAAGTGCCATACGTGAAACACGCTTGGGCGATCATGTCCCGAAAGAAACATGACTGACTGGGCAGAAGATTATCCCGCAGTAGGTTGCCATTGCTTTCCGCGGTAGACTGGTTGCCAGCCAAGGCTATAGAACCCAATCTGTTCTATTATTTTACCCATAACTGGAAGGAATAGACGGATTAATACCTTTCCCAAGGGTATTTGCGCGTAAGTGAATGCAATGAATTCAACTGGACTTCGAAATCGTCTCCCCAATTTCTGGTTCCGAGCTGATATCCACTGCGCCACAATGCACATCCGCTAAGTAATACAAGTCTTATTTTTAATTATTGCTAGTGTTTTTCTCATGCAATGCATGTATTGGTTTCACGTAATGCCCATTTTACTTTTAAGTATGTAATACAAGTGTTATTTTCAAGTAATGCAAGTGTTACTTTTTAGTAATGCAAATGTTACTTTTAAGTAATACAGCACTTATTATAAATTAATACAAGTGCTATTTTTAATTAATACAAGTGTTATTATCATGTGATATAAGTTATTTTTAAGCAATACAAGCATTATTTCTAATTCAAGTGTTATTTTCCAATAGTACCAGTGTTTTTTAATTAATGCGCTGTTCTTATATAATACAAGTGTTATTATCATGTGATATAAGTTATTTTTAAGCAATACAAGCATTATTTCTAATTCAAGTGTTATTTTCCAATAATACCAGTGTTTTTTAATTAATGCGCTGTTCTTATATAATACAAGTGTTATTAACATGTAATACATGGGTTGTTTTCATGTAATATAAGTGTTTTTTAAGTTATACAAGTTTTATTTTTAAATAATAAAAGTGATAATTTTAAGTAATAAAAATAATAATTGTAATTAATGCAATGTTTTTCAAGTAATATAAGTGTTATTATATAATACATGTGTTGTTTTCAAGTATTACAAGTGGTATTTCCTAGTAAAACAATTTTTATTTTTAGTCAATGCAAATGTTGCTTTCATGTAATACAAATGCTGTTTGCAAAAAATGCAAGTGGTATCTTGAATTTGTAATACCAGTGTGATTTTCAAATTATAAGTGTTATTTTTGAAGCAATACAAGCGTTATTTTTAAGTGATAGTTTTATTTTCAAGTGATACAAATGTTTTGAAGTAATTCAACTGTTATTCTTAATTAATACAATAGTTATTTTCAAGTAATATAAATGTTATTATCGTATAGTACGAGTGTTATATTTTAAGTAATACAAATTATATTTTAAGTAATACAAGTGTTATTTTCCATATAATACAGGTGTTATTTTCAAGTAATACATGTTTTATTTTCAAGTAATAAATTTGCTTTTTAAGTAATATGCATCTTTTTAGTAATACGAATTTTATTCTTTATTAATGCAAGTTTTATTTTTGCAGTAATGCAAGTATAATTTTTAAGTAATAGAAGTAATAAATTTTAATGCAATTCTTATTTTTGAAGTAATACAAGTATTATTTTTAAGTAATAGAATAAATTTTAATGCAATTTTTATTTTTGAAGTAATACAAGTATTATTTTTAAGTAATAGAATAAATTTTAATGCAATTTTTATTTTTGAAGTAATACAAGTATTATTTTTAAGTAATAGAATAAATTTTAATGCAATTTTTATTGTTGAAGTAATACAAGTATTATTTTTAAGTAATAGAATAAATTTTAATGCAATTTTTATTGTTGAAGTAATACAAGTATTATTTTTAAGTAATAGAATAAATTTTAATGCAATTTTTATTTTTGAAGTAATACAAGTATTATTTTTAAGTAATAGAATAAATTTTAATGCAATTTTTATTTTTGAAGTAATACAAGTATTTTTTAAGTAATAGAAGTCTTATTTTCAAGTCATACATGTGTTCTTTTAATAAATAATAGAATTGTTATTTTCAAGTAAGTAATACTAGTATTTTATTTAAGTAATACAATTCTCATTTTCAAGTAATACACTTGCTTTGCAACTATTCTAGAGATTGCAACGCAATAAAAGCAATCATCTTCCAGCAATCCTGCGCTACCCGTGATGATGCCTTGATAAATGGAAACGCACATGGACTAAAATACTACAAACATGTGAAGGTGGAGAAAGCGTTTATTTAAACACGTCATAATATGAAGAAGAAGAAAGACATCGCAGTAGAGGTAGCGCCTTTTTTGTTCTCAAATTTTTCTCTTTTATGTGCCTTGTCCTTTCAGGACGTAGGTGATCATGGCCTTCCACGTCTTCCTATCACTGGTGGCTCTTTAGCACGCTTTCACCTGTAACATCTCGCAACCCTCGTTCTACCATCCACCTGCTTAGTCCCTTCAAATATGTTATCCGCTGCTTTCCTCTGTCTCATTTTCCCACTATCTGGCCGGTTAGTATTAGTTTCTTCAAGCCCTCCTTCCTCATTGCATGTCCCAGGAACTTTAGCTGTCTTTTCCTGGTGCTCAATATTAATTTCCCTTTTGTTTCCATCATTTCCAAGACTTCATCATTGCTCACATGCTCGGTCCATGATATTCGCAGCATCCCTCTTTAGAGCCACATTTCAGTTACTTCAAGTTTTTCCTTCATCTTTGATGATAATGTCCAGCATTCACTACCATATTGAAGAACTAGCATCACATAGTAATTTAGTACTCTCTTCTTTGTTTTCTAGTGACTTTTCACAATAAATTGAAGATAGATTGAGTCATTTGGTTATTATTTCTATGAATGAAAACTCTTTGAGAAAAAAGATGGTAGAACGCGGTGCTGGTACTTTCTACAACGAAGTGATCGATGAATTCGACAAAAAGAAGAATTACATTAATTTACAAATAAATAAACTCAAAATAAATAATTATTTGTTGATTTTTATTGTTTTCTAAGAATTCACTGGATAGTATGACTCGGTTTCTAAGTTACCCTTCGCTACTGTTACATTTAGACAGACGGGGCCAATATAAAAGTATACGGAATATGTGTTGTGGTGCAGTGGATATCGGCCCGGAACGAGAAATCGAAAGCCGAATTCAAATTCCAGTTGAATTCCTCGCATTCACTTGCGCACAAATACTCTTTGGAAAACTATTAATCCGCCTCTGCTTCCTTCAGCTATGGTTTAAATAGCAGGACAGATTGGGTTCTATAGCCTTGGTTGGCAACCAGTCTACCGCTGGAAGTAATGGCAAACTACTACGGGAAAATATTTTGTCCAGTCAGTCATGTCTATTTCAGGACATGATCACTCAAGCGTCTGACTGACTGAATATAGAGCTATTAAAATGGTGCTAAAAAGTCTTTTTAAAATGTTTCTACAAGTTTTTCTTTTCGTGAGGCATATTACCAAGTCGTTCACTGAAAAGGTGGTATTCCAGAAAATTGGCAAAAATGCCCCCAGAGAGAAATATGCTAGGGAGGGACGGCCGGTCCAAGTCAACAACACAGAGTAGCAATAATGAAGCTGGAGATTTGGTAAGGGAAGCGATCGTGACAGTGGTAGTGGTGTTACCGCCATCTGGCAACTGTTAAGCCAACGGTAAAAGATGTTTATCGCGCTGACGTCATTAAATGGCTCACGGGTACAATGAAAACAAACATAGTTTTCGAGGACTCCACCCACATCAGGAAAACGAAGTTGGGGAAGGCGATCGTGGTTTGGGGTGCAGTATGAGTTGTCACTTTGTAGGGGGTCCCTGCTTATACGGAGTTTCCAGGAGCAGTGGAATCAAGAATAAAAAAATGTGTTTCGGTTTCTTGTAGCTAGATTTCGTTATGGGAAAGGAGATTTTAAGGTCTGTTAGTTAAGTGCCATACGTGATACACGCTTGGGCGATCATGTCTCGAAAGAGACATGACTGACTGGGCAGAAGATTATCCCGCAGTAGGTTGACATTGCATTCTGCGGTAGACTGGTTGCCGACCAAGGCTATAGAACCCAATCTGTCCTGTTATTTAACCCATAACTGGAAGGAATAGACGGATTAATACCTTTCCCAATGGTATTTGCGCGTAAGTGAATACAATGGATTCAACTGGAATTCGAACTCGGCTCCCCGATTTCTCGTTCCGAGCCGATATCCAATGCACCACAACGCACATCCGTGATTTTAAGGTACATTTGTCAAAATGGCGTGTATAGTAGATGCGACTAAAACAGTTTTCGTCTTTCGAAGGTATTAGCATTTATGAAATGATGTTTATAAAGTGTGTTTACAGAACACGCTGACGATGTGTTAATTCGTGCAAATAAGTAGACGATTTTTCCTTTATTTGCATTGTTCGGACTGTTGTCCTCATCTTTATTGCCATATTCACGACGTTTCGACCGTTGTACGCCCGACCAACTTCAAGTGACTGGAATTTTGAACCGAACCCATTATTTCGATGACTGGTGTTCTCATTCCGTGGGTTATGATACTTCAGAATGTCTAACTTATTTCCATTTAACTCAACTTTCTTAGTTTTTTGTTCGCCACTACTGTCACCAGGTAGTGAACTCACAACCTTTTGGGTGGAGTCAGTGGATCCAACCAACGCTTTTATTCACTCAGCCATGTGTTCTTGAGGATACATGGCTTAGTGGATAAAAGCTTTGACCCAAAGAGTTTAGTGTTCAATGTTTTGGTAACAGTTGTGGCAGACAGAAAACTTAGAGAGTTGAAATAAATGGAGATGACTAAGGCATCCGGAAGTAGCATGACTCATGGAACGAGAACAATATACTTCAGTGATTGAAATAAAGGGTTCGATTCAACGTTCGAGTCATCTGAAGAAGACTGGAGCATATAACGGCCGAAACGTCGTAAATAAGACAATAAAGATGAGGACAACAGTCTGAACTATATAAATAATGTAAATCCCTCATCTCAGAAATATAAACAAATATTTTTCTTTCATATAAGAAACGTAAGTCAAACGCAGCGTCCTGTCTCATTAAAGATCAGTTTTTTTTTGTGATGATTCTGGAGTGACCTCTCCAGGGTGCTGGTCTCTACGTTAGGATACAGAGACTGTTCATTGCCCAGATTACATGACCCATCTTTTCGGTTGTATCAACAAAATCATAAGTAATGACAGGGCATTGGATGTGCGTTGTGGTGCATTGGATATCGGCTCGGAACGAGAAATCGGGGAGCCGAGTTCGAATTCCAGCTGAATTCATTGCATTCACTTACGCGCAAATACCCTTGGGAAAGGTATTAATCCGTCTATTCCTTCCAGTTATGGGTTAAATAACAGGACAGACTGGGTTCTATAGCCTTGTCTGGCAACCAGACTACCTCAGAAAGCAATGGCAACCTACTGCGGGATAATCTTCTGCCCAGTCAGTCATGTCTCTTTCGAGAAATGATCGCTAAAAGCCTATATAACGTATGGCACTTAACTGACTGAATATAATAGGTGGAAGCATAACCAAAGTTTCTACTGGGCATAAAGTGGGGGATTTGTTTTCTATTTTCATGAAGTAGGAAACTGATCCCCCACTAATTACTACTTATTAATATAATATAATCCACTACTTCTTCCTACAGCTATGGGTTGAATAGCAGGACAGACTGGGTTCTATAGCCTTGGTAGGCAACCAGTCTACCGCAGAAAGCAATGGCAACCTACTGCGGGATAATCTAGTGCGGGATAATCTACTGCGGGATGCCCAGTCAGTCATGTCTCTTTCGAGACATGATCGCCCAAGCGTGTATCACGTATGGCACTTAACTGACTGACTGAATACAGGGCATTACATTTGGTGCAGCCGTGGTTGCTAGACATATATCAGTGTTGAGAGTCAACAGCCTTCGGGGCTCCACTCCGGGTATTTTTCCGTGCTTGTATATTACCTCAAGGCAGCAGTGGTTTCAAGTTAGGTGTTCCGCCCTTTAGATGTACTACATTCCTAGGGAGTCGAGTTTTGTCCCAAAATGTGTAATTGTACAAAAATAACTTGTTTATAAGAATCATATTTCACTAAACCATAACCAATTCTACTGATGTCAGTTTGACTGAAACAACTCACACATCCAAAAAATTAAAAATTAAAATAAAATAAATAAATGAAAAACTGGAAAAGAATAAAGCCTAACCTAAAAATAAACAAAAGAAGTTTATAAATACATTTTTTACTATGTTCAAAAATTCTGCTTGTTTACTTACATTGAAACGTTTTTTGTTTCAAACTTTAAAACAAAGAATTATTATTTACATGTAACCTGTTCTCATTTGTTTCAGATCGGTATCCCATCACCCCAAGCGGATGTGCATTGTGGTGCAGTGGAGATCGACACGACGAATCGGGGTGTCGAGTTCGAATTCCAGTTGAATTCACTTACACACAAATACTCTTGGAAAAGGTATTAATCCGTCTCTTCCCTCTAGTTATGGCTTAAATAACAGGACAGATTGGGTTTTATAGCCTTAGGTGGCAACCAGTCTACCGCGGAAAGCAATGGCAATCTACTGCGGGATAATCTTCTGTCCAGTCAGTCATATCTCTTTCGAGACATGATCACCCGAAGCGTGTATCATGTATGGCACTTAACTGACCACCCCAAGCAAAGCAGTAAAGCCACTAAGACGCAAGGGGTTAAAAACTGTAGAAGAATTAGAAAAATTAATAATGAGTAATGAATAATCAAGAGGTCAGTAGATAGCGATCGACATTGCCTTTAAATTTTTTTCAGATTAAAATTGGTTAAAAAACATGGAGCCGGAAGGGAGCTCCACGAGCGAGAAGTGCAAGAAAATAGCTTAGAATTTGCAGTTACATTTAGCTAAATGAATTGTGAATTGATGAGATCTCGACGCCAGTCTAGTCAGTCAGTTAAGTGCCATAGGTTATACACGGTTTGGACGATCATGTCTCGAGAGAGACATGACTGACTGGACAGAAGTTTATCCTGTAGTGGGTTGCTATTGCTTTCTGCGGTAGTGTGGTTGCCCACCAAGGCTATAGAACCCAATCTGTCCTATTATTTAACCCATAACTGGACGGAAGATACAGAGTAATACCTTTCCCAAGGGTATTTGTGCATAAGGGAATGCAAGAAATTCAACTGGAATTCGAACTCGGTTCTTCGATTTGTTGTTCCGTATTAATCCGTCTCTTCCTTCCAGTTATGGGTTAAATAATAGGACAGGTTGGGTTCTATAGCCTTGGTTGACAACCAGTCTACCGCAGAAAGCAATGGCAAACTACTGCGGGATAATCTTCTGCCCAGTCAGTCATGTCTCTTTCGAGACATGATCGCCCAGAGCGTGTATCACGTATGGCATTTAACTGACTGACATAGCATAGCGAAGTGCTCATCCGAACAATTACCATGAATGTATTTATAAAAAAGACTTAAAGATGCAACCTTATGGCGGTGAGAAAGTGACTGAAGCCCAGTCGCCAGATCAGGACCAATAATATTGCTGATTCTACTTTGGATTTTATCTAGGGACGTAAAGTAAATAGCAAAGGCACCGGACCATATGTGGTAGCAACATTCTAAACATGGACGAATTATAAGCCTATAGACATTTTTGTTGTTTTTCTCCCAGCGTGTCGTTATTCGTGCTTCACTATGTGCTTGCCAACACAGATAACCTTCAGAAAATGATATCGACAATGAAATATGGACACCAGTCTCGTACTGCTCTTAAATTAAAAAGTGTCGAAGAATTAAGAACAGAAACATTAATATAGAGCGGGAAGATAAAGGAATCATCAAGAAGACACTAGACAAGTGTATCAAATTTGATTAAAATCGGACCACGCCTTCTATAACCCGATTTTTTCGATTAGCGATTTTCGATGTTTATCGGGGATACTTCGACACAAAACCTAGTTAAGAACACTCGCAGACGCTTCTAGAACAACTGTGTAAATTTTCAAGAAAATCGGTTCAGCCGTTTCGGAGTCTATAGGTAACGGACACACACACACAGACGCACAGACACACACACACACACACACACACACACACACACAAAGTTCCATTTATAAATAAGTTCAGATTAGATTTAGATTTAGTTAGATTCCTAATAAAGCGGTGATAAAATGCGGCCATTCCAATGAAGGCCCTCACTTGTCTAACAGCGGCTGGAGTAGAAATTGATTTTATAGCCTTGATTATCAAAATCTGGCTGTTATCACTCTTCACTAATTTTGAAGTCCAGGTATTGAGTCTCTTTTTTAGTTCATAAATACATTTTTGGTGTTTAAAGGAGATCTTCAGTGATGTCCTGTCTTTATAGCCGATTTCGGGTTTTTAAACATCATATCGGCTCCGGCAGTAATCCCGACTTTCGGTTCAGAAGTACCAAGCCGGCTCCTTCCTTTTGTGCTACTAATCTGGACTTTTTTTTTCGGCAAAATTCACACTTTTTATTGTTAGCTCTGGCCAATGGGAAGAGTTCATTTTCCCTTCCTCGCCTATTTAATAACAAATCCGATTTGCGCCTTTTTATTGGATCTTTAATCACGTCTAATCTTTCTAGTATGTTTGTCTATTTTTTTTCTTCACTAAATTTATCCCTATACTTTGAATTGTTAATACTAATAATTAGTATTAATAATTTTTTTACCTTCATTTATTAACATAGCTTTTAAACGAAATTTTACTATTCAACTTTAAAAGAACTCATACTTAGCTGGTTACATCTTGAAATTATGATTACGTAAACTACCCAAGACTATGTCTTTGTCCTTTAAGTGGTCTTCTACTTTATTCGAAATTATAAAAATATAATTCAATAACTGGAAGAAGGCGAGTATATTTCTTTGCTTTGCAACAAGTTCATTCCTCTCGAGAGCCCCCACGTATACACCCGCTACGAGGCGTACTACCCTGCTCAATATGGTCGTCACCGAATAAACCACATTCCTCCCGACAGCCCCCGCGTATACACCCGCTACGAGGCGTACTACCCTGTTCAATATGGTCGTCACCGAATAAACCACATTTCATCCCGACAGCCCTCACGTATACACTCGTTACGAGGCGTACTACCCTGTTCAATATGGTCGTCACCGAATAAACCACATTTCCTTCCGACAGCCCCCGCGTATACACCCGCTACGAGGCGTACTACCCTGCTCAATATGGTCGTCACCGAATAAACCACATTTCCTTCCGACAGCCCTCACGTATACACTCGTTACGAGGCGTACTACCCTGCTCAATATGGTCGTCACCGAATAAACCACATTTCCTCCCGACAGCCACCGCGTATACACCCGCTACGAGGCGTACTACCCTGTTCAATATGGTCGTCACCGAATAAACCACATTTAATCCCGACAGCCCCGGCGTATACACCCGCTACTAGGCGTACTACCCTGCTCAATATGGTCGTCACCGAATAAACCACATTTCCTTCCGACAGCCTCCACGTATACACTCGCTACGAGGCGTACTACCCTGCTCGATATGGTTGTCACCGAATAAACCACATTTCCTCCCGATAGCTCCCGCGTATACACTCGCTACGAGGCGTACTACCTTGCACAATATGGTCGTCACCGAACAAACCATATTTCCTCCCGACAGCCCCCGCGTATACACCCGCAACGAGGCGTACTACCCTGCTCAATATGGTCGTCACCGAACAAACCACATTTCCTCCCGACAGCCCCCGCGTATACACCCGCAACGACGCGTACTACCCTGCTAAATATGGTCGTCACCGAACAAACCACATTTCATCCCGACAGCTTCCGCGTATACACCCGCTACGAGGCGTACTACATTGCTCAATATGGTCGTCACCGAACAAACCACATTTCCTCCCGACAGCCCCCGCGTATACACCCGCAACGAGGCGTACTACCCTGCTCAATATGGTCGTCACCGAACAAACCACATATCCTCCCGACAGCCCCCGCGTATACACCCGCAACGAGGCGTACTACCCTGCTCAATATGGTCGTCACCGAACAAACCACATTTCCTCCCGACAGCTTCCGCGTATACACCCGCTACGATGCGTACTACCTTGCTCAATATGGTCGTCACCGAACAAACCACATTTCCTCCCGACAGCCCTCGCGTATACACCCGCATCGAGGCGTACTACCCTGCTCAATATGGTCGTCACCGAACAAACTACATTTCCTCCCGACAGCCCCCGCGTATACACCCGCAACGAGGCGTACTACCCTGCTCAATATGGTCGTCACCGAACAAACCACATTTCCTCCCGACAGCCCCCGCGTATACACCCGCAACGAGGCGTACTACCCTGCTCAATATGGTCGTCACCGAACAAACCACATTTCCTCCCGACAGCCCCCGCGTATACACCCGCAACGAGGCGTACTACCCTGCTCAATATGGTCGTCACCGAACAAACCACATTTCCTCCCGACAGCTTCCGCGTATACACCCGCTACGAGGCGTACTACCTTGCTCAATATGGTCGTCACCGAACAAACCACATTTCCTCCCGACAGCCCCCGCGTATACACCCGCAACGAGGCGTACTACCCTGCTCAATATGGTCGTCACCGAACAAACCACATTTCCTCCCGACAGCCCCCGCGTATACACCCGCAACGAGGCGTACTACCCTGCTCAATATGGTCGTCACCGAACAAACCACATTTCCTCCCGACAGCTTCCGCGTATACACCCGCTACGAGGCGTACTACATTGCTCAATATGGTCGTCACCGAACAAACCACATTTCCTCCCGACAGCCCCCGCGTATACACCCGCTACGAGGCGTACTACCCTGCTCAAAATGGTCGTCACCGAATAAACCACATTTCATCCCGACAGCCCCCGCGTATACACTCGCTACGAGGCGTACTACCATGCTCAATATGGTCGTCACCGAACAAACCACATTTCCTCCCGATAGCTACCGCGTATACACCCGCTACGAGGCGTACTACCTTGCTCAATATGGTCGTCACCGAACAAACCATATTTCCTTCCGATAGCTCCCGCGTATACACTCGCTACGAGGCGTACTACCTTGCTCAATATGGTCGTCACCGAACAAACCACATTTCATCCCGACAGCTCCGCGTATACGCTCGCTACGAGGCGTACTACCTTGCTCAATATGGTCGTCACCGAATAAACCACATTTCCTCCCGATAGCTCCCGCGTATACACTCGCTACAAGGCGTACTACCCTGCTCAATATGGTCGTCACCGAATAAACCACATTTCCTCCCGATAGCTCCCGCGTATACACTCGCTACAAGGCGTACTACCCTGCTCAATATGGTCGTCACCGAACAAACCACATTTCCTCCCGATAGCTCCCGCGTATACACTCGCTACAAGGCGTACTCCCCTGCTCAATATGGTCGTCACCGAACAAACCACATTTCCTCCCGACAGCTTCCGCGTATACACCCGCTAAGAGGCGTACTACCTTGCTCAATATGGTCGTCACCGAATAAACCACATTTCCTCCCGATAGCTCCCGCGTATACACTCGCTACAAGGCGTACTACCCTGCTCAATATGGTCGTCACCGAACAAACCACATTTCCTCCCGACAGCTTCCGCGTATACACCCGCTAAGAGGCGTACTACCTTGCTCAATATGGTCGTCACCGAATAAACCACATTTCCTCCCGATGGCTCCCGCGTATACACTCGCTTACAAGGCGTACTACCCTGCTCAATATGGTCGTCACCGAACAAACCACATTTCCTCCCGACAGCCCCCGCGTATACACCCGCTAAGAGGCGTACTACCTAGCTCAATATGGTCGTCACCGAATAAACCACATTTCCTCCCGATGGCTCCCGCGTATACACTCGCTTACAAGGCGTACTCCCCTGCTCAATATGGTCGTCACCGAACAAACCACATTTCCTCCCGACAGCTTCCGCGTATACACCCGCTAAGAGGCGTACTACCTTGCTCAATATGGTCGTCACCGAA
This sequence comes from Ascarosepion bandense, assembly GCA_037127315.1. Taxonomy (NCBI): domain Eukaryota; kingdom Metazoa; phylum Mollusca; class Cephalopoda; order Sepiida; family Sepiidae; genus Ascarosepion; species Ascarosepion bandense. The sequence goes on from JBBBDQ010001881.1 coordinate 263,322, forward strand.
TAAACCACATTTCCTCCCGATAGCTCCCGCGTATACACTCGCTACAAGGCGTACTACCCTGCTCAATATGGTCGTCACCGAACAAACCACATTTCCTCCCGACAGCTTCCGCGTATACACCCGCTACGAGGCGTACTACCTTGCTCAATATGGTCGTCACCGAATAAACCACATTTCCTCCCGATAGCTCCCGGGTATACACTCGCTACAAGGCGTACTACCCTGCTCAATATGGTCGTCACCGAACAAACCACATTTCCTCCCGACAGCTTCCGCGTATACACCCGCTAAGAGGCGTACTACCTTGCTCAATATGGTCGTCACCGAATAAACCACATTTCCTTCCGATAGCTCCCGCGTATACACTCGCTACAAGGCGTACTACCCTGCTCAATATGGTCGTCACCGAACAAACCACATTTCCTCCCGACAGCTTCCGCGTATACACCCGCTACGAGGCGTACTACCTTGCTCAATATGGTCGTCACCGAACAAACCACATTTCCTCCCGACAGCACCCGCGTATACACCCGCAACGAGGCGTACTACCCTGTTCAATATGGTCGTCACCGAACAAACCACATTTCCTCCCGACAGCCCCCGCGTATACACCCGCAACGAGGCGTACTACCCTGCTCAATATGGTCGTCACCGAACAAACCACATTTCCTCCCGACAGCTTCCGCGTATACACCCGCTACGAGGCGTACTACCTTGCTCAATATGGTCGTCACCGAACAAACCACATTTCCTCCCGACAGCCCCCGCGTATACACCCGCAACGAGGCGTACTACCCTGTTCAATATGGTCGTCACCGAACAAACCACATTTCCTCCCGACAGCCCCCGCGTATACACCCGCAACGAGGCGTACTACCCTGCTCAATATGGTCGTCACCGAACAAACCACATTTCCTCCCGACAGCCCCCGCGTATACACCTGCAACGAGGCGTACTACCCTGCTCAATATGGTCGTCACCGAACAAACCACATTTCCTCCCGACAGCTTCCGCGTATACACCCGCTACGAGGCGTACTACCTTGCTCAATATGGTCGTCACCGAACAAACCACATTTCCTCCCGACAGCCCCCGCGTATACACCCGCAACGAGGCGTACTACCCTGCTCAATATGGTCGTCACCGAACAAACCACATTTCCTCCCAACAGCTTCCGCGTATACACCCGCTACGAGGCGTACTACCTTGCTCAATATGGTCGTCACCGAACAAACCACATTTCCTCCCGACAGCCCCCGCGTATACACCCGCTACGAGGCGTACTACCCTGCTCAATATGGTCGTCACCGATTAAACCACATTTCATCCCGACAGCCCCCGCGTATACACTCGCTACGAGGCGTACTACCCTGCTCAATATGGTCGTCACCGAACAAACCACATTTCCTCCCGATAGCTCCCGCGTATACACCCGCTACGAGGCGTACTACCTTGCTCAATATGGTCGTCACCGAACAAACCATATTTCCTCCCGATAGCTCCCGCGTATACACTCGCTACGAGGCGTACTACCTTGCTCAATATGGTCGTCACCGAACAAACCACATTTCATCCCGACAGCTCCGCGTATACACTCGCTACGAGGCGTACTACCTTGCTCAATATGGTCATCACCGAATAAACCACATTTCCTCCCGATAGCTCCCGCGTATACACTCGCTACAAGGCGTACTACCCTGCTCAATATGGTCGTCACCGAATAAACCACATTTCCTCCCGATAGCACCTGCGTATACACTCGCTACAAGGCGTACTACCCTGCTCAATATGGTCGTCACCGAACAAACTACATTTCCTCCCGATAGCTCACGCGTATACACTCGCTACGAGGCGTACTACCTTGCTCAATTATGGTCGTCACCGAATAAACCACATTTCCTCCCGATAGCTCCCGCGTATACACTCGCTACAAGGCGTACTACCCTGCTCAATATGGTCGTCACCGAACAAACCACATTTCCTCCCGACAGCTTCCGCGTATACACCCGCTAAGAGGCGTAATACCTTGCTCAATATGGTCGTCACCGAATAAACCACATTTCCTCCCGATAGCTCCCGCGTATACACTCGCTACAAGGCGTACTACCCTGCTCAATATGATCGTCACCGAACAAACCACATTTCCTCCCGACAGCTTCCGCGTATACACCCGCTAAGAGGCGTACTACCTTGCTCAATATGGTCGTCACCGAATAAACCACATTTCCTCCCGATGGCTCCCGCGTATACACTCGCTTACAAGGCGTACTCCCCTGCTCAATATGGTCGTCACCGAACAAACCACATTTCCTCCCGACAGCTTCCGCGTAAACACCCGCAACGAGGCGTACTACCCTGCTCAATATGGTCGTCACCGAACAAACCACATTTCCTCCCGACAGCTTCCGCGTATACACCCGCTACGAGGCGTACTACCTTGCTCAATATGGTCGTCACCGAACAAACCACATTTCCTCCCGACAGCCCCCGCGTATACACCCGCAACGAGGCGTACTACCCTGCTCAATATGGTCGTCACCGAACAAACCACATTTCCTCCCGACAGCCCCCGCGTATACACACGCAACGAGGCGTACTACCCTGCTCAATATGGTCGTCACCGAACAAACCACATTTCCTCCCGACAGCTTCCGCGTATACACCCGCTACGAGGCGTACTACCTTGCTCAATATGGTCGTCACCGAACAAACCACATTTCCTCCCGACAGCCCCCGCGTATACACCCGCTACGAGGCGTACTACCCTGCTCAATATGGTCGTCACCGAATAAACCACATTTCATCCCGACAGCCCCCGCGTATACACTCGCTACGAGGCGTACTACCCTGCTCAATATGGTCGTCACCGAACAAACCACATTTCCTCCCGATAGCTCCCGCGTATACACCCGCTACGAGGCGTACTACCTTGCTCAATATGGTCGTCACCGAATAAACCACATTTCCTCCCGATGGCTCCCGCGTATACACTCGCTTACAAGGCGTACTCCCCTGCTCAATATGGTCGTCACCGAACAAACCACATTTCCTCCCGACAGCCCCCGCGTATACACCCGCAACGAGGCGTACTACCCTGCTCAATATGGTCGTCACCGAACAAACCACATTTCCTCCCGACAGCCCCCGCGTATACACCCGAAACGAGGCGTACTACCCTGCTCAATATGGTCGTCACCGAACAAACCACATTTCCTCCCGACAGCTTCCGCGTATACACCCGCTACGAGGCGTACTACCTTGCTCAATATGGTCGTCACCGAACAAACCACATTTCCTCCCGACAGCCCCCGCGTATACACCCGCAACGAGGCGTACTACCCTGTTCAATATGGTCGTCACCGAACAAACCACATTTCCTCCCGACAGCCCCCGCGTATACACCCGCAACGAGGCGTACTACCCTGCTCAATATGGTCGTCACCGAACAAACCACATTTCCTCCCGACAGCCCCCGCGTATACACCCGCAACGAGGCGTACTACCCTGCTCAATATGGTCGTCACCGAACAAACCACATTTCCTCCCGACAGCTTCCGCGTATACACCCGCTACGAGGCGTACTACCTTGCTCAATATGGTCGTCACCGAACAAACCACATTTCCTCCCGACAGCCCCCGCGTATACACCCGCAACGAGGCGTACTACCCTGCTCAATATGGTCGTCACCGAACAAACCACATTTCCTCCCGACAGCCCCCGCGTATACACCCGCAACGAGGCGTACTACCCTGCTCAATATGGTCGTCACCGAACAAACCACATTTCCTCCCGACAGCTTCCGCGTATACACCCGCTACGAGGCGTACTACCTTGCTCAATATGGTCGTCACCGAACAAACCACATTTCCTCCCGACAGCTTCCGCGTATACACCCGCTACGAGGCGTACTACCCTGCTCAATATGGTCGTCACCGAATAAACCACATTTCATCCCGACAGCCCCCGCGTATACACTCGCTACGAGGCGTACTACCCTGCTCAATATGGTCGTCACCGAACAAACCACATTTCCTCCCGATAGCTCCCGCGTATACACCCGCTACGAGGCGTACTACCTTGCTCAATATGGTCGTCACCGAACAAACCATATTTCCTCCCGATAGCTCCCGCGTATACACTCGCTACGAGGCGTACAACCTTGCTCAATATGGCCGTCACCGAACAAACCACATTTCATCCCGACAGCTCCGCGTATACACTCGCTACGAGGCGTACTACCTTGCTCAATATGGTCATCACGGAATAAACCACATTTCCTCCCGATAGCTCCCGCGTATACACTCGCTACAAGGCGTACTACCCTGCTCAATATGGTCGTCACCGAATAAACCACATTTCCTCCCGATAGCACCTGCGTATACACTCGCTACAAGGCGTACTACCCTGCTCAATATGGTCGTCACCGAACAAACTACATTTCCTCCCGATAGCTCACGCGTATACACTCGCTACGAGGCGTACTACCTTGCTCAATATGGTCGTCACCGAATAAACCACATTTCCTCCCGACAGCTTCCGCGTATACACCCGCTAAGAGGCGTACTACCTTGCTCAATATGGTCGTCACCGAACAAACCACATTTCCTCCCGACAGCCCCCGCGTATACACCCGCAACGAGGCGTACTACCCTGCTCAATATGGTCGTCACCGAACAAACCACATTTCCTCCCGACAGCTTCCGCGTATACACCCGCTACGAGGCGTACTACCTTGCTCAATATGGTCGTCACCGAACAAACCACATTTCCTCCCGACAGCCCCCGCGTATACACCCGCAACGAGGCGGACTACCCTGCTCAATATGGTCGTCACCGAACAAACCACATTTCCTCCCGACAACCCTCGCGTATACACCCGCAACGAGGCGTACTACCCTGCTCAATATGGTCGTCACCGAACAAACCACATTTCCTCCCGACAGCTTCCGCGTATACACCCGCTACGAGGCGTACTACCTTGCTCAATATGGTCGTCACCGAACAAACCACATTTCCTCCCGACAGCCCCCGCGTATACACCCGCTACGAGGCGTACTACCCTGCTCAATATGGTCGTCACCGAATAAACCACATTTCATCCCGACAGCCCCCGCGTATACACTCGCTACGAGGCGTACTACCCTGCTCAATATGGTCGTCACCGAACAAACCACATTTCCTCCCGATAGCTCCGCGTATACACTCGCTACGAGGCGTACTACCTTGCTCAATATGGTCATCACCGAATAAACCACATTTCCTCCCGATAGCTCCCGCGTATACACTCGCTACAAGGCGTACTACCCTGCTCAATATGGTCGTCACCGAATAAACCACATTTCCTCCCGATAGCACCTGCGTATACACTCGCTACAAGGCGTACTACCCTGCTCAATATGGTCGTCACCGAACAAACCACATTTCCTCCCGATAGCTCACGCGTATACACTCGCTACGAGGCGTACTACCTTGCTCAATATGGTCGTCACCGAATAAACCACATTTCCTCCCGATAGCTCCCGCGTATACACTCGCTACAAGGCGTACTACCCTGCTCAATATGGTCGTCACCGAACAAACCACATTTCCTCCCGACAGCTTCCGCGTATACACCCGCTAAGAGGCGTAATACCTTGCTCAATATGGTCGTCACCGAATAAACCACATTTCCTCCCGATAGCTCCCGCGTATACACTCGCTACAAGGCGTACTACCCTGCTCAATATGGTCGTCACCGAACAAACCACATTTCCTCCCGACAGCTTCCGCGTATACACCCGCTAAGAGGCGTACTACCTTGCTCAATATGGTCGTCACCGAATAAACCACATTTCCTCCCGATGGCTCCCGCGTATACACTCGCTTACAAGGCGTACTCCCCTGCTCAATATGGTCGTCACCGAACAAACCACATTTCCTCCCGACAGCTTCCGCGTATACACCCGCTAAGAGGCGTACTACCTTGCTCAATATGGTCGTCACCGAATAAACCACATTTCCTCCCGATAGCTCCCGCGTATACACTCGCTACAAGGCGTACTACCCTGCTCAATATGGTCGTCACCGAACAAACCACATTTCCTCCCGACAGCTTCCGCGTATACACCCGCTACGAGGCGTACTACCTTGCTCAATATGGTCGTCACCGAATAAACCACATTTCCTCCCGATAGCTCCCGCGTATACACTCGCTACAAGGCGTACTACCCTGCTCAATATGGTCGTCACCGAACAAACCACATTTCCTCCCGACAGCTTCCGCGTATACACCCGCTAAGAGGCGTACTACCTTGCTCAATATGGTCGTCACCGAATAAACCACATTTCCTCCCGATAGCTCCCGCGTATACACTCGCTTACAAGGCGTACTCCCCTGCTCAATATGGTCGTCACCGAATAAACCACATTTCCTCCCGACAGCTTCCGCGTATACACCCGCTAAGAGGCGTACTACCTTGCTCAATATGGTCGTCACCGAACAAACCACATTTCCTCCCGACAGCTTCCGCGTATACACCCGCTACGAGGCGTACTACCTTGCTCAATATGGTCGTCACCGAACAAACCACATTTATCAACTCAAAGGTCAGAATCTGCACGAAATCGAAAAAAGTATGCTGTCCTATTTTAAGTTTTTTCCTTTTTTGTTCTGTTTTCTTTTTTAACGAACGACTTAAGAGAATGGGCACAAAGTAAAATCAAAAGTCACCTAGTTTTCTTGATGTCGTTTGTTATACCACTCTCGTCAAGTGCTTTCGTAAGTAAAAACCAGGTTCATTATCAATTTTCTTCTTCTATGTACTCTGTCCCGTCACGACGTAGGCGATCATGGTTCTCCATGTCTCCCTATCCCTTGTGGCTCTTAGTATGTTTGTTCCTGTTACTCCTGGCAACCACCGTTCCGTCATCCACCTAATCAGGCCCTGCAAATATGTTATCCGCTGCCTTCCTCTGTCTCTCTTTCCTTCCATTTGACCTGTCAGTATCAGGTTCTCCAAGCTCTCTTTCCTCATTGCGTGTTCCAGGAACTTCAGTTGTCTCCTCCTGATGCTCAGTATTAATTTCCTTTTTGTTGACATTCTTTCCAACACCTCATCGTTGCATCCACGATATCCGCAGCATCCTTCTGCGCCCCAAATCGTGTACGTCGAATAACACCGCTGGAAGACAACGAGGTAAGCGTATTTATAAAAGTATAATCTTATATCTTTATTCTTTGACAGTGACGTTTGTGTGGAACAGGGAAGTAGCCGGAGAGAATTCGCACACACAAAGGATCTGTCAGGAGTCGTTAGTCAGTCTCTCTATCTTCAGCCAAAAATTCTAGACTTTATATAGTCTTTAAACTCCCACGCATTTTTGCTTTCTTAGAGGTGTCCGTTTGTTGAATTTATCTACGGCCGGATGTACATTTATACCATGTGGTTCATTGCCTTTCAAGCCGGTTGTCCTTTGTTTTTTCGTTGCGCTTTTTTGACATCATCTACTGTCGGATATTTCTGTTAACCACAACCTTCTATTTCGATGACTTATATCTACGGCTGGATGAATCTGTCAACCACATCTTTGTAACTTTGTCGACTTTAATTACAGCCGGATGTACCTGTCAATTACATCCGCCGTTCAAGATAAGCAAAAGAAGGAGCAAAAGACACCCAGCTGAATTTCTTACAGACACAGACTGTACGAATAACATAGCTTTGTTATCGAATACTATTGATGATGCTTAGAGACTGCTCTCCTTGTAATTGAAGCTACGGCAAATATTAGACTGATCATTAATGAATCCAAACCCACAGCAAGAGCCACAACTGTTAGCAAACAACAATACTTTGAAATGTTCAGAAGACACTCTCTATCTTGGATACTGTTTAAACAGTTCTGCATAAGACATGCAAATAAGGAAGGCAAAAGCTATGATTGCAATCAAGAAGAAAAATCTGGAAATCCAGTATTAAAATACCACTGAAATTACAATTGCTTAGAGCCACTGTTGAAAGCATATTCATCTATGTCTCGCAGAAATGGACGATGACAAAATCTGTGGAGAAAAAACATAGACAGTACCTATGCCAAACTGTTGCAACATGGTCTTCATCTAGGTAGGAACAACCATATGTATAACGAGGACCTGTATGGCATTCTCTCAAAGGTCTTACAAGTGATCAGAACAAGTAGTATGCGTGCTGCTGGCCATCTGTTTCATAACAATAAACCAGTCTTGACTGATTTTTCGGGATACAAAGCATTGCCAACAACGGTGACGGAGACCGGCAACAACTTTCCCAACTATACTGCTTGTAAAAACTCAAGTTGAAACGTTGGACAAGCTCAAACTGATTATGTCACAGAGAGAGAGAGAGAGAGAGAGAGAGAGGTAGAGATGACTTGTGAAAAAACCTGGAATCACCCAATCGATGAAGATGACTATAACGAATTCAAATTGAATTGAAACTCGGTTCTCCGATCAACAATTTTTTTTTATTGCCCCAAGCAAGGCATTTTACTGCCACTGTTTTGCAGGGGGTTACATAGGAGGAAAGTTATGTGAAAGAGTGACAGGTTATAAAGGGTGTCAGGAAGTGGGTAAGAGAAGGATGAGAATACTGATGGGAGTGGAGTTAACGGAGAAAAGAGCATGAGAGAGAGAGAGAGAATGCAAGTAAGTGAAATAGGAGATGACTATTGACTTTACATTTAAATTCTGGGAGATTGCAGCTGTCGGGGAGGTAAGTAAACGGAAGGAAATTTCGAATCATTTCCTATTACACAATTCGCGCGTTCAGGTTTACAGCATATGATATTCCCAAGCCCTCACCCATCTTGGTATTAAACAGGCTCGACGTTACTTAACTTCAGTGATCGTGCGAGAACAAATGTTTTAACGTGATGTGGCCGTAAGCCCCAAATTTTGTGCGAAGTAACCTGTGAGAATCAAACTCAGTAGTAATGGTTAGGTAGTTTAATTATACGATATGCCAGCTTTTTGTTGGATCAATTAAAAGCCCTAATATTAACCAGGTAAGCATGCAACATCTCTTATTAAACAGAATCTACCGGGGGAAATTCTTTGTGTTTATTGGTATTCCAAAACAAAAATAAATAAATAAGATGTGCTTCATTGCAAGTTTCTGGTATCTGGATGGACTCCCACTACATAAAGCTATAGTGAAAAATTGGTCTGTTTCAACGACACAACTGATCCTTCAACTAAACTGATCCTTCAACTAAACTGATCCTTGACTTAAGTGCAAAAATGAAAAAGCATGAGCATGGTGTGTTGCCATAAATAGTACATTTTTCAAAACCTGTAACCTTTACTTATCTTTCGAAACATTTAACGCTTCTTGTAATTTAGCGATTTCAACAAATCGAAGATGAAGAATTGTCAGCAGAATTCATCGAATTACTGTTATATAACAGCAGAATGTATACCATATAAACTGAAAACAAAGATGACCAACGTTTTGTACAAACTGCAACCAAAACCACATAAATACTGCATACTCTTCGATGGAATGATGGAATGACAACTTGTTATCTTCTCTCTTATAAAATTTCACTCTGATAAAACGACAATCTTTTCACTTAATAAAATGACGACCGTAACACGTATATATCAACAAATTTAGACAGCATATCATTTATTCGCTCTTCAGGTGACGTGGCGTAGTGTAGGAGATGGTGTCGGAGGTTTCAGCGCCCACACCTCGAGAGGGCAGAGGCCGTGCACGTCCGCGGTTTTCCCTGTGTCTCACTCGATCTGAGTTTCGATCTCAAATGCTAACCAACTGCTAAGTGCTTCCAGCAATCTGTCTCTTATATAAGCGAATACTTCATATTTTGACATATTGTTTTAATTTCAAGGTCCATATTATCTGACCTTGGCTACGCTGGCTTCAAAACAATCAAATATTTTCCTGACACGGGGAATTTTGCCCTATTCTTAATTTTAATAACAATCAAATATTTATCAAAACAATGTTTATTTTTCTTTTGCCGGCTAGTTTACATATATTTTTTATCTATCTATTTATTTTTTAAAAATACACTTTTCACGGAATTATTATAATTTACAACATTACAAACGGAATCGTTCCTTTTAGCGTGCACGAAATATAGCTGAAATATAAACCAGAGGTTTTCTTCTTTCCTGGGTTTGACGATAAACTAGGTCCGGCAGCAAGGCCTCTGATTTTGAGAATTTGGGGAGCCTGGAACTACTTCTGAATTGCTGTTGTTCCTAGGTCCAGGGAACTAGATTTTTATATTGTTAATAATAATTCTGTTTATTTTTATTACTTTTCCCCAAATATGATCCTTAATGTGTGCGCATATTCGCAAAATATTGGTCTGTTCGTTGCCTATCACTGTTGGCTTCTCAGATTTCATTATGAGTGTTGCATGGCACTTTAAAGAAAATGAGAAACGACCATCACTTTCTCATAATTTGTGCACGTGATTTTTTTCCTTTTTCTAACCTCCGTTTGTATTTGATTTGAACCAAGAAATATCAGTTTCTTCCGCTTTCTTTTTCTTTTCTTTTTCATGTTTTCTTTCCTCGATATTTCAATTTCTCTAGACTTGCAGTTTTTAAGCATTCTTCGTCGATTTATTTTTTTAACTTGTCATCATTCTCTTTTCTAACTTTTCAGTTTTTCCTCCACTTTCTTTTTCCTTTCATGACTTTTCACTCTCAATTTTCTTCTAATCTATCATCCGCTTCATTTCTTCATAACTTTCTTACTTTCTTTTTTCTATCTATCTATCTATCTATCTATCTATCTATCTATCTATCTATCTATCTATCTATCTATCTATCTTTTTTCTTTCTTTCTTTCTTTCTTTCTGCATTCTTTCTTTATTTTTCTTTCTTTCTTTCTTTCTTTCTTTCTTTCTTTCTTTTTGCATTCTTCTTTCTTTCTTTCTTTCTTTCTGCATCTTTTCTTTCTATCTTTTTCCTCTCTGCATTTTTTATTGATTTATTCTTTCTTTCTTTCTTTCTTTTTCTTTCTTTCTTTCTTCCTTTCTTTCTTTCTATTTTTTATTTCTTTCTTTCTTTCTTTCTTTACTTGTCCTTTCAGAGTTTTCTTTCTCACATATTTGATTAATTTTTTACACTTTGCTTTTTTTCTGAGCCTTTTTCATTATTGCTGTCACGTTTTTTCTCTTTGTTTGTTTGTTTCTTTCTTTCTTTGTTTCTTTGTTTCTTTCTTTCTTTCTCACACCATCCTTTTGAACTTTTTATTTTCTCTTATTGGCTGTTTATATCAGTATTCTTAACCTCCTAGTTTTTATTAAATGATTTCTTTCTTTCTTTCTTTCTTTCTTTGTAGTTGTCATTTTTCCATATACGTTACATTTTCTTTTAATTTTTACTTTTCTCTTCTTTATTTTTCGATATTGCAAAATCTATTCTGAATTTACGAGCATTTTCATCCACATTTTATATCTTTTCATTTTTTCTTCCCTTCTTTCTTCCATACATCACTTCATTCGTTCTTTCTTTCTTTCTTTCTTTTTCATCGTATTTTCTTTCTGTACACATTTTTTACCAGTTTCTCTTTTGTTTCTCCCCTTTTCTTTAAACTTTTCATGAATTCAACGCATCGATGCTAGTCCACTACAGTAAAACACTCTGATGGGATGGGACTCACCTATTGATGGACTCCATTTTACACCCAGATACGCACCATCTCCCGCGGTTTTTGAGTTTAAATGTAGCACAAGAGAAAAGATGACAAGCACATACTGCACAACTCATGAATTTTGTGGCGGGAAACATGTGGCCGATGAGTGAATGACGCTGGGAAAGGGGCCTCTCGAGGATCATGCTATGATTGACTAAATGATTGATGAATGAAATGTAAAACCATTGCAGTCTTCCTTACCGATAATGCAACGCCAATGTTTTTGTTCCCCTTTCCCTGTTTCTTAATGTAACCTTTTATGAATGTGCTCATGTTCAAACCCCTCACATCATTATATTCTTTCTTTCTTTTCTTTCTCGACTTAATATATCATGCTTTCTCTATAAAAGCAATTCCATCCCATTTTGCACAAAGACAGCACTCGCCAGATGCAGTATTATTTGGTTATATTAGCCATACACTTCATCCCTTCCATATCCTGATTATGACCCGTTAACATCTGTTATTCTCTCTTCACACACACACACACACACACACACACACACACACGCATATATATATATATATATATATATATATATATATATATATATATATATTCAGATACTTTAATCCAAGCGGAAAAGCAGGAAGGTAAATTCCAAAAACCCGATCCTAATTAATATTAAAATTTTATTTTAATATTAAAAAATGATACAGGAAGAGAGCTCCATGTAATAAAATATTTTGTTGCTGAGGTGATGTGTTATCCCCTGTTGGGATTTCATATCGAAATGGTCATTCAACATCCTTGAATTAATCCTATTTAATTTATATATATATATATATATTGCTTTTTTATTTGTTTCCTTTAAAACGCTTAATGGGTCTGTATCTATCGAAGTTGACCTTCAGTTTTCAATTGATATAAGACCAACAGTCAGTCAGTTAAGTGCCATACGTGATACACGCTTGGGCGATCATGTCTCGCAAGAGACATGACTGACTGGGCAGAAGATTATCCCGCAGTAGGTTGCCATTGCTTTCTGCGGTAGACTGGTTGTCGACCAAGGCTATACTATAAAACCAAATCTGTCCTGCTATTTAACCCATAACTGGAAGGAAGAGACGGATTAATACCTTTCCCAAGGGTATTTGCGCGTAAGTGAATACAATGGATTCAACTGGAATTCGAACTCGGCTCCCCGATTTCTCGTTCCGAGGCGATATCCACTGTACCACAACGCATAAAACCAACAATTACGCTAAAATAATATCAGACTATTTCATGGTCTTTTTTTTTTTACATGTTTAGTGCATCATAACATCTATCTTGTCAGGGTAATAGTAATATTATCTGTTTTTCCTTACAAGGAAACATTAGTTATTTGTTGATTGAGTAGGTTGTACTACTGTCAGTTGAACTCTATAAAATATTTCTGTTAAAATAATTTCTTAAGAAAAATATTATGAATAAAATAAATTCTTTCATTAAAATTTTCTTTCATATGTTTTTTTTTATTTTCAGATCTCGCTCTACGTACCGAAAATGTCTGCTTAAATGTCTAACATGATTTCATTAAATAATAATGTAATATTATTTATTATTAAATTGTTATTATTCATTATAAAACTATGTATAGGGGTATTGGGGAGATTTAAAAAGATAGAAGAGGCCGATTGACGATGCATTTAAACTTTTTGAGATTATCGGGAAGCAAGTAAACGAAATTAATAATGATATTGATAATAAATAACAATTAGACAATTTATTAACTTTTTATGTCATCGGTTCCTAAGTAAAAATTTATGCACCACCATTTTTCTCCATTGCAATATCGAAAAATAAAGAAGATAAAAGTAAAAAAAAAAATGTAACGTACATGGAAAAATGACAACTACAAAGAAAGAAAGAAAGAAAGAAAGAAAGAATAATTGAAAAGGAAGTAAGCAAGAAAGAAAGACTAATTGAAAAGGGAGAAAGAAAGAAAGAAAGAAAGAAAGAAAGAAAGTAAGAAAGAATAGGAAGCAAGAAAGAAAGAAAGAATGAAGGAAAGAAAGAAAGAATTATTGAAAAGGAAGCAAGAATGAAAAAAAGAAAGAACAGCAAAAAGCTATAAGAAAGAAAAAAAACAAAGAAAGAAAAAGTGAGAGCAGAAACAAAGTTAGCAAAGAAAGAAAGAAATAAATAAAGAAAGAAAGAAAAGAAAAATTGAAAAGGAAGCAAGAATGAAAAGAACAGCAGAAAGAACAGCAGAAATAAATAAATAAAGAAAGAAAGAAAGAAAGAAAGAAAGAAAGAAAGAAAGAAAGAAAGAAAGAAATCATTTAATAAAAACTACGCTTATATCGTGTTGAATACACCGGTTCCCGTCCGATCACCGAAGTTAAGCAGCATCGAGCCTGGTTAGTACTTAAATGGGTGACCATTTGGGAATACCAGGTGCTGTACATGTTAGGACCAAGAATGGTCCACCGGTCCTCCAGGTTTTGTGGTTGGGTGCAGGGTTAACAACCCTGCCCCGTAAAAAACAGTTTGTTACAGAAACAGAAACAAAAAGTTGCTACCTATGCACCATCTGGGTGTGATGGATAAATGATGATGATGATGATGATGACCATTTTCTCCAGTCCCAAAATCAGTCAAAGCTGACAAAGCAAACCCAGCTGTTATTCTTGAAAAAAAAAACCCTACCAAACAGTGGTTTACTGGAATAGGAAATGTCTGATAAATTTGAATGTCCCCGAAACAAAATTGCTTTGTTTTAATCAACATAGAGAAACGTTTTAGGTGATACTAGTCACATGGAGAGCAACACCCTGCTCCTCCTTGGTTTCACTTTTTGTTGTGGATTCCAGGTGAGGTACCGTACAAAATGATGAACAACAAAACAGATATTTAAGATAGAAAAATAAGTTATATTAAACGTGAAGATATAAACTGGAATGCAGGTTAGTAATCTAAGAATACGATTACTAAGTAATATATATATATACAAGTCTTTCAAGTGAAACCGTACTGGAATTGGTATGTCCACGTCGAACTGACGGTTGCTGTGTAATATTATTCTGGCTGAGTGGAGCTCAGAGCTACTATGACTACTGACGCGGTATTCTCTGTGTAACTTCTGTATCTCTCACTAACTTACGGACCTATTACGATACTTCCGTATCTCACTATGGTAGGAGTATATGTATACTTAAGTCGAGTCCATTATCATAGAAAAAGGGGAGACCCCACAACACTTTTTCAACCGACTTGTAGTAAAACGACTACATCGAAACAATAACTGCATCTACTGCAAGGAAACTGTGTCGTGCCACAAAACTTTTCTTGTAAGTGTCTATCTTGCACATTTATAAATCTATCATCCATCCGTGCATTCAATACTGCTGCCATATCTGGTCGGATGCTCCTGCTATTCATCTTAAGATTCTTGACAAAATTAAAGAACGATTTGCAATTTAATTGGTTCTTACTAGGCATCTCGACTTCAGTTATTTTCTCACCGACATGACGTGGCTTTCTTCTGTCTTTTCTACAAGTGTTTTCATGGCAACTGCTCTGACGAGCTTTCTTCCCTAGCGCCTCGACAACATGGATTTAAGTGTCCAGGCCCCACCCTTTTACCGTTGAAATAGTTAAATGTAACCCACACCTCTATTACAATAGTCTCTTTTCTCGCATTTATCTCTTGTGGAACTCCCTTCCGTTTACTTGCTTCCCTGATGATCTCAGAAAAAAGGAAATGCAACGTCAATCGACATCTTCTATCTTTTTGAATCCCCTTCATCTTTTATACTTTACTCAAAACCCCATATTACCATTTTTTTTACTTTCACTTTCTGTAACTCCCTATGTACTAGTGACACTGGAATCCTAATGCTATAGAAGTCCTAAGCTCTGAATGAAATCCAAATGATACGAATAGAGTTCCAATGCTATAAATGAAATATCAGTGCTATAAGTGAAATGCTGATGCTATAAATAAAGTCTTAATAATATGGATGAAGATCTAAGTTGTAAACGAAATCCGAACGCTGTAAACGAATCCGAATTCTATAGATGAAGTCCTAAGTTACGAATGAAATCCTAATTCTATAAATGGAGTATCAATGCTATAAATAAAAACAATAAATATATATATATATATATATATATATATATATATATATATATATATATATATATATAATATATAACCCATAATTTATTAAACATATATATATATAACGTGTTATTTGTTCATAATTAAATTAGACCTGTACTCAGTCTACAAGAAAGTGTTCAATACGTTTATATTACATAACTTTGGAATATTTTTCATTTGGAAATAAGTTATTCCGCCGAAATAACTCATTTTCAAATGAATATATATATATATATATATATATATATATATATATATATATATTATAAACAAGATGAAAAAACTCTCAAAACCTCGATATACTATATATATATATATATATATATATATATATATGTGTGTGTGTGTGTGTGTGTGTGTGTGTGTGTGTGTTTAAAGTTCAGATATAAAAAAGAAATGTATCTGTAAAAAGACAATATGAATAACAAAAAAGGAAACCTATTATTTACCAATGTGTTTCGTATTCTGATAGACATTATCAAGGCAAATGTAAGGAATTTATTTTGCAGTGTAGATTTATGAGGAATAGTATAAGCATCGTTAAATTTTTAAAAAATCTATTTTAGAACACGCGAAAATTATGGAGGATGTTACTTGATCTAATTTAATGTCTAATAAACAGAAGCGAGTAAATAGTTGTTGATTTTTTAAATGTTTTTTATTGTTGCTGAATATTACGATAATAAATTATTGCGTAATTGTGATCGTAGATTGTATTGAGTTATTGAAAAAAAAAGAATGGAATCAATTAACAAAATCATACTTTGAGAAACTTTTGCAAGGAATACCAAAAATTTGTGCTACATTAATCAATGATAAAGGAGAAATGTCTGACTAGAGCAAGAAAAATGATTTTTTCTTTTCGTCGCAATAAAATTTCTTATAAAAAATAATTTCTCATGTATAATAGTTTTCGCTTAATTAAATTACAAAACGGCTACTTTTGGGGGCAAATTTAAAAAAATTACCAAGGATATCCTCAAAATTTTGAACTACAGTGTATGTACTAAATTATGCGTATGTAAAAATGGTGGACTGAACTCCCTATACGTCGGTGTAGAGATAAGTTATAACGAATTTAGTATAAGAGATAAGGGAATTGAACACAGGATAGGCTGTGCTTGGGGTAGTTTTGTCCAAGACCGCAAGTTGCTACAAAATCAAAACATTTAAAAACTTGAATCGTGTTTCTAAATAGCCTCGTCCGATCGATACTTTTTTAAAAGTGTAGTGTCCGGTGCTAAATTTGCTCAGATAAAATAGGGCGCTCGGTCGAGTTTATTAAATTGGCCGTAAATAAACTCGTCGCAATTTAAGATTATTAGAAGTTTGGAAGAATAAAAAAGAATTTCGTTTGTATAAATAAACGAAAATTTATTTATCAAACAGCATAACATCAATTTGTATATATGAAATTATTAACTGTGAAAATGTTCTAAGAGAAAGTGTAGTCAAGAGTTTAAGGAATTAAGAGTTCATTTGTTTTAGCGAAATGTGATTTTTACAGAAATTAGTTTGTGTTGTTGAGATTGTTGGTCAAAGGTCGTTCAAATTACAGTTTAGTTCAGAATAGTTGTCTCTCTTTGACTATTTATGAAATGATCTTGAGTGAATTTTGGTATCTCGTCTTGCTTGATGAACTGATATCGATATCGATATCGATATAAGATATTGCGTGTTATTAGCCGTTTTATTATTAATAAAATATTAACATTAAGCCAAGAATTTAAGTGTCATGGATTCGTGTGACGAGTTTAGATGAAGAGTGCGAATGTGTGTATTCGTGGGGAACGACTTCACCGTTTGTTCCTACATTGTGACTGGCGTCAACTGTTCTGTGCTTCCTCGACCTTCGCTCGCATTGGCCGTGAAACGTGTATAAATAGCCAACTCCGATCAGCTCCGAACGTAAACTCATTTTGGGCAGGAAGAAATATGGCACTGATCATTGAAAGTTCAATTTATTGTTTTCTGTAAATCGCTCTCTTTACATTGGTTATTAAATATTTTCATACTAGCTCGCGAAATTTGACTTGTTTTTTTTCCCCAGCAAGGAAGGAATCTTTTTTTCTATTTGTAAAAAAAAAAAAAAAAAAAAAAAAAAAAAAATTCACTCTGGTTCGCGAATCTGCAAGCAGTGAAGAAAATAGTTATTTTTATTTCGTACTCACCACATCACTTGCCATTCCATTTGACCGAATCTTCTTTAGTACATGAATAAGTTGATAATTCAGTAGTAGTGTTATATGTTGTCGCTTTTTTTTAGTAGTTTTTGTTTTGCTTTTTTGTTTTGTCATCATAGATTGAAATGTGTTGCCACAGTTGTGAATTCATGTCCATTTCGTCGTTAAGCATCTTGACTTATGTGAAAGCCGTAAAAATAGATACGTGTTAAGTCTCCTCGCACGTCGTAGGTCACCAGTGAAGTAACGTTGGAATAATGGTGAAGTAAGTCACGTGTTTTCAGAGCCAAACAAAATAAAGAATTTCTTTACAAATTTAAGCATTTGAAGTTATCAGTAGCTTGTTTAAGGAAAAATAACCAAGCATTAAAGAGGTTCGTAGTTTCGATGTTGAATAGAGTTTTTTGAAATTCTGCTGCTATTATTAGAGGCTGATAAAGTATTATTAGCGTGTAATTTGACACGGGAGTCATTCAGACGCATGGCATTCTGAAATTCGATGAATAGTCAAGAGGAGGAACTATGCATATTAAATGGTCGGATACGAAGTAGCCTTCCAAAAAGCTTCAAACAAAATGACAGAGTTGGTTTCACATAAAAGAATGGCCGGTCCTGAACTCGTTCAGAAATATCTGTCACCAGTATACGACTGTTTTCTCAGGTCAATGATTAAAAATGGCTTCGAGCGAATGAAGTCTGTAGGTCTTAACGAGGACCATACTCCTTCGAATCTCTTGGTCTGGAGCTACAGAATCACGAACAAAAACTACCATATAACAGAAACTACATCGCATGGGGACTTTTAACAGCAGCAGCAGCTAAACTTTTATGATAATATCGCATTTTACTGCCTCTGTTGTGAAGGGCGTTACATAGGAGGAAAGTTACAGGGGGTGTCAGGAAGTAGGTAAGAGAAGGATGAGAAAACTGATGAGAGCGGAGTGGACGAAGAAAGAAGCATGAGAGACTGGATGCAGGTTAGTGAGATAGAAGACGACTACTGACGTTACATTTAAATTAATGGAGATTGTAGCCGTCAGGGAACTAAATAAATGGGAATTCCATGAGCGGGAAGTGTGAGAAAAGAAACTGTTGAAGTAGAATCTGCGTTTACATTTTATTGGTTTCACAGTAAAAGGGTGGGACCTAGTTGCTAATCTTATGGCTCGAGTAAATTCATACATGGGGCACCAGTGAGCTAAGTTCATCAGAGAAGAAGCCGTGAAAGTATTTGTAGAAGAGACACAGGGAAGCCACATTGCGCCTGTGAGAAAGTGACTGTATCTGAGCTGCCAAGTCGGGATCAATCACATTACATATTCTCCGTTGGATTTTGTCACGGACACTTAGGGGGATAGGTAATACATAAATAAAATAGATAACAAACGTAACGCCATGAGAAAATAATGATTTGTCTATGTTTTCGAGGTGAGATATTGTAATTATTTATACTACGTATATTGTTCGGACTGTTGTCCTCATCTTTGTTACCATATTCACGAGGCTTTGGCTGTGGAACACTCTGTCCTTCATTAGAATCTGTCTATATTTCTAAGAGGAGGTACTGTAAATATTTACATTATTTACATTGTTCGGATTGTTGTCCTAATCTTTGTTGTCATATTACTGCCGTTTTAACCATTTTACGATTCGACTTTCTACAGGTGATTGAAATTTCGAACTGAACCCTTTGTTTCGTTTACAGAGATAGATTGTTCTATTTCCATGAGACATGCCTCTTCCAGTTGTCTCTTTTTAAGTCAACATTTTTTGTTCGACACTGCTGAAACGAAGTATTGAGGTTAAAACTCTTTGGGTTAAGCCAACGCTTTAATCGACAGGATATTATCTATAAATGTCAACATTTTTTAAGACAACATTTTTTGTTCGACTCTGCTGAAACGAAGTATTGAGGTTAAAACTCTTTGGGTTGAGCCAACGCTTTAATCGACAGGATATTATCTAGAAAAGTCAACATTTTTTAAGACAACATTTTTTGCGCGACTCTGCTGAAACGAAGTATTGAGGTTAAAACTCTTTGGGTTAAGCCAACGCTTTAATCGACAGGATATTATCTAGAAAAGTCAACATTTTTTAAGACAACATTTTTTGCTCGACTCTGCTGAAACGAAGTATTGAGGTTAAAACTCTTTGGGTTAAGCCAACGCTTTAATCGACAGGATATTATCTAGAAAAGTCAACATTTTTTAAGACAACATTTTTTGTTCGACTCTGCTGAAACGAAGTATTGAGGTTAAAACTCTTTGGGTTAAGCCAACGCTTTTATCGACAGGATATTATCTAGAAAAGTCAACATTTTTTAAGACAACATTTTTTGTTCGACACTGTTGAAACGAAGTATTGAGGTTAAAACTCTTTGGGTTAAGCCAACGCTTTAATCGACAGGATATTATCTAGAAAAGTCAACATTTTTTAAGACAACATTTTTTGCTCGACTCTGCTGAAACGAAGTATTGAGGTTAAAACTCTTTGGGTTAAGCCAACGCTTTAATCGACAGGATATTATCTAGAAAAGTCAACATTTTTTAAGACAACATTTTTTGTTCGACTCTGCTGAAACGAAGTATTGAGGTTAAAACTCTTTGGGTTAAGCCAACGCTTTAATCGACAGGATATTATCGAGAAAAGTCAACATTTTTTAAGACAACATTTTTTGTTCGACTCTGCTGAAACGAAGTATTGAGGTTAAAACTCTTTGGGTTAAGCCAACGCTTTAATCGACAGGATATTATCGAGAAAAGTCAACATTTTTTAAGACAACATTTTTTGTTCGACTCTGCTGAAACGAAGTATTGAGGTTAAAACTCTTTGGGTTAAGCCAACGCTTTTATCGACAGGATATTATCTAGAAAAGTCAACATTTTTTAAGACAACATTTTTTGTTCGACTCTGCTGAAACGAAGTATTGAGGTTAAAACTCTTTGGGTTAAGCCAACGCTTTAATCGACAGGATATTATCTAGAAAATAATGACATAATCAAGATGTCGACATTCAACACCACTTCGCGGAAAAGTTTTCGAAGGAAACCTCCATCAATGCTGAAAAGATTAGTAAGAGTTATTGGATTTGAGGAAATATTGTTTTATTAGGAAGATCATATAAATTTCAGCTGAAGATCGCAACACTAGATACTAGATTAGCAAATAGGTCCCACCCTTTCACAGTGAAACCGATAAAATGTAACCGCAGTTTCTACTCCAACAGCTTCTTTTCTCGCACTTCCCGCCTGTGGAATTCCCTTTCACATACTTGCTTCCTCGACAGCAATTAGTCAATGAGAAATGCAACTATGAATTCAAAACGGTTTGCTATGCTAATAGGCAAAAATATGAGCATTTTAGCTTAGGTCGGTAATCAATCGATGGTGACGTGATAAAAATCGATGGTGTCATGATAAAAATCGATGGTGACGTGATAAAAACACCTATTACCTGAGTAATTTGAGGTGCTGTGTCGGTCGATAAAAATGTACAATGGCTAAAATTTTTAAGTTATGTGATTTTAACAATTTTATAGTGTTTTGTTTTTTTTAATATAGTTTAGTTTGTCTCAGGGTCCCAATCATAAGTCAGGATCGAACTCATTAAACTCCGACGATCTTCTGAGTCACTCACATCTTACTAACAGGAGTAACTTCGTGTTTACAGAAATAAAAACATAACACTAAAATCATGTTAAATTCTAAATTAAAATCATATAATTTTATTTATTTCTGAGTACTGGTGTGTGTGTGCGTGGGGTATTTTAGTTATATGTGTTTTAAGGTTCTATGTAATAAAGGAAAGTCACTTCGTTTTCTGATAAGCAAGGTATTTAGTAGAGGAAATGGACGTCTTCAACCTTTGGGGGTCGGGAACGAAGTGGGTGATTTAGGCGCTTTCCTAAGAATTTCTCAGTAGTAAAGTTTTCCGTTGCATTCTGGGATAACTTTATCATTTTAGTTTTATTTTAAACAATGTTTTTATTTTATATATTTTATTATTTTATTTTATATGATATTTATTATTATTGTCCAGATCTTATATTTTCAGTTAATAATAATGTTCTTACTGATTTAGTGAAATACGCGTGCTAACTAGTTCTCCAAGGTAGATGTTCATTAGTATGAACTAAAGCTTTAAAGCCCAATCCGTTCTGCTATTCAACCCTTAGCTGGAGGGAGAAAGGATGGATTAATACCTTTCTTAATAGTATCTGGGCGTAAGTGAATACATCGAATTCAACTGAAATTCGAACTCGGCTCTCCGATTTCTCATTCTGAGCCGATATCCATTACACCATAAAGCACATCCAAGCTTATAGATTAGCGCTACAGAATCGCAAACAAAGATGAAATAACAGAAACCAAACCCCTTAAAGACATTATAAATCACCAACAATAAAAAGTATTTCACATGTAACTAGAATGGAAAATAATGATATAATTGTTGTGGGATCTCCCCTTTTTCTATGATTATAGACTCAACTTGAGTATACATATACTTCTGCCATAGTGAGATACGCCAGATCCGTTAGAGACATTGTACGAGTACCGTAATAGGTCCGTGAGTTAC
Organism: Ascarosepion bandense; assembly: GCA_037127315.1. NCBI lineage: Eukaryota > Metazoa > Mollusca > Cephalopoda > Sepiida > Sepiidae > Ascarosepion > Ascarosepion bandense. Next base: position 285,862 of record JBBBDQ010001881.1, read on the forward strand.
CGAGAGACACCGAAGTTACACAGAGAATACCGCGTCAGTAGTCATAGTAGCCTTTAGCTCCACTCATCCAGAATAGTATTACGTTTAATATAACCTATTTTCTATCTCAAATATCTGTTTTGTTGTTCATTATTTTGTGCAGTTCCTCACCCGGAATCCACAACAATAATCAAGATTTATCCCTCTACCTTAATATATTTACCAGCTTCCCCACTAGAGCAAGATGTCAGTGCTTAATGGGGGGGGGGGGGGGGAGTCCGAACGCATACTAGCGGGCAAGGCACGAAAATTGCCTAGTCCCCGCAACCGCTAGTCGCGCAGGCCCCAGTGACGATCACCGGTCCATCCCTCTGATGCAGTCGGGTGGCGCGGCCTCGGAACACTTTTTTTCCCGGTACCGGGTATCTCACAGTATTATTTTTCTCATTTGCATGCCTGTCCTTAGACAGAGATACAACTGAACCACACTCTGTCTTTGAAGACAGAGACGCTACTGAAAGATGATTTGGATCCCCACTCACCACAAAAAGCTCTCTACCTTAAACAAAAGGCTCGGAAGTCAACTCCTTTGAGTACGAGAAAGGGCGATAACGTTTAATGGTTTTGAGAAGAAAAACTGAAAAACCGTTTATAGGGAATTAGAAAAAAAGTTTCAACCAACAGTAACCCAAACTCTTCGATCAATAAATGGCAAATGTTTCCTTGTAAGAAAACGGGTAATTTCTGTATTAACACTGCCGTTGACGTTCGAATTCAGCAACAATATTTTGCAAGGCCAGATTGGTAATTTTCTAACAGTCGCCAGGTTTGGCTGGATAGTTATACCCTGCAGCTAAATGGCGCCTATCCTAGTTCCATGATGGATAACCTAATCTTCTGGACCATTGCCAGTGCGTTGAATTTTGTTCTTATTGTGCGCTACAATCGAATGAATCAACTAAAATTGTCATTCCAGCTAGATAGGGCTATAAAACAACCAACCTTTTAATTAACTAGAGTTCCAGTTAAAGAATGCTTAATGTTTAATAACGAAAGCTGATTTAATTTAATAGTTCGAAAACCCAGGATCTAGAGTTACCAGGGAAATTCAAACAGAGTCCAATTTTATAAAAGTGGGAAGAAATAATTTACGCCCATAAATCTTTGATAATGGCCGTCAAATTTAATTGAATTAGGCACGCTTTATTTTATTTCGACTCCGTTTGGGAACGTGGTATGTTGTGTGACGTCATATCTGTTAGATAGTTCGTCAGCTGATCTTAGTAAATCATTTTATTTATGATTTTTTTAATTGCGTCTCTGAATCATGACCCGAATAAGAAAAGCCTAATCAAAGAATATTTTTCTTGAAATATCTTGATGCCAATATCACCTGAGTAAAAAGAAATAAAAGAAACTAAATGAAAAACAAAGAAAATAAAATAAAAAGAAATGAAAAGAAAAGGAACGAAGACAAAAGAAAAGTAACAAAAGAAATGAAAAGAAAAGAAAGGAAAATAAAACAAAATAAACGAAAACAAAAGAAGACAAAACAAAACAAAAAAAAAAAACGAAAAGAAACGAAATGAAACGAAAGGAAAAGGAAAGAAAAAAGAAACGAAAAGAAAAAAAACGAAAACAAAAGAAATAAAAAGAAAAGTAACGAAACGAAAGAAAACAAAATAAAATAAAATAAACGAAAAAAAAAATAAAACAAAAGAAATGAAAAGAAAAGAAACGAAAAGAAAAGAAACGGAAAAAGATAAGAAACGAAATGAAAAGAAAAGAAACGAAAATTAAAAAAGAAAAAGAAAAAACATACGAAAAGAAAAGAAAACAAAAGAAATGAAACGAAAAGAAAAGAAACGAAACAAAACAAAATAAATTAAATTAAAAAAAAGAAACGATAAGAAAAGAAACGAAATGAAAAGAAAGAAAATATAAAAAAGAAATGAAAAAAACAAAAGAAATGAAAAAAACAAAAGAAAATGTACGGCTGTATATTTTCTTATTAAATTTTTTCCTTATTCAATATTTTATCCTGATTTTCCGGAGATAATTTGAACATTAATCATTTAATGATTTTTTTATCCATTTAGACTTTCATTATTCAATGAATATTTGGTATAAACAAACAATTGTTTAACGTTTTGAAAAATAAAATTAAAAATTCCTACTTTGTTTTTCAACCAAATTTGCACAATTGAAAAATCGGTATCTAATATATATATATATATATATATATATATATATATAAGATATGCAGATGATAGAGTGCTGATAGCAGACTCGAAAAAGGAAACTACGAAATATCCGACAGAATGTAGTGAAGGGAAGCGATAGAAAGGACTAAGCATAAACTACAAAAAAATTGAATGTATGGTCAGCAGTAAAAAGAGGAGCCCAAAATGACAACTACAGCCATGGGATACTAAAATCAAACAAGACGCGGAAAGGAAACTACATGACCTAGGGAAGGTAGCTAAAGAAAGCGAAAAGAAAGGACTAAACATAAACTAAAAGAAAACAGAATGCATGGTCATCAGAATGCCAATTACAGGTTGGTGATACTAAAATTAAGCAGGTACAGAAATGTAAATACCTAGGAAGTGTTCTAAGACGGAAAGTGAGACACGAAGGCGTATTAGGATGGCTAAGGACCCAGAGTATTGAGAGACAGGAAAATTTCGTTGGAATCAAAGAAATGTGTACTGAACTATTATGTGATTTCTGTCCTTCTATATGGTAGCGAATGATGAACAATATTCTCAAAGATGAAGGAAAGACTCGAAGCAAAAGAAATGTGGTTCTACAGAAGGATGCTGAGGATACCATGTTAACTGATCAACGGCAAGTTTTCGGAGAGAATGGAATCAAAAAAGAAACATAAATTGACATCAAGAAGAGACATTTGAAATTACCGGGGCACGTGATAAAGAAGGAGGGCTAGGAAAATCTGGTCCTCACAGGATAGATAGAGAGAAATAGGGACAGGCGAAAACAGCGCTTGATATACTTGAAGGGTTTAAGCACATGAATGGCAGAGCAGGGTTTAGGAAAAATAACAAGATAAAATATATTAAGAGCTACAAGCGACAGAATGATGTGGAGGATCATGACCGCGTATGTCCTAAAAGAACACGTCACACAAAAAAGAAGAATTTAAAATGTAGGTTTTATTAAAATTAACATTGACTCCAATAAGTAAATATGATATTTGTAACAGGGAAAACCATTCACTGATCGAAGAATTGGTGCGACTCTTGTTGGATATTTACGTGTACAGACAGTTCGTCGAAAGACAATTCGCCGACGGACAGTTCGCCGACAGGACAATTAGTTGACGATTTAAGTCTTTCAAAGTTCAGGCTCTCATCTAGTTGTAATGATGAATATATATATATATATATATATATATATATATATATATATATATATATAGTATATCGAGGCAGCAAGTAATTTTCTAAACATATGTTGTTAAATGTAAGAGACAATGAATGTCTATTATGTTTAATCATGAGCCGTTCTAAACGTCGTATTTTTGCTTTAATTTCAGTTGAAAATAAAGACAAAAATTCTCCAACATTTGGATAATTATTTATTGGTTTTCTTCTAAGCTTTCGGCTCACATGAGCCATCTTCAGAGAGGTTGTTTAAATAATATTTCAGTTTAAACAACCTCTCTGAAGATGGCTCATGTGAGCCGAAAGCTTAGAAGAAAACCAATAAATAATTATCCAAATGTTGGAGAATTTTTGTCTTTATTTTCAACTGAAATTAAAGCAAAAATACGACGTTTAGAACGGCTCATGATTAAACATAATAGACATTCATTGTCTCTTACATTTAACAACATATGTTTAGAATATATATATATATATATATATATATATATATATATATATATATATAATAAACAGACTTTCCACCATGAAACTAGTATCTATTAAAAAAATGATAATGTTAAACAAATAAAAATTCAAATGTATATATTTTTATGAGCTGTCGGCGAACTGTCCAGATGTTGGTGGATGTGAGTGTTCCGAAGTTGCTAATTACATCGTCGATTGTTGTCAGTCTTGCATTGTACAATTTTCGTTGTTTGCACCTCCAGTAACTTTTAGATTCTGTATTTTTGTCAACAATATAGGCGTATCCTTCAAATAAAAGCTTTTGGCCTCCTATTTTTCTAAACTCTATGATGACGACTGAAGGAATTAGAAAGAATTTTGTAAAAAAAAAAAAATTGAATGAGAGCTTGAACTCGAAAAGACTTACGCGTCGACCAATTGTGCTGTCTGTGAATTGTCTGTCAGCGAACTGTCCGTCGGCGAACTGTCCGTCGGCGAATTGTCTTTCTGGGAACTATCTGCACACGGATGAAAATAACAACATTATTTCAACTGTAAGTTATATTCCAACATTTCCATTTTTCGTACTTCTCAATTTTTAGAATTGTCCTTCTGGCTTTTCGTCCTTGGTTTGACAATAAAGTGCATCCAGCATCAAAACCTCTAAACGTTCTCTTCAAAGATGAAGAATAGACTTTAAGCGAAAGAGAGGGATTCTACTGATTAATGCAAAGAACACTGCCAGCCGGACAATTCGCCGAAAGAAAAATTCGCCGACGGACAGTTTGCCGACAGACAATTTGGCCAATTCTTCAATTCGTTTTCAAGCTCAAACTCTCATCCATATATATATATATATATATATATATATATATATATATATGTATGTATCTATATATATATATATACATACATACATACATACATATATATACATATATACATATATATATATATATATATATAGATATATATATATATATATATATATATATATATATATATATATATATATATATATATAAACTGTCAGCGTTGACCAATTGTCCTGTTAGTAATTTGTCTGATCGCGAATTGACCGGCTACCGATATTTTTAGCAATCTTTTTATAACATGCCTTCAAGAAATTAGATTTCGCCAGTCCGATAAAGATTTTTTTTAGTACTGATAGGATATTCTTTCCAAATGTAATATTTTCCATAGTGAATAAAGTTCACATCTTGGTTATATCATTATTTTTCGTCTAGTTACATGTGAAGTTCATATTTTGTAGTGACTGGTACAGGAAGTGACCAAATGATATGTATTTTGTTAATTGATAAAGGCAGAACGTTATGATTTTTCCAGATAAAAGTTGTACTTTCAATAACTGTTTAAAAAAAAACAGCATTACGTGAGCGTTTTTAGACAAAACGGTAAACGGTAAAATCAGTTATTGAAAATCGTCTGAAGACACTACTCTTGGTATAAACCTGGGTAGCGTAATAATTCGTTTACAAATGGAAAATATTCAAAAGTTCTACAATATAATTGTATTGAACACTTTTTAATACAAACGTGCACTGGTCTAATTTTATTATGACCAAAAACTAAGTAATCAATCAATCAATCAATCAATCAATCAATATATATATATATTGTAAACCTCGTGGTCATAAAAGCAGCATCTTGACTGATAAAGTTAATGGTCATCTGTTTTGTCTTTCTCGTATTTTACTTTGAAAATCAGGCTTTTAACTGGGAACCTGACACTACCTAATCGTTCCTCTTTACATTGCTTTGTGTCTAGTTAGATTTAGTCAAGATCTGTCATATTTATTGTAATTGGCCGAAGAAGCGAACAAACCGATATTGCCACCGTACGGGAAATTTTTCGCATTTGTCATGAAGACAGATTTGAACCGTGATTCAACTGTACGGGCTTTTAACCTGAAAATCTGTACTCGTTTTATCTCCACAAAAACCTGTGCGAACTTGGATGTGTCTCAGAAAACAAACCTTAAGTATCTGGCGAAACAAAGTACATTTTTGCTCCCATCCCCACAGTACGCAATCACAATTCATGTGCCATAATATGTCTGTCGAACTGCCTGTTTATCATATGCTCTGGTCGTGCTGTAAGAAAGAAAGAAAGAAAGAAAGAAAGAAAGAAAGAAATGACAGGATTATGAAAGTGTAAATATTTAAAGCAACAGAAAGTAAAAAGGAAAGAAAGAAGGAAAGAAAATATTAGATTTTATTAAGTCATTGCAAAGAAAGAAAGGAAGAAAGAAAAAAGAAAATAAGAAAACAAAAAAAAAGTGAGTGATATCATGAAGGCAGCTATCTATTTGTCGATTGTATCAATGACATAATATTGAACGCCTGGACAAATGGAAACACGCTCCGATGAGCAAGCCCATGTCCGTCTGGCCGGCGTACATTTCTGCGTCTGACGTGTGTAACGTCCCGTGACGAAAACCCAGGCCCCGGGGTCGTGGCTTGACACTGGGTCTGGCCACGATGCTTCACCCTCAATGAGACACTCGGGAAAAACCGCATATATCAACGTCTTTGTAGCTGTGGATGGGAACCCGTTTAGCAAAGACAGGCAATGTAGTCAATGGGCGATGTAAGAGAAGAAATAGTGTATCGGTAGTAAAAGGCATTATATAAGCAGGAGGAGTAAGGAGCAGAAGCGTGGTAGGAGGAAGCGATTTTGAACGATGAAGTAGCATGAGTGGGTTAAGATTGGTAGGAGAGGGAAAGATAAAAATGCATGTGAGGGGGAGGGAGACGAAGAAACAGAGAGTGCCAAAAAGCAATAATTGGGCTAAAAAGAAATAAAAAAATGACAGGGAAGAAAGGAAAGAAATAGTGACGAAAATAAGGAAAAAGAAAAAAAAAGAGGATTAAGAAGGAAAGCAGGAAAGAAAGACTAAGTTAAAGAAAGAAAAAAGAAAGAACGAAAAAAGGAAAAGGAAAGAAGGAAGAAAGAAAAGAGTAAGAAAGAAAAACAGAGAAAAGAAAGAAAGAAAGAAAAAAGAAAGAAAGAAAAAGAAAGAAAGAAAAAGAAAGAAAGAGAACACGTTTTTATGGCTTTAACTAAAGATAAAATATATTGTCGGTCATTCGACTATAAAATATATACTTTTTTAAAAATATAAAATGTATTGATGGTATTTTTTTACCATAAAAATCTGTTTTTATACTTTAATAGTGTTTTGTTTTTATTTGGGGATCGCTATTTGCCCATAACTGAGACCCTGACAGGTGCTATCACTCGCGATCAGTGAACTGTAGTAATTCAGAAGCGTTCCCACACTCCTAAAAAGCGCCAATCTCACGATAAGAGGCATTGCTGCTGGATGTAATTTGTCGTCATACCCAGGACTAAAAAATAAAGAAAAGAAAAAAAAAAAGGAGAAAGAAAGAACGAGAAACAAAAAGAACGACTTGAAATTAAAATCGACTGGACAATAGAGAAAATCAAACCAAAGCACTGATTTTATTTTAATACAATGTCTCTTGATGTGTTTTCTTTATTATCAACGAACTGCCATGACTTCTTAAAAATGATAGTACTTCAACCTTGTCTTTTGAATTAAGAGAAAAATATCCTTAAAATGGCGACAACCTAAGGCTAAAGAGCACAGATGACTATTTATCTATAACTAGGAGAAATGGATTTATGCCTTTCTCAAGGACATTTTTTTTGTCAAAGTGATGGATGCAGGGATGTGCGTTGTGGTGCAGTGGATATCGGCTCGGAACGAGAAATCAGAGAGCCGAGTTCAAATTCCAGTTGAATTCATTGCATTCACTTACGCGCAAATACCCTTGGGAAAGGTATTAATCCGTCTATTCCCTCCAGTTATGGGTTAAATAACAGGACAGATTGGGTTCTATAGCCTTGGCAGGCAACCGGTCTACCGCAGAAAGCAATGGTAACCTACTGTGGGATAATCTTCTGCCCAGTCAGTCATGTCTCTTTCGAGATATGATCGCCCAAGCGTGTTTCACGTATGGCACTTAACTGACTGACTGATGGAAGCAGACAAGGTGGACTCACCAATTCCACCGTTAGTTCAAATAACTGTAACACGACCGGCATAATCCATAGTTATTATTAATATGTTTAAACATTGAAAAAGAGGGTTAGTATACAAAGAAATTTTCCAAGAAACAAAACAAAGGCGACAAGACTAGAAATAACTAAGGTAGTCCAGATCTATTCAGCCTATACAGCGAGACAATTCTGAGTGCTCTGGAAGTTCTGTCAGGATTCGTCATTGGTTGCAGCAATCTGAACAATATAAGATACGCAGATGATACTGTGTTCATAGCAGACGAAGAAAAGAAAATACAAGACCTCCTCCAGGAATTAGTTAAAGGAATCGGAAAGAAATGACGACATATAAACTACAAGAAAATTGAATGCATGGTAATCAGTAAAAAGAGGAGCCCAGAATGCAAATTACAAGTTAGGAATATTAAGATCAAGCAGCTGCAGATATTTAAATACCTGTGAAGTGATCTATATCGTCAAAGATGAAGGAAAAACTTGAAGCAGCTAAAATGTGGTTCTACAGAAGGATGCTGCGAATATCATGGATCGAGCATGAGAGCAATGATGAGGTCTTAGAAATAATGGAAACAAAAAAAATAACACTGAGCATCAGGAAGAGACGGCTGAAGTTCCTGGGACATGCAATGAGGACATAGGGCTTGGAGAACCTGATACTAACAGGCTAGATAGAGGGAAAAATAGACAGGGGAAAGCAACGGATAACATATTTGAAGGACCTAATCAGATGAGTGATGGAACTTGAGTTGGATGGTATAACAGGATAAGGCGTGCTAAGTGCCACCAGGGATAGGGAGACGTGGAAAGCCATGATCGCCTACGTCCTGAAGGAACAGGACACATAGAAGAAGAAGTGTTCTAACAGAGGATGGAAAGTGCAATACTAAAATTCAAAGGCGTATTGGCATGGCTATGGATGCATTCAAGAAGCTTATATTGTAATAAGGGACAGGAAGATTTCGCTCGAAACAAAGAAGATAGTATTGGATCGTTATGTAATGTCTGATCTTCAATATGTCACGAATGGTCGACAATCTAATCAAAGAAGCAGCCGAAATATGGTGCTACAGAAGGATACTGAGGATAACATGGACCGAACATGTGAGCAACGACGAAGATTTGGAAAGGATGGACACGAAAATAAAAACTGATACTTAACACCAGGAAAAGACAGCTGAAGTTCTTAGGACATGTAATGGTTGTGCGTTGTGGCGCATTGGATATCGGCTCGGAACGAGAAATCGGGGAGCCGAGTTCGAATTTCAGTTGAATTCAATTCATTCACTTACGCGCAAATACCCTTGGGAAAGGTATTAATCCATCTCTTCCTTCCAGTTATTGGTTAAATAACAGGACAGATTTGGTTCTATAGCCTTGGCTGGCAATCAATCTACCGCAGAAAGCAATGGTAACCTACTGCGGGATAATTATCTGCCCAGTCAGTCATGCTTCTTTCGAGACATGATCGCCTAAGTGTGTTTCACGTATGGCACTTAACTAACTGAATGGAATGTGCGTTGTGGTGCAGTAAATATCGGCTCGGAACGAGAAATCGGAAAGCCGAGTTCAAATTCCACTTGAATTCGTTGCATTCACTTAGGCGCACATAGCCTTGAGAAAGGTATTAAATCCGTCTCTTCCCGCCAGCAATGTGTTAAATAGCAGGACAGATTGGGTTATATAGCCTTGGTTGGCAACCAGTCTACTGCAAAAATAACTGCAACCTGCGGGAAAATCTTCTGCCCAGTCAGATTTCGTGACATGATTGCCCAAGTGAGTATCATGTATGGCACTTAACTGACTGAATGAGGAAAGACGGCTGGGAGAACCGGATGCTCACGGGACGGATAGAAGGAAGGAGAGACAAAGGGAAGAAACGCGTGACATACCTGATGGACTTAAGCAAATGGATGGCGGAGCGGGGGTTGAACAGTTTAACATGAGAAGAGGTATTAACAACTACAAGGGATAGGGAAATGTAGAAGGCCATGATCACCTACATCCTGAAGGGACACGGCACATAGAAAAAGAAGTGAGAGAAGAAAGGACTAATGTTAAAAGAGTGCTTGTGGTGCTAATTAAAATATGAATTAATTTGCTCTGCTTCTTTACGATCATTACCTAGGCTAGCTGTCCTTCATTATCAACACTGCAATGTTTTTTTGTTTTATCTACAGTGTAACCCTGATATAAGAGAGTTGTCGGGACGGGATAAAAGTTCTCTTATATCCGAGTTCCTCTTATATACTGGTTTGGTCTATGTTATATACATTACCACAGGCTCTAATTTGGGACCAGAGAAAATCTATCTTATATCTGGGTTTCTCTTATATCAGGGTATCTTATATCCGGGTTATATTAAAAACACTGGGTCCCTGCGGTTAGCTGTTGGTTTCTCAAATCAATACTGTTGAGTTCAGACCTTACTGGATTTTGGGTTCGCGTTCGATCACCGAAGTTAATCAGTTTCGAGCTCGGTCGATAATTAAACGAGGTACTGTTTTAGAACAGTATAATCCACCACCTAAAATCTGAAATACCTTTCGGCTTTAAATAACCAATCAGTCACTCAATCAAATGCCATACGTGATACACGATTTGGGCGATTATGTCTCGAGCTTGGTTAAACGAGGAACTGCTTCAGAAGAGTATAAGCCACCACCTAAAATCTGAAATACCTTTCGGCTTTAAATAACCAATCAGTCAGTCACTTTCGAGACATGGCTAACTGGGCAGAGGATTATCCCGCAGTAGGTTTCCATTACTTTCTGCGGTAGACTGGTTGCCAGCCAAGGCTATAGAACTCAATCTATCCTGTTATTTAACCCATAACTGGAGGAAAGAGACGGACTAATACCTTTTTTTGCACCCTAAGGCTTGAGAGCCCAGTCTACCATGCTTTTTTATTCATAGTTGGAGGGAGAAGAAAAGGGTTCATTCTTTCCCCAAAGACATTTGTGAGAAAGCGAACGCAAAGGACTAGCCTGAAATTTGAACCTGTATTGTTGATAACACTCTACGTGCTGATATCCGTTATATCTGTTATCAGTATTCTCATCCTTGTCTTACCCACTTCCTGACACCCCCTATAACCTGTCACTCTTTATCATAAAGTTCTTCCTATGTAACCCCCTGCAAAACAGTGGCAGTAAAATGTCTTGCTTGGGGTGATATGATTATAAAAAAAACCTTCCCGTCTGTGGAATTCCTTTCCGTTTACTTGCTTCCCCGACAGCTACAATCTCCAAGAATTTAAATGTAAAGTCAATAGTCATCTCCTATCTCACTAACTTGCATCCTCTCTCTTATGCTCTCGTTTCATTTCTGCAGTATTCTCATCCCTCTCCTACCCGCTTCCGGACACCCCCTGTATTCTGTCACTCCTTCTCATAACTTTCCTCCTACGTATTCTCCTGCACACCAGTGGCAGTATAATGCCTTGCTTGGGGCGATACGATTATAAAAAAAAGATACCTGTTATGATAGTCGTTATGATAGATGTCATTTAGCATCACATCTTTCGCGTCTAAACTCAAATTTTAGATCGTTATTCTACGACCAATAATTTAGAAGAATAGATTTTAAATGAAAACATAATTTCTTGTTCAAATATGAAATAACCTGACTAATTAGATTCCCAAAACTCAAATAAACCGCCATTTTTACTTGAAAGAAGAATTGGATGTACTAAGCTGTTTGAATATCTTAAAATTATTGCCATTATTTTTAATATTTGACAAGTCTTACTTTTCGCTTAGTCTGACTAATATTAACATTTTTCAATTTGTTTTCCGAGAAAACTACTAGAAATGAATATTGACGCAGATATAATAAAGTGCAAGTCGAATGATATAAGATGCTTTTTAACTCATAATAGTAAATGTAAAATATATAAACAATTTACGATAAAAAAAAAGAAAAAAAAGAAAGATGCTGACGATATCAAGGACCGAACATGTGAGTAACGACGATGTTTTGGAGAGGATGGAAACGAAAAGGAAACTTATACTTAACCCTCTAGGGCCATTCGTATCATATTTGATAAGTAGTAATTAGTGGGGGATCTGTTTATTACTTCATAACAATATAGAACTGATCCCCCACTTTATGACAAGTAGAAGCCTTAATCATATTACATTATTAAGTAGTAATTAGTGGGGGATCTGTTTATTACTTCATAACAATATAGAACTGATCCCCCACTTTATGACAAGTAGAAGCCTTAATCATATTATATTATTAACCCTCTAGGGCAATTCGTATCATATTTGATACAGTATGAAAACAAGCCTTGAAAGAAATATTTTCCTGAAAAATTTTTTAAGAGAAATATTTTATAAATTTCAAATGAAAGCAGTACTGACTGCTCAGTCAATGAATACCAAATGTTTCCTTATAGGGAAATACCAAATGTTTCCTTATAGGGAAATACTGTATCAAATATGATACGAATGGCCCTAGAGGGTTAACGTCAGGAAGAGTCAGTTGAAGTTACTGTGACACGTAATGAGAAAGGAGAGCTTGGCGAATCAAATACTGTTGTGGATTCCGGGTGAGGAACCACACAAAATAATAAACAACAAAAGCAGATATGGAGATAAAAAATTAGGTTATATTGAACATAATATACAAACTGGAACACAGGTTAGTCAATTCAGGAATACTATTAGTAGCAATAAACAGATACAAGTCTTGAAATGAAAACATTGGAATTGGTATATCCATGTAACTTATTCTAGCTGAGTGGAGCTCAGAGCTAGTCGGAGTTCTAAGTAATTTTGGTATTTGTCGGAACTGTAACGGATCTCTACGATTACTCTCCACTGTAAACTGCCACTACAACTACAACTGAGACTCCTGTTCTCTCTATGGCAGGATTATATGTACACTCAGTCGAGTCCATTATCATTTACAAAAAGGGGGAGATCTCACAACAGATACGCACTGGGCGAATCGAGAGAAGGAGAGGCTGAGCGCGTGACATACTTGACTGGACTTAGGATAAAGAATGACAGGGTATGGGAGAAAGAAAACAAAATGTATTACGAGCTACAAGGGACAGGGAGATGTGGAGGGGCGATGATTGCCTATGTCCCGAAGGGAGCCGACACATATAAAGAAGAAACTTCAAACACGTGTACACACTAAGTATTGTAATCCCATTTCCAGGTAGATGATATTTTATTTTGTATTAATTTCAAAGATAAGAGATTTCTCTAAAACTGGAAATTACTTCTGTCGATGTAATGGATGTGGTTCTACAGAAGAATACCATGGAGCGAACATGTGATCTATGACGAAGTTTTCGAGAGAATGGGAACGAAAAGGAAACTTATACTTTTTCTTTAAAATCATATCGCCCCAAGCAAGGCGGTGACGCCACTGAGGCTACTTAAGAGTAAAATGATTGGAAAAGAGAAAGCCGGGAACCACATCCTAAACAGGAAACAAAGGATGAGCCTCTTCACCTGTTCAAAAGACGTGGGTGGAGTGTGAACCGGGCGATAGTTAAGTCTATCTACTCCACAGGAACAGACAGCTGATGTTTCCGGAACACGTAATGAGGAAGGAGAGCTTGGAGAATCTGATACTCGCAAGGCGGATAGAGAGAACGAGAGACAGGGGAAAACAAGTGACATACTTGATGGACTTAAGCAAATGAATGGCAGAGAAGAGTTTGGGAGAAATAACAAGACAAAAAGTATTACTGGCTACAAGAGACATGCAGATGTTGAAGGCCATGTTCGCTAACATTCTGAAGAGACACGCCGCTTAAAAAAGAAATTACGATCACTCTAAAAGTTATAAAATGCTTATTTTCTTAGTATTAGGCCAGTGAACCTGGAGTTATGAATTCTCATTAGAAAAAGAAAAGAAAAACAAGTCACTATGACTCAATAACGCCGCCTTGTTTAAACAACATGATTATTTTCATTGGCTCCTTACGGCAAGTCGGCAATGAAACGTCAAACAACCCGCTAACGAAATATAAAGAGGCTCAGACTAATTATTAAGTTGTGTCTTTATATCAACTTTTTATCAAACCTTCGATAAATTGTCATGTTCGCGAACTCTTAAAAAACAAAAAAACAAGCATTTCTTTTAAGAGGGTCATTCAATAAATAAGGTGATTTTTTCTAATACAGATAGAAACTTACTTTTTTGTTTTTAGTTTTCAAAATAGTCTCCCAGCAGTGCCATACACATTTCCCCTCTGTGCACAAGCTTCCGTATTCCTTCAGCGTAAAAATCGTTGGACTGATGTCTCAGTCAATCGCTATCAGCACTTTTGACCTCATCGTCATTTTCAAACTTCTTTATACAATTTATCTACACTTGTAGACATTTTTTGGCTGTATACGTGGCACCATACACAGTTGAAATTCCCCAAAGAATTTCAACTGGTTTGCACCCTTCAGCAACCCAAAACTTGATAACTGACTTCTGTTCAATCCTAGAGCATGCTTCTTGGTTGGCCATCTTTGTTAATCTCCAAAACACTCAAAGTTTTTTTTTTCAATCTGCAAAAAAAAAAAAAAAAAAAAAAAAAAAATCAAATCCTATTGAAAATGAAGCAAAGGAAAATTTTTTTAAAAAAAAGTAAGCTTCTATCTGTATTAGAAGTCCTTGCACCGAAAAATTCACTTTATTTATTGAATGACCCTCGCAGAAGCCCTTATACCGAAAAATTCAGCTTATTTGTTGAATGGCCCTCGTAGAAATCCTTATTCCGAAGAATTCACCTTGTTTATTGTATGACCCTCGTAGAAGTCCTTTTACCGAAAAATTCACCTTGTTTATTGTATGACACTCGTAGAAGTCCTTATACCGAAAAATTCACCTTGTTTTTTGTATGACCCTCGTAGTTTAATCCATACGCTTCAAATATGAAAATTGTGTCATTTAAAATGTACACAAAACACAATCTCTCTCTTAACTCAGAAAAACAGTTTTTACGACCAAAAAATCGCTGTTGTCAACATGTGATATTTTATATATATTTCTACACACATACTTATATATGTATATATATATACGCACACATAAATATGAAATTGTTTGAACATTATTTTGAGTCGATACACATATCTGATTAGATATTCTGTTTTTAATCAAACAGTATGTTTATATGTTTAGTTCTACTGGCCTGATTATTTATGATAAATCTCTTACGAAAATGTGCGTCATTCAGCAGGATTCGAACCAGCGACCCCTATCAACATGGGGGAAGTCACCAATTGATCTGTCGCGTTTTAGACCACTTGACTACAAATGATACCACAGTCTAAACGAAGTTAAATTAAGTTTATATAACACAATTTCTGATTCTACGCAAATAACCATCTCTGGTCTGAAATGTATCGTAATGTCAACAAATGTAAACATACAATGTTACGGAAAATCCCGAAGATTAACGAAATATTGAAATGATTTGTTTGAACATTATTTTTAGTTGATACTCGTATTTGCGTAGATATTCTGTTTTTAATCAAACAGTATATTTATATATTTATTTCTACCGGCCTGATTATTTACGATAAATTTTGTATGAAAATGTGCGTCATTCGGCAGGATTCGAACCTACTATCCCTACCAACATTATATATATATATATATATATATATATATATATATATCAAGCGAATGTCAAGCAGTACAGCATGTAGTTTCCAAATATTTGGTGAAGTGAATTGCGTCATGATGTTCTTTTTCTTACAGACGGTGCTCAACTGACCCTACTATGCTGTACAGTCGACAAAATAAAAAAACAAGGTGCATGCGCGAAATTACAAAAAATAAAATGGCGACAATTTCCTCATCACTCCCTGTATAAGGTTGCATGCGACAATAGTTTGATAATGCTTATTTCTTTAACAATCAAAAGAAATGATTAAATCTTTGTAAAAAATTAATAATAAGATCGTCAAATCAAATCTTTCATATACCAAATTATTGTCTTGTCAACTCCAAACGCAATCAATTAATATCGACGTGAGTGCGTATGGCTACGTAGGGAATTTCTTCGAGCGGGGATTATCTCAGGATGCTCATTTTAAGTGCAGCTGTGCCGACCACCTGTTTCTATAGTAGGGTCAGCCGCCAACATTGTGTCTGGCCCGGAACTACATCTGGTGGCTATGAGGTAATCTTTCAGGTCGGTATTCTCATGGTCCTTGTTCTTCTGAGACCTTCGTATCACACTGAGTGCAAAATCTACTTCGGTATATCTTAGGGTAAATCTCGTACATATTGGGGTCACCACAGATCAACCCTTCTTAGCACAAAAAATCTTTATAGACATTAAATTCAATTCAAGCCACCAGGTAGTTCCCAGCGTGAACCACATCAAAGTTGATTTTATTTTAATAATTAAATTTTGCTAAATCAGCAAAAACCTCATCGTGATTCTCATATCATATTTATATTTGTTTAAGACATATAAATAATTCTTTAGTTTAGGAGCTTATCTTACTGTAACGGCGCAGTACTGAGTAGGCTACAAAGGCTTAATCAGTACACGTCGTTCATATTAAACATGTATGTTGCTGAAGTCATCTTCTGAATATAGACAATATTTTAAACAAGAGCACTCAAAGATCGCACACCTCCGCCACATTTCAGCGATTAGCAAGAGGTAGTTAGTAAAATGAAAATAACTGCAATGTACTTTTCAAAAGTGAAAATACGAAAAAATGAATTTGATTTACACTTAAAATGAACCATGAAAATTACCAAAAAAGTCGTAAAAACATCGGAAAAATAAACAAGAAACTTTATACCGTAGAGGATCGAATCCCAAATCTAAACAGATCGTGCCGTTCATGAGGCCAATCATCTCTGAAAATTTCATCCGAATCAATTATGTATTTATTTAAATTATGTATTTATTTAAATAAATGAACCATGAAAATTACCAAAAAAGTCGTAAAAACATCGGAAAAATAAACAAGAAACTTTATACCGTAGAGGATCGAATCCCAAATCTAAACAGATCGTGCCGTTCATGAGGTCAATCATCTCTGAAAATTTCATCCGAATCAATTATGTATTTATTTAAATTATGTATTTATTTAAATAAATATGTATTTATTTAAATGTATTTATGTATTTATGTATTTAGTAATGTATCCAAATGTATTTATTTATTAAATATGTATTTATTTAAATAAATATGTATTATTGAATTATTTTCAATTATGTATTTATTTAAATAAATGAACCATGAAAATTACCAAAAAAGTCGTAAAAACATCGGAAAAATAAACAAGAAACTTTATACCGTAGAGGATCGAATCCCAAATCTAAACAGATCGTGCCGTTCATGAGGCCAATCATCTCTGAAAATTTCATCCGAATCAATCCAGTGGGCCTTGAGATATCTTGTTCACATACAGACAGATAGAGAGACAGACAGACAAACAAATAAACACGACCAAAAACAATACTTCCGCCTTAAGAATTCTTTAAAATAAACACATCACCACTGAATATATCCTTTGGAGGTATGAGTGGCATTTCACTGAGAATGTATTTGTTGGGTGGCATGTGTAGGAACAAAGTTCTTTCTTTCTTTATTTCTTTCTTTCTTTCTTCTCCTCCTCCTTCTTCTTCTTCTTCTCCTCCTCCATCTCTCCTCCTCTCTTCCTTCTCACCCTCCTCCTCCACCTCCTTCTTCTTCTTCTCCTCCTTCTCCTCCTCCTTCTTTTTCTTATTTTTATTTTTCTTCCTCTTCTTCTTGCACAAACGATCCGTCACCTTCAACGGCTGGAAAAAAAAAAACAAACAAAAAAACAAAAAAACAAAAAAACAAAAAACTGCCCAATGTCAAAATTGGGGCTCCATTTATCACTCTCGGGCCGACCACGATTTGCATACGTGTGAGCCTCCTTTTCGGTTCTCCCTCGCGCGTTCACAGTTATTCCAGACTTCGCCGCCATGTTGTTTGCTTCGTCTAGCACCCGTCATTCTGCAGCTACAAAAGAGGCAGGCAACTCTAAGCCTCTTGCTTCGTTTATGACCGTGTTCACCACAGCAAATTAAATATGAATAAATGGAGTTATATTTGTAGATATATAGATAAATGAATATTGCCAAATTGACATACAAATATATAATTTTTTGATGAAATTTTTTTTTCTAGAGCGCTCGCTTTTCGGTATATTGTACTAGTAAAGGTAGAACAGTTAATGCTTCGAAGTTAATGTAACGTGTTTACGTCCTGTTGCTTTATAGCAATTTCAATAACAGGAAGTAAGTTGTGGTGGTGAAAGCCAAGTGTCAGCCACCATAAAATTCGATTGAAGTTGTTTTCCACGTTGACATATGGGAGTTGGTAGGTGTAATCATCTCTCAATTGCGTTTCAGTCTTCGGTCTTAGTGTCTTTGTTTGAGGACTGATACGCAGCTGAGAAAATAAAATAGTAAGAGGTGCCCGGTCCCTGAGGCTGTACTACCTCACTGAACTAGAGAGGTGGATCAGTGGTCGACATCGAGGCCAGCGCAACCGAAGGTACGCGCTGGGGTTACCCAACATAAACTCGAATCTGTATCACAATACCTCTCAATGGGAAGACGAGGTAAATATCTATGTGGCAATTGAATGTGAACGTACGTTTAAAGATGTACAAATCGGTTTAAATGAGAAAATTATCTTTTTATCGTGTTGCTTTTACAGTACCTACCATAACGCTCATGAACACTAATTGAATACTTAAGTATTCATAGCACCAAAAGTGGGACGTTACCACCCACATTGAACATCACTGATAAAGACAAAGTAACTATACCTTTTCCCTCTCAAATTAATTTTCCGCCCAGTCAAATTAATAAAGAAAATATGATCATTCTAAATTCATACTAAAAACAATAATAAATTTATAAATCATGGGATAGTTACACACCAACTGGGAGAACCTCACCTGCGAAGCATCCCTGCTAGTACAGCACCTTATGGTTGAACCATGCGAGGCACATGAGCATGGTAGCCATCGAAATCACATTGTCAGTTGAACTTTCGACATATTTCAGTCTGAGCTCTAACTTCGATACTTCCTCATGTGGTTGCTGCACCATCTTTCGAATGTGGACGCATAGTGCCTTCACGGATGACCACAATAGCTCAATGGGGTTGCGCTCTCAACTATAGGGGGCCAAGCGTAGTTTAACGACCTCTGCAAGATCGGCAGCACCCCAATGTACTTTGATTATAATCACGATAATATAATACGTTTTTAATAATGTGTAATAAAATATCAGAATTCAAAATCAACAAAGTTATAAATAAATAAAGTTAATTTAATCGTGAGACTGGGTGGAAGAATAATTTGATTAGGTAAAAGATTAATTTTACAGGGTAGAAGATTAATTTCACTGAGTAGATTAATTTGACTGGGTAGAAGATTAATTTGACTGGGTACAAAACTACTTTGACTGGGTAGATTAATTTGACTGAGTAGGAATTAATTTGATTTGGTAAAAGATTAATTTGACTGGGTAGAAGAATAATTTGACTCGGTGGAAGAATAATTTGACTAGACAGAAGATTGATTTGACTGGGTAGAAAATTAATTTGACTGGGTAGAAGAATAATTTGACTGGAGAGAAGATTAATTTGACTGGGTAGAAGATTGATTTGACTGGGGAGAAGATTAATTTGACTGGGTAGAAGATTGATTTGACTGGGGAGAAGATTAATTTGACTGGGTAAAAGATTAATTTGACTGGGGAGAAGATTAATTTGAGTGGTCGGAAGATTAATGTGAATTAGCGAAAGATTAATTTGAAAGGGAAAATATGTAGATTTGTGGACAGTGAGCCAAACAGACGATTATATCGAATATCTGTTACTATCGCAATTAGTTTGGCTAAGTTTTACATCGTGTCAGTTAGAGTAACGGATATTATGGTGTAGACTAATTTTACAAGGAAGGAAGACCTGGCTTTAAAATTTGCATACGAATATCGACAATTAGCGCCGGTAATATATTCACAATTGACAATATTAATTATAGTATTAACCGTTTCTTTCGAAAGAAACTGATGGAATGAATAGGTAATGAATATGTATACATCTTGGTTCCCCCTCACTGGAATGTGATTGGCTGGTATCTGCCATAAATATAGCCTAAGGCGAGGACGTCCAGAGGTCTATTAGTCTTCCACTAGAGATCTACCACTAGAAGTCTATTGGCTTACCACTAGAGACCTACGACTATAGGTCTACGGCTATTGACTACACCTACGTCTCGGGATACGCCTCAGCATACGACGAGTACCGGATATTACGTCTACGTACTAGATTGTTTTACCCGGTTACATTTGTCTAAACCACTTAATTACCTCGAATGATATATATATATATATATATATATATATATATATATATATATATATATATATATATATTCCCTTCCGGGACATATCAGAAACTTTCGGCATTCATTACTGAGAAGACAGTGCTAGCAATCTGTTGGCTGAAATCTATACAGCTCTACTATTAAAACAGTTTTCAAGAAAATATGTTTCTCAAGTTCACTGGCTGTTATCGCTTTTTCTAGTAATGATGGAAGCTTTCTCGCTAGTCTCTCTTTGAAAAAGATTATGATTTTGCTTATGTTAATATTTTCTATTTACGTGATTTTTTTTTTTTTTGGTTTTTTTTTTAATAATTTCACCCCAAGCAAGGCATTCCACTGCCACTGTTGCGCATGGGCTACAGAGGGGAAGGTAAAGAGAAGGAGTGGTTAGACATAGGGAATGTCAGGAGGAAGGTGATAGATGGCTAAGGATAGATACCGAGGATGAGGGTTGGGTAGATGGGAAGAGTGTTTGATAGAATGGGAGCAAGTTAGTGTGTTAGGAGGTGTCTATTGACCTTACATTTAAACTCCTGGAGATTGTAGCCGTCGGGGAAGCAATCATGTGGAAGTGAATTCCACAGTCGGGAAGTGAGAGGAAAGAAACTGTTGGAGTAGAAGTTGCGGTTGCATTTTATCGGTTCCATTTTAGTCATTACTGCTGTTGAAAGTCCACAAGTAATGTAGTTTTTTGTTATTTGCTAATAAAGCAAATTTCTTTGTGATTCTATAGTGCTAGTTTGCGAAGTTTGACGGATTGTCCTCGCTCAGATCTACAGCCCGATGTCATTTTTGATCAATGATGTGAAAATCCAGTTGTCTGATGCTGATAGTGTTCATGTTTCTGAACAGATTTGGCCCATGTATAGCATCTATATGAAATTCTCGATCTGACGTAGGTATTTAGGAACATGACTCAAATTTTAGGTTAATATTTTGACTGTGTAGCAATGGCCAGCATTGGGTGAAACTACCTCTGGCGCAACCAGTCGAATTTAATATAATCACTTACGTGCTATTACCCTTGGGAAAGTTATGAAGCTAAGTTATGGGTAAATACCAGAACAAACTGGGCTCACAATAATATAATACGTTGTTAATAATGTGTAATAAAAATTCAAAATTCAAAATCAACAAAGTTATGAATAAATAAAGTTAATTTAATCGTGCGACTGGGTGGAATAATAATTTTACTGCATAGAAGATTAATTTGACTGAGTAGAAGACTAATTTGATTGGATAGAAGACTAATATGCTTTTTTTTTGGCGGGTGGGGGGGGTAGAATATTAATTTGACAGGGTAAAAGATTAATTTGATTGGGTAGAAGATTAATTTGACTGGGTAGAAGAATAATTTGACTGGGTAGAAGAATAATTTGACTGGGTAGAAGAATAATTTGACTGGGTAGTAGAATAATTTGACTGGTTAGGAGATTAATTTGACTGGACAGAAGATTAATTTGACAGGGTGGAAGACTAATTTGATTGGGTAGAAAACTAATTTAACTGGTTAGAAGATTAATTTGACTGGGTAGAAGATTTATTTGACTGGGTAGAAGATTTATTTGACTGGGTAGAAGAATAATTTGACTGGGTAAAAGATTAATCTGACCAGGCAGAAGATTGATTTGACTGGGTAGAAAATTAATTTGACTGGCTAAAAGATTAATTTGACTGGGTAGAAGATTAATTTGACTGGGTAAAAGATTAATTTGACTGGGGAGAAGATTAATTTGACTGGGTAGAAGATTGATTTGAGTGGTCGGAAGATTAATGTGAATTAGCGAAAGATTAATTTGAAAGGGAAAATATGTAGATTTGTGGACAGTGAGCCAAACAGACGATAATATCGAATATCTGTTACTATCGCAATTAGTTTGGCTAAGTTTTACATCGTGTCAGTTAGAGTAACGGATATTATGGTGTAGACTAATTTTACAAGGAAGGAAGACCTGGCTTTAAAATTTGCATACGAATATCGACAATTAGCGCCGGTAATATATTCACAATTGACAATATTAATTATAGTATTAACCGTTTCTTTCGAAAGAAACTGATGGAATGAATAGGTAATGAATATGTATACATCTTGGTTCCCCCTCACTGGAATGTGATTGGCTGGTATCTGCCATAAATATAGCCTAAGGCGAGGACGTCCAGAGGTCTATTAGTCTCCCACTAGAGATCTACCACTAGAAGTCTATTGGCTTACCACTAGAGACCTACGACTATAGGTCTACGGCTATTGACTACACCTACGTCTCGGGATACGCCTCAGCATACGACGAGTACCGTCTATTACGTCTACGTACTAGATTGTTTTACCCGGTTACATTTGTCTAAACCACTTAATTACCTCGAATGATATATATATATATATATATATATATATATATATATATATATATACATATATATATATATATATATATATATTCCCTTCCGGGACATATCAGAAACTTTCGGCATTCATTACTGAGAAGACAGTGCTAGCAATCTGTTGGCTGAAATCTATACAGCTCTACTATTAAAACAGTTTTCAAGAAAATATGTTTCTCAAGTTCACTGGCTGTTATCGCTTTTTCTAGTAATGATGGAAGCTTTCTCGCTAGTCTCTCTTTGAAAAAGTTTATGATTTTGCTTATGTTAATATTTTCTATTTACGTGATATTTTTTTTTTGTTTTTTTGGGTTTTTTTTTTAATAATTTCACCCCAAGCAAGGCATTCCACTGCCACTGTTGCGCATGGGCTACAGAGGGGAAGGTAAAGAGAAGGAGTGGTTAGACATAGGGAATGTCAGGAGGAAGGTGATAGATGGCTAAGGATAGATACCGAGGATGAGGGTTGGGTAGATGGGAAGAGTGTTTGATAGAATGGGAGCAAGTTAGTGTGTTAGGAGGTGTCTATTGACCTTACATTTAAACTCCTGGAGATTGTAGCCGTCGGGGAAGCAATCATGTGGAAGTGAATTCCACAGTCGGGAAGTGAGAGGAAAGAAACTGTTGGAGTAGAAGTTGCGGTTGCATTTTATCGGTTCCATTTTAGTCATTACTGCTGTTGAAAGTCCACAAGTAATGTAGTTTTTTGTTATTTGCTAATAAAGCAAATTTCTTTGTGATTCTATAGTGCTAGTTTGCGAAGTTTGACGGATTGTCCTCGCTCAGATCTACAGCCCGATGTCATTTTTGATCAATGATGTGAAAATCCAGTTGTCTGATGCTGATAGTGTTCATGTTTCTGAACAGATTTGGCCCATGTATAGCATCTATATGAAATTCTCGATCTGACGTAGGTATTTAGGAACATGACTCAAATTTTAGGTTAATATTTTGACTGTGTAGCAATGGCCAGCATTGGGTGAAACTACCTCTGGCGCAACCAGTCGAATTTAATATAATCACTTACGTGCTATTACCCTTGGGAAAGTTATGAAGCTAAGTTATGGGTAAATACCAGAACAAACTGGGCTCACAATAATATAATACGTTGTTAATAATGTGTAATAAAAATTCAAAATTCAAAATCAACAAAGTTATGAATAAATAAAGTTAATTTAATCGTGCGACTGGGTGGAATAATAATTTTACTGCATAGAAGATTAATTTGACTGAGTAGAAGACTAATTTGATTGGATAGAAGACTAATATGCTTTTTTTTTGGCGGGGGGGGGGTAGAATATTAATTTGACAGGGTAAAAGATTAATTTGATTGGTAGAAGATTAATTTGACTGGGTAGAAGAATAATTTGACTGGGTAGAAGAATAATTTGACTGGGTAGTAGAATAATTTGACTGGTTAGGAGATTAATTTGACTGGACAGAAGATTAATTTGACAGGGTGGAAGACTAATTTGATTGGGTAGAAAACTAATTTAACTGGTTAGAAGATTAATTTGACTGGGTAGAAGATTTATTTGACTGGGTAGAAAATTTATTTGACTGGGTAGGAGATTAATTTGACTGGCCCTTGGTGGTAATCGGTTTAGGAGAAAGAAAAACTCTGAATTCAATACCAGCCTCGAGAGGGTTGGGCTCTGTCAGTCTCCGAAGATACACCACCTTTTCTGTACTGCGGTGCCCCTACGACGCTGAGGAGTCACGGGAATCGTGATTATGAATAACTTGAAAGCGGGATTGCAACTCAAATATCAAATCTGTAGAACTGTATGTAAAACGCCCACCAGAGGGCTTTTGTTCGCAGACGACCTTCGCACATTCTCGCTGGATGTTCTTTTATGTGGACATATGCCACACAAAGATATTTTTAAATGATATGACATTTCATGAAAAGCGATAACAGCTCCCCACATTAATATATTTATATTCTTCTTCTTCTATTTTCCCTGTCCTTTCAGGACGTAGGCGATCATGGCTTTCCACGTCTCCCTATCCCTGGTGGCTCTTAGCACGCCTTCTCCTGTTACACCATGCAACCCTCGTTCCATCATCCAGTTGATTATGTCCTTCAAATATGTTATCCGCTGCTTTTCCCTGTCTCTTTTCCCCTCTATCTGACCTGTTAGCATCAGGTTCTCCTAGCCCTCTGTCCTCATTACATGTCCCAGGAACTTCAGCTGTCTCTTCCTGATGCTCAATATTAATTTCCTTTTCGTTTCCATCAT
Source organism: Ascarosepion bandense (assembly GCA_037127315.1). NCBI lineage: Eukaryota > Metazoa > Mollusca > Cephalopoda > Sepiida > Sepiidae > Ascarosepion > Ascarosepion bandense. Next base: position 310,739 of record JBBBDQ010001881.1, read on the forward strand.
TTGCAAGACCTCATCATTGCTCACATGCTCGATCCATGATATTCGCAGCATCCTTCTGTAGAACCACATTTCAGTTGCTTCAAGTTTTTCCTTCATCTTTGATGTTATTGTCCAACATTCACTGCCATATTGAAGAACTGATATCACATAGCAATCCAGTACTCTCTTCTTTGTTTCTAGCGAAATTGTCCTGTCTCTTAATACTTTACTCAACTTCTGCAATACTTCCTTCGCCATGCCAATTCGCCTTCGGATCTCTGTGTCGCACTTTCAGTCTTCTGTTATAACATTTCCCAGGTATTTGAATTTTTGTACCTGCTTGATTTTAGTATCCTTGACGTGTATTTGGCATATTGGGCTTTACAGTGTTACTTTTGAAAGAGTGGATTCCACTCGCCTTCTACAAATTTTGAATTCAAATTCATCCTACACTGTTACCTAAGTTTATCAGACTATTCTATCATTAAGGGAGAAGTTAATTATGACTTTTCTGAAGTATTCACATCAACTTAATCATATGCAATAACTCTTTTCTGTAAGCCAGTGTTTTGGAAAGTACTAACATTGTATATCAGTTTGAATGCCCTTTAGGAGGTTGCATCTCTGACAAAAATGTAAGTGCATATGCTGGCTTGACAACCACAACATTATCAGGACGACTTACATTCTATTTTTTTGGATACAAATTCTATGGCACAGTATTTAAAGACACATTCATGTCGACCTTCACAATACAGGAAAGTACTTGTTGACAAAACCAATATACTACACAATGAAAATCATGAACAAAAACTATCCCAACCAAAAGCAAGCAACCAACACTGAACAAAATTTATTATGTGTATATTTGTAATGTTTGAAAATGTATTTGAGTTGACTAACATTTAACAGCATTTTGAAATTTACCGCGTTGTTATATTTTACCATTTTTTTTAAAAATCGTATCACCCCGAGCAAGGCGGTAACGCCACTGATGTGCAGGGGGCTACGTAATAGTGAAAAGATAAAGCCGGAAACCACATCCTAAACAGGGAACAAGGGATGAGCCTCTTAACCTGTTCTATAGACATGGGTGGAGTGTGAACCGGGCGATAGATAGATCTATCTACTCCAATTGAAAAAAAAAGTGAGAAGATTGGAAAAGAGAAAGCCGGAAACCACATCCTAAACAGGGAACAAGGGATGAGCCTCTTAACCTGTTCAATAGACATGGGTGGAGTGTGAACCGGGCGATAGATAGATCTATCTATTCCAGTTAACGCCCTTTAAGAAACTTTTGTTTACAAAAAATCGTAACCACAACGGCTAATTTTTAAATAAGTATAACCGAGCACGTTCGAGCGTGTTTGTAAAATCCCTATCACAACGATTACAGTAACATTAAGTTTTTCTTCGAAATTCACCCTTGTGGATGATTTCGGAGAAAATCGAAAGTACTTGGATTAACAAATATTACGGCACCTTTCTTGATAATTTTCAAATAACATCCAAGAGAAAATTATAAAACTAGAACAGATTATTGTTAAAATAATTGGATATAACATCTCTATATTATTCATAGTTGAATGAAGATATGCTGCCAATATATACATTTAGATAATTCATCAAGTTTTATTCGACCTCAACAGAATGCAGAAAGCACTGGACGGGCGTTTCGTTCTATATTTGGGACTCACTAACAGAGCGTATCCACTACAGGAATTGAAACCTAGACAGTTGTTTTGGTAAGCAGACGTCATACCAACTGTACCACGGGCCCCGTTGACACAGAAGCAACTAATTAAACTTGATATAGCTCCTTTAATCATAGGACTGTGCCACTCAGAGTCACGACTACACAAACCAAGTCGCTCACTCTGGAGCTTTATAACCTGATTCAAGCAAAGATATAAACTTAAATTGTAGGAAGATTTGAAATGATTAGATAATTCATCAAGTTTCATGAATGTCTATTATGTTTAATCACGAGCCGTTCTAAACATCGTAACTTGGCTTTAATTTCAGGTGAAAATAAACCGCTCACGATTAAACATAATAGACTTTCTTTTTCTATTATATTTATGTTTAGAAAATTATCTGCTGGATCGATACACAATATATATATATATCGCACATATATATATATCGCACATATATATATATATATATATCGCACATATATATATATATATATATATATATATATACAGCACTCCCATGACCTTTTGCCAGACTGCATTAAACTTAAAACATTCTTTAGCCACATTAATCTGGATAATAAACTAGTCCCACTCTAGTAAGTTTGGTCCTCACTAGGTGCCCTACTTTCGTTTCTTTACACTCGTACTATTTTTGTATTATGAGAAGATGTGAATAAATAATTTCTGACATCTCGGCCACCGTTTTGGAGCTTTATCCGTAAACCATACTTGGGTTTTTAGATTTTGCTTTTAGTTGAATGAGTTAATGATGTATATTCTATCAACTCCGACCTTCAAGACGTCGGTTCGTTGTCCTACCACTGAGCTGAGCCATACCGAAGCCTCAGGTAATTTGTAACTAGCGCAGACGCGAGATGCCCATTAGCTTAGTCAGCGGAGAGTTATGCATTTGATGTGGGTCGTGGGTCAATGCTTTTTTTTTTTTTGGTGAGACAAAGGCTTCAAGGTTCGAAGAGAAATCGGTGTCTGGGGGAAATGCAGACATTTTTGGCGTCGCTTCCCGGACGAAACGAAACGACGTCATAAGACATGGCAATCTCGCGGGACGTCTGTAGAAATGGTGGGCCGTATCTGGAGGTTTTCTTTGATGTCGAGAGGAAAAATGGATACGAATAGGTTAGTGGGTTTCGGAGACTGATTTGTAAGGGTTGGTATGTTATTGGGATGAGGTTTGGGAATACAATAAATTTTTCACGTGCCTCCAGGTAGAGTGTTGAATTGGCGCCTTTAAGATTATTTGTTACAGGATAATTGACAGAATGGATTTTTTCTGGTAATTTTCATTTTATTATCATTATTGTGAAGCTAACTTTATAGATATTTGAATATAACTTCCAAGTCAGTTTTATTTATTCACTTATTTTAATTAGGTACCTTCACAGAAAGTAGTACCTAAGGTTTAAAATTGATACATTTTGTCGCTAAAAATGACACCTAAGTTTCGTACCTAAATGGTATATTCATCGTGTCGCTAAAAAAAAGAGCAAGCCATGATGATAAATATAAAGTTTTATCATCAAAATATTTCTTATTGTGAAGAGGAAAGACCCAATTATTTTTTATTATTTTATTAATTTTTTAAAAATTAATTTCAGAACGTTAGAAATTTTGGTTATAAATCTTATTTTTTGCGTCAACGGTCGCCTAAGCATTTACAGGTAAAAAATATTTACAGGTAAAAAACATTTACAGGTAAAAAACATTTACAGGTAAAAAATGCATTAATTTGGAAATTCTTGCAAAAGTAAAATAATTGCCGGATTTTAACGAAACATTCAGGACTTATTCACAAATGAATTAAAATATTTGCGAAAGTTTATTTTAGTAAATCTGTTGAAGAATATTTTTTTGCATCTTTTAACAACCATTTAATTGTATGAAATTTTAAGAAATTGAATGTTAATTACAAAATGATTTTCATTAGTTAGAAGCAGGACTCCTTAGATAATGTGAATCATCAATCTTTTTAACCTTTCCTGAAAATCTGCTCCGAATCATGAAATAAATAATGCAATAGGACTATGAGATTATTTAATTAGGAAATCTTTTAATTACTTTTATAAGGCATGCTAAGAATAATATTGTTTAAAGAAAAAAATCGATGAATAATAAAATTTTACAAGAATGATTTTCTCTTTTTTTAAATTTTAATTGTAATAATTTTTACAGTTTCAAATCTGTTAAATTTCTGCATTACTTTGTTTGCGTTAGGTGATATTGTTATTAAGTGAAAACTATACCTAGTAATCAAAAATTAAAAAACTTAAACTGTCTTCAAACTCCGAGATTTTTAAAAGAATTTTGATTTTTTTATGCGTATAAACGTGTTCATTTTTGAAAGTATAGGCGTCCATACACGATATCCTCAAAAAAAATTAGAGCGATGACTATAATAATTTTAAAGTCAACTTTCTTAAGATTAGATTACGGAGAATACTTTCCCAAATTTTAAATATTACTGAGCACTTAAAAATAATATAAAAAGGCGCTCCTTACATATAAAGTCTTCGTTGAACAACGATAAACCTGTAATCACCTTGTCAAACACGTAAACATGTCTACTGCCGGCTAAAACACTGTTTGGTTTGAAAATGCATTTCTGTATTATTTTAAAATTAAAGTAAATAATATTCGTTTCGAATCAAATCAATTATACTTTAAATCAGTTAATATTCGTCTAAAAAAGTTTCACCGAAGTATTTTTTTATTTTAGAAGATTTTTTTAATAAAGAAAATTATATTGCAAATAAAGACGACTAAAAAATGGCGCAAATCAGCTACTTTAGAAAAAAATCGATTCCGATCAATATAATTTATTTTAGAAATACACCAGGGTATTTAGCTTACTGGAAATAGTAAATTCAATTATTTTAGCTTTCAATTAAAGCTAAATTGAAAGCTTCGAGAAAGCTTTTACATTTTTAAAATCTAATTTAAAACCTTAGCTATCGAGAATTGGTGGATGTATCTAGTTCAAACTGAGTTTTTGAAAATAAAAAAAAAAATTTCTTGAAGCTTTTATTTTAGTTTTAGTTTCAAGTTAAGGGATTAGATTTAATATTTCCATGAAGTAAAATACTTTGCTGTATTTTAAAACTAATTTAACTTGACTAGAAGGAATTTTCGTTGTGAATATAACTGTTTTCAGTGTCTGTCTTTTCCATCACGATGTGTTGCTTATAAAAAAATCTTTCAAAAATAAAATATACTTTTCTGAAAATTTCTTCTTCTATGTGCCGTGTTCCTTTAGGACGTAGGCGATCATGGCCATCCACTTCCCACTATCCCTTGTTCCTCTTAATATTCCTTCTTCTGTTATTCCTGGTCCCCCATCCATCAGGTATGTCGTGCACTGCTTTCCTTTGTCCCTCTTTCCCTCTATCCGTCTCTGGAGCATCAGGTTCCCCAAGCCCTCTTTCCTCATTCAGTTAAGTGTCATACGTGAAACACGCTTGAAAGAGACAGGACTGACTTGGCAGAAGATTAATCCGCAGTATGTTGCCATTGCTTTCTGTGGTAGACTGGTTGTCAGGTTGTCAGCCAAGGCCATAGAACCCAATCTGTCATGTTATTTAACCCATAACTGGAAGGAAGAGACGGATTAATACCTTTTCTAAGGGTATTTGCGCGTAAGCGAAGTAATGAATTCAACTGGAGTTCGAACTCGGCTCCGAGCCGATATCCACTGCACCACAACGCCTCCTTATATGTTCCAAAAAAATTCAGCTGTCTTTTCCTGATATTAAGTATCAGTTTCCTTTTAGTATCTGTCCTCTCCAAAACCTCGTCATTGCTCGTGTGCTCCGTCCATGGTATTCTCAGCATCCTTCTGTAGAACAACATTTCGATTGCTTCATGTCTTTCTTTAATCTTCGATAAAATTGTCCAGTGTTCAATGCCATATTAAAGGACAGACATCAAATAACAAACCAGTACTCTCTTCTTTGTTTCCAGTGAAATTTTCCTGTCACTTAATACTCTACTTAAGTTTTGGAATGCATCCTTGGCCATGACATTTTACCTTTGGGTCTCTTTATCACATTTTCTACCCTTTTCCAGCTACTGCAGCTGTTTCATTCTCGTATCACCAACTAGTGGCTGGCATTTTGGCCTCCTCCTATTACTGATTACCTTGCATTCAGTCAGTTAAGTGCCATATGTGATACACGCTTGGGCGATCATGTCTCGAAAGAGACATGACTGACTAGGCAGAAGATTATCCCGCAGTAGGTTGCCATTGCTTTCTGCGGTAGACTGGTTGCCATCCAAGTCTCTTCTATTATTTGAATTATAGCTAGTTGGGGAAGAAATGTATTATATTATCACGCAGTTATTAGTGGGGGATGAGTTTATTACTTCATAACAATATAAAACTGATTCCCCACTTTATGACCAGTAGCTGCCTTAATCATGATTCCAATTATTATATTTAGTCAGTTAGTTAAGTGCCAGACTTGATATACGCTTGGGCGATCATGTCTCGAAAGAGATATGAGTGAATAGGCAGAAGATTATCCTGCAGTAGGTTGCCATTGCTTTCTGCAGTAGACTGGTTGCCGATCAAGGTTATAGAACCCAATCTGTTCTGTTATTTACCTCATAACTAGAAGGAATAGACGGATTAATACCTTTCCCGAGGGTATTTTCACGTAAGTGAATGTAATGGATTCAGCTGGAATTCGAACTCGGCTCCCCGATTTCTCGTTTCGAGCCGATATCCATTGCACCACAACGCACATCCGCAGTAATTTTTAATTATCCAGATAAATTTAGCAAAATATTCTCTATAATTTGATGTTTTATTGAATTTTTAGATACTTCGGTTTCAAATTTACTATAGTTATCATTCTTAGATTTGGATAATGTCAGATATGGACACCCGTATTTACAAAAATCGGAACGTTTATACGCGCTCACAAAGAAAATCAAAATTGTTTTTGAAACATTGGTCGTTCATGAATTGTAGTAAGAGTTTCCATTTATGATTAGTAAATATAATTTTTACTTGCTAACAATATCAGCTAACCGCAGAAATTTAAGAGATTTACAACTTTATAAATTAATAGTTAAAATTTAAAAAATGAACATTATTATTGTAAAAATTAATTATTTATCAATTTTTTTTAAAGAAAATAGTATCAATAATACATCACATTCACAAAAATAACTAAAAGTTTTTCTAATTAAATAATGTCTTTGTTTGCATGTTTTATTTTACAATGCACGGCAAATTTTCGGTATTTAGCTGTCCTGCTTTATATATATATATATATATATATATATATATATATATATATATAAAAATGATGATTTAAAGTCCCCTAGTAGTTTTGCTTATAAATAATATAAACATTAAGAGATACAAAATTTAATTTCTCAAAATTTCATGAAATTAAATAAGGACGGGATCAGTCTGTCAGTTAGGTGTCATACGTGATACACGCATGGGCGATCATGTCTCGAAAGAGACATGACTAACTGGTTAGAATATTTTCCTGCAGTACGTTGCTATTACTTTCTACGGTAGCCTGGTTGCCAACCAAGGCTATAAAACTAACGTGTCCTAATATTTGACCTATAACTGGAAGGATGGTTAATACCTTTTTCCCAAATATATTTGCGCGTAAGTGAATGCAACGAATTCAACTTGAATTCGAAATTGGCTCTGCTATTTCTCGTTCTGAGCCGATATGGTTCATTGGATATCGGCTCGGAAGTAGAAATCGAAGAGCCGAGTTTGAATTCCAGTTGAATTCGTTGTATTCACTTACGCGCAAATACCTTTGGGAAAGGTATTTATCCGTCTATTCTCCAAACAGCTATAGAATAAATAAATAAAAGGACAGATTGGGTTCTGTAGCATTGGTTGGCAACTACCATTATTGACTAGTGTTTGCTTAATGTTGTGTATAAAGAATTACATAACATTAAGCAAACACTAGTCAATAATGGATTTCCTAACTCCGTTAAACATCAACAAATTAAAATGTATCTCAACAAAATTAACAATAGCTCTAACAATAATGATAATATTAATAATAATGGTTTACATCAAAATAAACATAACACTATTAACTTATACTATTGCAACCAAATACATAATAATTATAAACAAGATGAAAAAACTCTCAAAATCATAATACGTAGAAATGTTAAAACAGTGGAAAGTAATAATCAAATTAAAATCAAATTAAACTCATTATATATTATAAAAAGTTTAAAACAATTGACCTCATAGTCTATAATAACCCAACAAACACTAAACTAAATTCTCTACAAAAAACCAATGTAGTGTACCAATTTACATGCCCATTCAGAGATTGCATCTCTGATACTAATAAAAAACCTAGTACATATATTGGTTTTACTACAACCACGCTCTCCCGTAGACTTACATGTCATCTTTCTGATCAGAGTACTATTAAACAACATTTCTCTGAAAAACATAAACATGTATGTAATATCAGACAAATTTTGGTCAACAATACGGTGATCCTTACTCATACACACAGTAAGAGGAACCTGCAGATATTGGAGGCCATGTAATCAAATCGAAACAACCAACACTCAATAAAATCAACTTTAAAACAGGAAATAACATATTACATTGCTTTTGACTAGATGGTTTTGTTGTCATTTCGCGCTATCCCGCGGTGTGACGTCATAAAACCGCATCGCAAACTTAAGAACTGCGTTTATTATTTTTGGTAACTATTGCCGTTGCCAAGCGGAGTTTTATGTCAACACAAAATAAAATCGTCGGTGATGGTGGATTTTATAATATTTCAGTTTAAACTACCTCTCTGAAGATGGCTCATGTGAGCCGAAAGCTTAGAAGAAAACCAATAGATAATTATCCAAATGTTGGAGAATTTTTGTCTTTATTTTCAACTGAAATTAAAGCAAAAATACGACGTTTAGAACGGCTCATGGTTAAACATAATAGACATTCATTGTCTCTTTTATTTAACAGCATATGTTTAGAATATATATATATATATATATATATATATATATATATATATATATATATAATGTATTCTTTACTATTCGATAACATAATTGTCGCAAAAATATAATAATAAGTCACTATTAAAGAGCTAACTCGTGGCAAAAGCTTACAAGGCTGGTAGTAAAGTTTAATAACTCGCTGTAAAGAGAATAAACTTAGCCGAAGCTGCCTCGCTATTGTTTCTCTCTATAAATATGAGCGTGACAGGAGCTGTAAAAATTTCGGTCTGAGGAGCTGAATATTCTTATAAAATATTCACGAAATAAATTATCATAAAATAGAATACTAAATTCGTCCAATTTATTTTCATTAAAATACTTTGTTAAATTCTAGCATTGCATTTTCATCGGATTACAATCCCCCGTGGATTTAAGCTTACAAATTACTAAGGATACTGCTTTATATATATATATAATGGTCTTTATTATAATATAGAGGATTATTGTTCATACAATCAATTTTCACATTTTAGTTTGAATAATAAAACTAATATTTACTTGGGTCATGTACTGATTTTTGGATAAAAATTTTTCTGTCGCTTTTTCAAACACAAAATCTTATTCATAAAATTTTATTCGCAAATGTAGAATCGTGAAAAGTTAATTAAATCAGATATTTTAAATGAAAATATTGTTTGTCATATTTCTATTCAGTAATGTAATTTAAGCACGCGATTCTGTTTTTATAAATATCGAATTTGAAAAAATGCTTGCCATTTTTAAATCAAATGCTTAGAACAATACAGGTTTTGCTGTTACTGAAATCAGCAGTAAACAATAATATTTTATATTTCTTAACAGGTCCTCCATCTATCTATCTATCTATCTATCTATCTATCTATCTATCTATCTATCTATACACACACACACATACACACACACACACACACACATATCTACACTTATTTTTAAATGGAACCTTGTCTCTGTGTGTGTGTCCGTTACCTATAGACTCCGAAACAGCTGAACCGAATTTCTTGAAAATTTACACAGTTGTACTATAAGCGTATGCGAGTGTTCTTAGCTAGGTTTTATATCAAGGTACTCCCGATAAATATCGAAAATCGATGATAAAAAAATTCGGGTTATAGAAGGAGTGGTCTGATTTTCATCAAATTTGATACACTCATAGACAAAGACATAAGAAACGATATTCAGAAGTTTCAAGGTTGCACTTTTTATAATAGTGCAGAAAATCGATAATATATATATATAAGGCAAGATGTCTGTGTGTGTCTGTTTATCTGCCTGTATATCTGTATTTTTTTCAGCCCTTTTATTTCAGTTTTCCTTCGGTAGGTATAATTGTAATTCTTAGTCTCAGCCATGATACCATTTACTCAGAGGACTTATTTAGCCTTCAAATTCAGTTTACGACGAAAAAACTTATTTGATATCGATACCAGGAAATCAAAATTTGAATTACATCCATTCATTTTTCTTTCAGTCTACGGTTTCGCTTTAACTGGAAATAACTATTGCTTTTTAATATTTCGTGCCAACGTCCAAAGAGTCTGAGCTCCAGGAACATGGATTAGTTTTAAAGCTTTCATTACACCCGAGCAACGCCGGGTTATACTGCTAGTATATATATAGAACCGAGTTCGCATTTCAGTTGAACTCGTTAGTTTCACTTACGCACAAATACCGTCAGAAAAGAACTTAACACATTCCTTCTTCCCCCAGCTATGGGTTGAATAGCAGAACAGATTGGGTTCTATAGCTTTGGTTAACAACCAAATTTACCACAGAAAGATTTGCGGAGCTGAGCAATGCCGAGTTAATAAGTGCAGTGGCGGAAATGATGTCACTGGTTGTCATTAAAATCATTATAACTTGGTAACTTTTCATTCAAAACTTTCTAAATGCCACCAATCACAGATAAAAATTTTAATATTGGGGCATTAAATGTTAAAAGATTCATTAAAAAGGAAAATCGGAACTTATTGACTCAGTATGTTGATAGTAATAACATTTATGTATGTTTTCTTCAAGAAAGCAAGACCATAGAAAGACTAAACAGAACAAATTCATACATTTGGAAACAGTATATATTTATTATGGAAAAAGTTTTGTCATCAATACCTAATGGAATAATAACGTCGATAGATATCGGAGTCTTAGAATATCAGTTTTGCAGCTCAAGACAAACAAGAAGAAATCTGACAGCATTCAGTCTGAAGAGAAAAATCCTAAACTGTACTGAAAAAATTAATATTCAGTAAAATTCATTTCGAGCAACGATATCAAAGGCCTCGGATCGGGTGTTTGAAGGTTTTGAAAAGCATGAAACCTTTTAATTACTATTGTTCCAAGGTCCATCCTGACTAGGGGAAGTTTGTTTTGTTTTGTTTTAATCATTTTACCCTAAGCAAGGCGGTATCGCCATTGATGCGCAGGGGGCTACATAAGAAAGTTTTAGTCAGGAGGAGAGTGAAGAGAAAGACGAAACAGTTACAGGGGGCGTCAGAGAAAAAGCAAGAAAAGGATATGAACACCGAAGTGAAGACAGCTGCGAAGGTAGAGAGAAAGGAAAAGAACAAGATACACGAGGTGATGTAGAAAGGACTGGAATCAAGTGATGGGAATTGAGATTGCATTTAATGGAGTTCCACAGGCGGAAAGTGCGAGAAGTAACTTCTTTTAGGATTCTAACTATTGGCAACTATGGTTCTAACTAACCATCAAACTGAGGCAAAAACTGAGAGTATAAAAATACATTTTTATGTTTAATAAATCGAACAATGACATCAATTCCGGCAGCAAGGTTTCTGATCGGGAGATTGAATGTTTTGAGACGTGTGAAACCACCACTTTTTCCCAGGTCCATCCTGACCCGCGGAGGTAACTCTCTTTAGGGTTCAAGCTATGGTGGCAACTGATTATCAAACTGGGGCCAAAACGCTATGAGATTGTAAAAATCCCTTTTTTATGATTAATAACTAGAACAACATCAAATCCGGCTACAAGGCCACTGATCGGGGGAATGAAGATTTTTTAGTTTTAGTTTTTAAGGTGAAACCACCTCTTTATTCTTATTGTTTCACTGTCCATCCTGATCAACGGATAATAGCACCCTTTAGATTCCCAGCAATGGGCCTCTGTGGTCTCAACTACCCGCCAAACTGGGGGCAAAACACCATTAGAGTATAAAAAAATATTTTTATTACTCGAGTAACGACATCAAATCTGGCAGCAAGGCCTCTGACCGGGAGAATGAAGGTTTTGAGGAGCGCGAAACCACTTTTTAATTTCTGTTGTTCCCAGGTCAATCTTGGTAAGGCCTGTTAAGGTCTCAACTATGGGCAAATTGCTACCCTCCAAACTGAGGCCAAAAAGCCATGAAGGTATAAAAATATATTTTATAGTAAAAATACAAGCAATTTATTTTCATAGGAAAATGTATCACGCCTCAATAGATGTTGTTCCTAGGTTTTCTCTTAACCGGAGTAGACAACACGGTTAAAATATGGGCAAATAGTGAAACCCGAAAGAAAAATACTATGAAAGTATAAAAAATACCAAATTATAAAACAATTGCTAATAATACAATTTTAACGAAAAATGACCCGAAATACACCCGAAATAAATGACAGAAATACCTAATTATAAAAGAATTGCCAATAATACAATTTTAAAGCAAAATGACCCGAAATACACCCGAAATAAATGACAGAAATACCTAATTATAAAAGAATTGCCAAAATACAATTTTAAAGCAAAATGACCAGAAATACACCCGAAATAAATGACAAAAATACATTTTTAAAGGCATAAAATTGCAATAAAATATATTTCTTTGAATCTGTTGTGGATTCCGAGTGAGGAACCACACAAAATAATGAACAACAAAACAGATATTTGAGATAGAAAATAGGTTATATTAGACATAAAGATACAAACTGCAACGCAGGTTAGTAGTCAAGGAATACGATTAGTAAGGAATATATATATATATATATATATATATATATATATATATACAAGTCTTTGAAGTGAAGCCGTGCTGGAATTAGTATGCCCTCGTAATAGTATTCTAGCTGAGTGGAGCTCAGAGCTACTATGACTTCTGACGCGGTATTCTCTGTGTAACTTCGGTATCTCTCGGTAACTTACGGACCTCTTACGGTACTTGTATTGTAACCCTCCGATATCATTATAGCAGGAGTATATGTATACGCAAGTCGAATCCATTATCATAGAAAAAGTGGAGATCCCACAACAGAATCCATAAATTTGTGTTCAAATTATTTCGATTTCAGCATAAAATAACCGATAGAGGTGTTGATATGACGCTAAATCAAATAACCGACTAAATAAAATAAAATCTAAATCTATCTAATCAAAACTTATTTATAAATGGAACTTTGTCTGTGTGTGTGTCTGTGTGTGTGTGTGTGTCCGTTACCTATAGACTCCGAAACGGCTGAACTGATTTTCTTTAAAATTTACACAGTTGTACTATAAGCGTCTGCGAGTGTTCTTAGCTAGGTTTTATATCAAGATACCCCCGATAAATATCGAAAATCGATAATCTAAAAAAATCGGGTTATAGAAGGAGTGGTCCGATTTTAATCAAATTTGATACACTCATAGACAAAGACATAGGAAACGATATTCAGAAGTTTCAAGGTTGCACTTTTTATAATAGTGCAGAAAATCGATAATATATATATATATATATATATATATATATATATATATATATATAAGGCAAGATGTCTGTGTGTGTCTGTTTATCTATCTGTATGTCTGTATTTTTTCAGCCCTTTTATTTTAGTTTTTGCTTCGGGTTTGGCTCTAAGTAGGTATAATTGTAGTTCTTAGTCTCAGCCATGATACTATTTAATCAGAGGACTTATTTAACCTTCAAAATTCAGTTTACGACGAAAAAACTTATTTGATATCGATAAAAGGAAATCCAAATTTGACTTACATCCATTGATTTTTCTTTCAGTCTACGGTTTGGCTTTAACTGGAAACAACTATTGCTTTTTAGTCTTTCGTGCCAACGTCCAAAGAGTCTGAGCTCCAGGACCATGGATTAGTTTCAAAGCTTTCATTACACCCAAGCAACGCCGGGCTATACTGCTAGTTATACACATAATTGGATGCAGATTGAAGAAAGACATCAAAAGTACAATCACTAAAATTCGATCATCCCCTGTAAAAGCATGTGGAAACCTGCAGCACTTTCGTGAGTTAGAGCAAGACGAGGATGTTTGAGAACCAATAAGAATTTTACAAAGTTGCTGAAGATGAGAAATCACACGGGTTGATAGTGTACTTTCAAGTAGAAACATCTCTGATGATGAAGATGACATTTTAGAATATATCCTTCCATAATTCAAAGAAATTTGAACACAAAATATATTAAATGTGAAAATAAAATCTAAACATGGTGGTTTGACATAGAAAAATTAAAATGAATGAATGAAATTTAGAAAGAGAAACGGTTACTACAATATAATAGAAATATATTTCTATTTTTTTACTTAAGATCGATCGATTGATTTGTTTTTTTACGGTTTATCTACATTTTGTTTTTTTTTTCGTTTTTTAAATCTATAAAAACATTTTACAACTTATTTACGTTTTGCTGTTTATTAAAACCAGAAAAAATTACGGATAATCTACTTTTGCTAGTTATTTAAAACCAGAAAAAAATTGCATTTACTGGTTATCTGTATCTGGTTATATAAACGGGAACAAAAACTATTTTTTCGGCTAATCTATTTTTTGCTGGTTATATAAGATAAAAAAAATGGAATCATTTATAAATTTTGTTTTCTTCTTGGTTGATATTGGTGTTATAACAGACCCAACGTTTCGACCAAGGACCCTCTAGTCATCACCAGGTCTCCATAGATTGGCTGATGCGGATTATCTCGTTGATTATTGCGAAATATCCTGCTTAATCAATTATTATCCTTTCATGATGGATATTTGGTACTCTGACTAAGTCTAAGGATTGAACTCATGACCACTAGATAATACTAACTAACTACTATATCCACTACGCCACCGAAGGACTTTAGTGATGCGTTTTTTAAGTCTTTTATATTCAGTGTCAAGTGGATTTTTGACTGCTGGATTATGTTAGTGGGTTCGTGCCACTTAGAAAAATGTTTTACGGCTTTTCTACGTTTTGCTAGTTTTTAAAACCAGAACAAATTTTTGTACTGCTTATCTACTTTTTTCTGGTTATTTAAAATCAGAATATTTGTTTTTTCGGTTTATCTACCCTTTGCTGGTTATTTAAAACAAGAAAAAAGGTTGTTTACGACGTATCTATGTTTTGTTGGTTAATTAAAACCAGAAACAAACATTAGATTTTAAGACATTTTGGAGATAATCATCTACAGGATGTGCGTTGTGGTACAGTGGATAACGGCTGGGAACGAGAAATCGGGGGAGCCGAGTTCGAATTCCAGTTGAACTCCTTGCATTCACTTACGCACAAATACCCTTGATAAAGGTATTAATCCATCTCTTCCCTCCAGTTATGGATCAAATATCATTGACAGATTGGGTTCTATAGCCTTGGCTAGCAACCAATCTACCGCAGAAAGTAATATCAACCTACTACGAGATAATCCTTTGTCCAGTCAGTCATGTCTCTTTCGAGACATGATCGCCCATGATATAAATTCTACTACTTAAACCATAGCTCTTCCCTCTAATATTTTCGCGTAAGTGAACATAACAAACCCGAGTGGAACTCGAACCTCCGATTTCCTATTCTGAGCCGTTATTCAAGACATGCACATCCAAGCTTAAAGCACATGATATTCACAAACAGTCACCCATCTAAATATTTAACAGGCTCAAAGTTGCTTAACTTTGACCATTTGACGGAGACAGGAAATATTTAAATATGTCTCTATGCAAATACAAAATTGATTCTCCAGGGATTTTAGTAGTATTGAATTACTGATTATAAGTGTAATAAGTTTGTTTATCATTCAATATTCTAATATTTCCACTCTGTGACCAAACCAAGTCATCGCTAGTATGTATGTATGTATGTATGTATGTATCTATCTATCTATCTATCTATCTATCTATCTAAATAGCTAGCTGTCTGCAAGAATCTCGGAAATTTTCTCTTTCAATCTATCATAGTCTCTTCAAATATCTATCTATCTATCTATCTATCTATCTATCTATCTAAATAGCTAATTGTCTATAAAAATCACTTAAATTATCTCTATCATTGTCTCTTCAAATCGATCTATCTATCTATCTATCTATCTATCTATCACAATCTGTTCATTTCTTTCTTTCTTTCTATCTATCTATCTATCTATCTATCTATCTATCTATCTATCTATCACAATCTGTTCATTTCTATCTATCTATCTATCTATCTATCTATCTGTCTAAATAGCTAGCTGTCTGCAAGAATCTCGGAAATTTTCTCTCTGAATCTATCATAGTCTCTTCAAATATCTATCTATCTATCTATCTATCTATCTATCTATCTATCTATCACAATCTGTTCATTTCTTTCTATCTATCTATCTATCTATCTATCTATCTATCTATCTATCTATCTGTCTAAATAGCTAGCTGTCTGCAAGAATCTCGGAAATTTTCTCTCTGAATCTATCATAGTCTCTTCAAATATCTATCTATCTATCTATCTATCTATCTATCTATCTATCTATCTATCTATCTATCTATCTAAATAGCTAATTGTCTATAAAAATCACTTAAATTATCTCTATCATTGTCTCTTCAAATCTATCTATCTATCTATCTATCTATCTATCTATCTATCTATCTATCACAATCTGTTCATTTCTATCTATCTATCTATCTATCTATCTATCTATCTATCTATCTAATGCTAAATAAAAATCAATCTATAAAAATCACTTAAATTATCTCTATCATTGTCTCTTCAAATCTATCTATCTATCTATCTATCTATCTATCTATCTATCTATCTATCTATCACAATCTGTTCATTTCTATCTATCTATCTATCTATCCGTCACAGTCTATTTATATATCTATCTGTTTATCTATCACAGTCTATCTATCTCGCGTTTTTTTTTTTTTTACATATTTTGTTCAGATGAAAAACAATCACTAGTTGAAGACCTGATTATATTTCGGTTGAATTCTGCTAAAAAAAATATAAAAAGTAAGTAAAATAGGTTGGAATTTAGACTGTTATTCATTATTTGATCCTTTAGACACCAAATGAAAAAAAAAATCAAGTCATTTCGACTTGATCTCACCTCGATTTGAAGTCGTAACAAACACCGTAAAACATAATACTCACTTTCATGTGTTTGTATATTTGCAAGACAAATTTACTTTCCTTGCTTTTATTCCTTGATAAAATTCCTATTTTCACTTTCACTTTCATTATGTTTTCTCTCATATCTTTATCAATTTAACAAACCGAAATTAATTACGTACAGCGGAGAATCTGTTATGTCTTGTCAGTAAAAACGAAAGCAAAAGATAACTAAAATGAAGCAAGCAAACAATAAATGGAGTCAATAGTAAAATAGGAAGAAAAAAATAAACGGGTTATTTACGTATGAAAATTGTTTCGCGTAAACAAATTAGGCGGCCGAAAGCACCAAACATCATCTTCGTAATCATCATCATCTTCGTAATCATCATCATATGTATTAATTGAAATAGTTGCATTAGGACTAAGTCTTCTGTATATGTTAGTTAGTTAAGTGCCATACGTGATACACGCTTGGGCGATCATGTCTCGAAAGAGACATGACTAACTGGTTAGAATATTTTCCTGCAGTACGCTGCCATTGCTTTCTGCGGTAGACTGGTTGCCGACCAAGGCTATAGAACTCAATCTGTCCTGCTATTTAACCCATAACTGGAAGGAAGAGACGGATTAATACCTTTCCCAAGGGTATTTGCGCATAAGTGAATGCAATGGATTCAACTGGAATTCGAACTCGGCTGCCCGGCTTCTCGTTCCGAGCCGATATCCACTGTACCACAATGCACATCCGTAATCTTTATATGTAGTGTCTTTTAAAGACCTGGGCGATCGGGGCTCTCCACAACATCCAATCCTTTTTAGATCCATGAATTGTTTCTCCTTTTACTACCTTAGTAGTAAAGTCTTTTTGCATTATTCTGCAGTGGATATCGGCTCGGAACGCGAAATCGGTGAGCCGAGTTTGAATTCCAGTTGAATTTACTTATGCACAAGTACCCCTGGGAAAGGTATTAATTCATCTCTTCCCTCCAGTTATGGGTTAAATAATAGGATAGATTGGGTTCTATAGCCTTGGCTGGCAACCAATCTACCGCAGAAAGCAATGGTAACCTACTGCGGAATAATCTTCTGCCCAGTCTCGAAAGAGACATGAACACCCAAGCGTGTATCACGTATGGCATTTATCTGACTGAGTCTTTGCTCCACCATTCATTTATATAAACTTCGTAACTAAGTTTGTGTCTTTTTAATGTCCCTCTTGCCTTCCACACATTATGCGAGCATCAACTTCTATTTTTCTCTTGTGTAACAGATGTTAAATCTTTTCACTTGACATGCGTGCGTTGATAACCTTCAAATGTCAACGGCAATAACCCCTTTACAGTTTTGGGGTATGCGCTAAAAGAAAAAATACTGGGCGCGTGTATGCAGTAAATTCCAAAAGGTTAATCCTCTTTTACTCCTGGTTGAAATCGGGATAGGACGCTAAAATTAGCGCTCCGCACAGTAACCGCACGTGGCGTAGACTACGCACATTACTTACTCTCTAATTTACCAAGAGAGTGAGTTCATCTTTTTCTTCGTCATTTTTTACCGACACTCTTAACAATTTTTTTTCCCGGGAAGATGCCTTGAAATTTTCTCTACATGAAAATGTTATCTATAGAATAAAATTTTCTATCTTCCTTTGTTTCACTCTTTTATTTGGCTTTTTTGTTCGTCAACGCTGACGTTTTCTCAGCTTTAAAAGGCGACTCCTAATATAGTAATAACATATGTCTCAGAAAGTTCAACTAGTGAAGCTGCTAGTTTTTTTTTTTAATCATATCACCCCGAGCAAGGCGGTAACGCCACTGATGTGCAGAGGGCTACATAAGAGTGAAGAGATTGGAAAAGAGAGAACCGGAAGCCACATCCTAAACAGGGAACAGGAGATGAGCCTCTTCACCTGTTCAGTAGACGTGGGTGGAGCGTGAACCGGGCGATAGTTTAGTTGCAGTGAAAGTTACAAATTCACTTGGTCTGGAGCCAGTTTAGGTGAAGTATCTGAGATACTACTCTATTACCTTTCCCAAAAAGTCAAGGCAATTTTCTGATGCAAAGAATAGAAAGCCGGGATATCAATGATCGTCTACAGAAAAATGGTATTTAAAAACACTTCCTTTTATAAAGCTTTCTGATTTACTGCATTTTTTCTTGTTGTTGTTCTTTTTGTTCTCCTTCACATTCTTCTTCTTCTTTTAACCTTACTCCCCCTCTCCTTCTCTCATTTTTCTTTTTTTTTCTTCTTTTATTTCTTCTACTCTGCCTCCACCTCTTATTTCTCCTTATTCTGATTTTCTTTACTTTTACCCCTATTCCTTCTTTTTCTTTCATTTTCATCTTTTACTTTTAGTCCTCCTTTTTAATCTTCTTCTTCTTTCCTGCCTCCTTTAATTCCTTCTTCATCATCTTCGTTTTGTCGTTTTCCTTCTCTTTCTAATTCTCCTTCTTTTATTCTGTCTTTTCCTTCATCTTCTTTTACACCTCCTCATAAATTCTTCTTTCATTCCTTCGTCGACTTATTCTCCTTTACCATTCCTCCTCCTCTTTCTTCTTCAGAAAAGAAGCGCGGCAGGGGTTAACTAGAGGTTATTGCCGTGGTTTCTCTAGTAAGAAATATTTTCACATTGCTCGTCCCCACGCCCAAAGAGTTTTGAATTCAAAGTTATCCATTTACCAACCAAGAGTAGAGATTCAAGTCTGCTCTGATATTTAAGTCGTAGCGGATGAGAAAGAAAAAAAAAAGATTTATAACGTTCTCAAGTGTAACCTGCAGAATTTGAGCTCGGCAGGCTGATTCCATGTTCAGCACCGATAACCGCTACACCACGCAAACATTTTTATTACTTTTAACCATACAACCGCAAAAAAAAAAAAAAAAGAAGATATCTGTTCATTAAAATACTGATTTTAAGAAGTTGGTCGGGCTGAGAATTTTTCAGCATCAATTGTCATGACATGCTATCAATAATGGTGAAAATGTTTTGCTTTGCCAAATTATGAATTTAAAAAGATTTAGAACAACGTTTAGTGGCCCGGTTACAGTCGAGGAAAAGGGCCGTGGACGTAAATGCTTATAACTTGACTTCTATACTCGCATTACAGCAAAAGAAATCTCTTGTCTTTTTACAACGATCGATTGTGAAAGAAAAAAACCTCTTATCCCATCGCAGATAAAAGCTAAATAACAAGCAAAAAAAAAAAAAAAAAAAATAACACTAAGGCGAACAATTTGATGCCTAGATACAAACTTAACCTACATGGACAGACCGCAGTTCTTCTCCCGGAGAACTCCGTCTCTCCTCACCTCTTCTTGGGCTGGTCTATTAAAATACCTAATATATTATTCTTGTCAGTTATAATTTAGTCACACACTGATTACAGCACACGAAAAGAAAACAGTATTTACCCTTCCATCCTATACTTCATCTTACAACAAATCTCTCTGTCAAGGGTGACAGTGAACCTAATAATTTAGGCGTTTTTTTAATGAGTAAGTGGCACACCAATCTCTGAGATATCATTCTCTATTTGGGCAACAATACCACCTTTATGCATGTTTCAGTAAAAGTGACTGAGAAAGAAATTCTGCTATTTTTTTTATTATAGTTTTCTTGTATGTCAACAAGAGGTTATTTTTTGTTCCTTACTGCGTGTAAAAATTGTCAAAGTGATTGTTCGAGCGCTTCCGGTTAATATATTCGCTGTTTTCAAGGATCTGGGTAATGTATTGTCTGAATGTGCGTTGTGGCGCACTGAATATCGACTCGGAACGACAAATCGAGGTGCCGAATTCAAATTCCAGTTGAATTCCTTGCATTCACTTACGCACAAATACCCTAGGGAAAGGTATTAATCCATCTCTTCCCTCCAGTTATGGGTTAAATAATAGGACAGATTGGGTTCTATAGCATTGGCTGGCAAGCAGTCTACCGCAGAAATCAATGGCAACCTACTGCGGGATAATCTTCTGTCCAGTCAGTCATGTCTCTTTCGAGACATGATCGCTCAAAGCGTGTATCACGGATGACACTTAACTGACTGATTGTGTGTATGCGATTTAGAAATCGATTCGGAACGAGAAATTGGAGAGCCCAGTTCGAATTCCAGTTGAATTCGTGGCGTTTACTCACGCGCAAATACCTTTGGGAAAGGGTATTAATTCATCTCTTCCCTCCATGGGTCAAATAACAAGAAAGATTGGGTTCTATAGCCTTCATTAGTAACAAGTCTGCTGTAGAAAGTAATGGCTAAATCGGCGGGAAAATCTTCTGCCCAATTAGTCATATCTCTTTCCAGACATGATCACTCAAGCGTGTTTCACGTATAGCACCTAATTGACTAATTGCAAATGGTTGAGTAATTGATAGTGGTTCGGTTTGAGGAATCGGAGATCCGAGTTCGAATTTCAGCCGAGTTCATTGCATGCCACTACGTGCCAATATCTTTGGGAAAGGCACGAATCAATCTGTTCCCTGCAGTTATGGGTAAATAGCAGATCAGACTGGTCCTTATAGCATTGATTAGAAAACAACCTAGGAGAAAGAAAACTTTGTAGGCAAAGTCTAGAAGAAGGTAAAGACAAAAAAAAAATCCATCAGGTCTCGAAGAAAGGAACTGCCTCCCAGCATCATGTGTTTAGTAATTATGGTAATAACTCTTTAAAAATAAATAAAATTAAGTTAAAAATAAATATAAAAAATAAAAATAAAATTATATTACTATTTGTGATCTATTTTAGTTTTAGGCATAATATTGTGTTCAATATTTTACTGATAATTTCTTTAGCCATGTATTAACTTTTTATATTTTTTTTAATTTGTCTTTTAATGTACTGATAGTGGTTCTAATTTAACAGATACACTACCGGCCATAATTATTAAGCGACCCAAGTTTTAAAAAAAATGTATTTCATAATATTTTTAGCATTTATTGCCAAGTGAATAATTCTGAATGAAAATAGAATGGTTGTCGGAGGATTATTTAAAAAAACTTGTAGAAAGAATGCCCAGAGTGTTAGCAGCCGTCATGAAGGCAAAAGGAGGTTATTTTGATGAAACTGCAATATAGGTAATTATTAAATATTTATAAATTCATTTGAGAAACATGTTATTGTACAATATTAAGAAAAGAACCATTCTATTTTCATTTACATTTATTCACTTAGGAATAAATACTAAAAATAATATGAAATACATCATTTTTTTAAACTGAGGTGGCCTAATAATTATGGCCGGTAGTATATATATATATATATATATATATATATATATATATATATATATATATATCCGAGTGAATAAGGAACGAAGAAAAATTTACGTTTACAACATTAATTTAAAGCAGTGCTCGATATACAATAGAGAACTGAGAATATTTATTATATATTGTAGTTTAGAACATGTAGAAATTATTATCCACTACAAAGTGTACGTTTTGTTTCGATATTGAAATGACAATGTCACATCAGGTAGTGTCAGACACTACGTGATGAGACATTGTCATTTTAATGTCGAAACAAAATGTACACTTTGTAGTGGATAATAATTCTACATGTTCTAAACTATAATTTATGATATATATATATATATATATATATATATATATATATATAGGAAAATGATATACCGTATCTTCTGGCTTTCAAGACGCACCTTTTTCCTAAAGAATACTCTGAAAAATACGTGTGTATTTTCCAATACAAATTTATCAGTTACCACGAGGCTGTCACACACTTTTTTAACAAGCTTTTTTATCTTGAAATTATCACGCATGGCGAGTTCATCAAAACCTTTTACTTATGCTATAACACACAAGGTACAAGTTGTACGATATACCAAAGAATATGGTAACAGAACACCAGAAAAAACACTTTGGACAACCGCCTACCGAAAAAATGATTCAGCAGTAAAGGAAACAACAAGGATTGAGTCAAGTTTGAAACAAGACAAAGCAAAATTTAAGTCAAGTACCAGTAAGCCGACTGTGATGCAGTGGATATCTGCTCGGGAGGAGAAATCGGGGAGCCGAGTTCGAATTATATATATATATATATATATATATATATATATAAGAAAAAAATTAAGCAGACACGTTATTTCATGGTAACTCGGAAGTATGGCTTATTTCAGGCGAACGATCATCAGCTTCCGTCTTTATTGTACAAAAGATTTTACACGAATCTTGTTTAATAATGACGAAAGCTGATGATGGTCAGCCTGAAATAGGCCTATACCCCCGATTTATCATGAAATAACCTGTCTGCCTAATTTTTTTCTTACATTTGTTCTATATGTATTTATATACATATATATATAGAGAGAGAGCACTCTTAGAGAGTTATCCTACCACTGTATGTACAGGATACTCCTTTGGATTCTTCTATATCTACACCGCATGCTTATATATATATATATATATATATATATATATATATATTAATGCAGGTTTCATTGAATAATATAGACAAGTTTTGTCTATTAATTTTGTGTAGGATCCGTTCGTACCGTCTGATATACTTGATGGTGATATCGTTGAAAGACAACAAAAAATCACAGCAATTGTTGATTTTTTTATCGGGTCTAAGCATTCGGCTCACATAAGCCATTATCAAAGAATAAATATTAACACACAGTAAACATAGAACATTTAAGTTATTAACAATAAAGAGAATTAAATTGAAAATATAAGTCCATCCCTACCGTGGCGGATGGCCGAAGACAGTGACAAAATTGTGGCGTTGTGGTTATATATAGTTTAATTTTAATATTTTTTATATTTTCATTTATTTTTCATACTTATATTTATTTTATTTTGTATTTCTATTTTGTTTTTATATTTGTTTATTATTTTATTTTATTTATGATATTAAGTCGGTTAATTTAGTCTTTATATGACCAATCCTTTTTACGTTTTATGAAAAAAAAAATTGTTTGGGTTTGTAATTGTATTTAATATACCAAGATTTGAATTTCAACATCGTATCTGTTACACTTCATTGGCATTTAACTTTGAATTCTCGTTTTTAGAAAATTTATTTTTTAATCATTTCACCCCAAGCAAGGCATCCCACTGCTACTATTGCGCATGGGGCTACATAGGGGAAGGTAAAGAGAAGGAGTGGTTAGACATAGGGAATGTCAGGAGGAAGGTGACAGATGAGGAAGGATACCGAGGATGAGGGTTGGGCAGAGTGTTTGATAGAATGGGAGCAGGTTAGTGTGTTAGAAGGTGTCTATTGACCTTACATTTAAACTCCTGGAGATTGTAGCCGTCGGGAAAGCAATCGTGTGGAAGGGAATTCCAGAGTCGGGAAGTGCGAGGAAAGAAACTGTTGGAGTAGAAGTTGCGGTTGCATTTTATCGGTTTCACTGTAAAAGGGTGGGATCTAGTTGCTAATCTAGTATCGCGTGCAAATTCGTATTTAGGGGGCACCAGTGATCTAATTTCATCGGAGCAGAAGCCGTGAAAGTATTTATAGAAGAGACACAGGAAAGCCACGTCGCGCCGGTGGGAGAGAGATTTTTCTCATTAGCTTAACTTCTAATATCTTCTAATTTTTTTTTTCCTTTCATTTCTATTATCCGTTGTAATGTTTTTCTTACACGTCTCTTTCTTTTTTGGTTTTTTCTCTCTATTTTCTTTACGTTATTTCTTATGGTTTCTTTTTTCTTTTCTTTTCTTTTCCTTTTTTTTTTTGATTTTTTTCTTTTCTTTTCTTTCCTTCTCCATTTCTTTTTTCTTCTTCCTTTTTTAAACATTTTAGCTTGTACCAAAAGTTTTCAAAAAACAGAAAATCAAAAACTAAATTTTAAATAATGCCTTTATTACCATGTATAAATTATTATATATATATATATATATATATATATATATATATATATATATATATATACAATATATATATATATATATATAATAAATTATAGTTTAGAACATATACATATTATCATCTACTACAAATCCACTCTGTAGTAGATGATAATTTGTATATGTTCTAAACTAATTTATAATAAATATTCATAGCTCTTTTTTTACATTGAGCACTGTTTTAAACTAATGTTCTGAACGTTGTTAATATTTATTTCGTTCCTTATTCAACTGGATATATATATATATATATATATATATATATATATATATATATATACAGGGTGTCCGTGTGCACTTTAGAAAATTTATAACTTCACTTGTATTTGTGATAGAACTAATCTGTAAAAACTGTTATAAAGGTTAATGTTTCAACAAGATTTAAGCGCCTTGTCACTTTGCTCTGCGTGTTAGAGAGTTTCTAAATCAAGAATAGATAGATCAGAATAGGTAGACCATTTTATTGGTCTTCACGTTCGCCAGATTTGACTCCATTCGATAATTTTTATGTGAAAACAATTGTGTATGCAACCAAACCTTGTCACATTAGAAGATTTGAAAAGCTAAAATAACTAATGTGATTTCATACATTACTGTAAATTAGTTGGCAAATGTTTTCCGTGAACTGCAAATTCGTATTACTCTCTGTATTGCTAATGACGGAGGACATGTGGAAACTTAAATAAAATTTCAATAAAACTTAAAATATATAGATTTACTTCTTTCTAATTCGTTTTACAAGTTATCTCTATCGCAAATACAAATAAACTTATAATTTTTTAAAGTGCACACGAACTTTATGGACACTCTGTATATATATATAGTCATCTGCAGACAGATCTGTTTCGCCGTATCACAACTCATCAGTACGGTTAGACTCCGATTGCTTTTTAACCCAAGATTGAAACCCGACCGAATTGGCCTCAGTCGGCGATTCTACCTCTGAGCTACGGGTGCTAGGTAGAAGGATACAGACTTTTTCGCGTGTATATTATCATTATACACGCCCAATAGCCAGAGTGCTCTAATTCATTACTGAATGAGCGATGAGTACATGCCAGAGTAGCTACTGTTTTTCAAAGTCTACCATTTTCCAGAGTGCTCAATCAGGGTGTGAGGGCGTAAATAGTCATCCGCAGACAGATCTGTTTCACTGCATCACAGCCCATCAGTACAGTTAGACTCTGATTGCTTTTAACCCAGACCGAATTGGCGTCAGTCGGCGATTTTACCTCTGAGCTACGGGCGCTAGGTAGAAGGAGGGAGACTTTTTAGCGTGTATATATTATCATCATACACGTCCAATAGCTGAGAGTGTTCTAATTCATTACTGAATGAACGATGCGTCGATGCCAGAGTAACTACTATATATATAGGAGAGAATGGCAACCCGTGAAGACGGAGTGGATAATTCAAGGGTTTTACATAAAAATAGAGAGCTCAATGGATATGATTGACCAATACAAAATGCTGAGAGGAAATATCAACACATGATTAAACGGTAGCTGATAATTCCCACAAAATTTAATTATTTTTATTTTTTTCAGGCTTTTTTTTTTTTGCTTACATCTATTTCTAAAGCTAATGAAAGTTTGAGATTCACCAACAATCTTCTATTGGTTTGTAGAGAGAGTTCTCTATCTTTTAATCCCCAGAAATAATTAGATAGAGTTGTCTGGATTGTAGAGGAGGCCTGGAGAAGAAATATTTATGATTATAAAATTGTATGTATTTATATATCATTTAGAAAATCATATTTATTATATATATATCATATATAATATTTATGATTATAAAATTTTTCCAGCTTTCTCTTTACCAATCTTTTCACTTTTCCTTTTTGTTTATTTTTTTTTTTTTCAATTGGAGTAGATAGACTGAAATATCGCCCGGTTCACACTCCACCTACGTCTATTGAACAGGTGTAGAGGCTAATCCCTTGTTCCCTGTTTAGGATGTGGTTTCCGGCTTTCTCTTTTTCAATCTTTTCACTCTTACGTAGCCCCCTGCACACCAGTGGCCTTACCACCTTGCCCGGGGTGATATAATTAAAAATATATATATATATATATATATATATATATATATATATATATATATATATATATTTTATTGATAAAATATGTTTTCACAAGAAGGATTTTTATCGTAAGGTGTTCGATATATAGGTGGAGATAAAGCGTTGATAAGCACAAAGAGTTTGTCAGTATAACTGAGCAGGTTCATGCTGACTTAGAATTTCTTGAGGACACCGTTATGATGTTGTCGGGGCTGGTTTGCAATATATATATATATATATATATATATAACTCTTTAGCAATGAACTGTGTTCTTTCGGTGGCTGGTGTGTGTATACACCGCTTATATATAACACGCTAAAATTTCCTTTCTCTGATTCTATGCGAATATGGTTTAGGGATTAGCGACTCCGACTAACAAGCGGTCGACATTCGATCCTGGCCAGAAGCAAGTGGTTGCCTAGCCACACTGATGAGATGTCATACATTGATACAGGCTTGAATGTGTATGACGAATATATATATATATATATATATATATATATATATATATATATATATATACTTGCCGTATAGCCCGGCGTTGCTCGGGTGTAATGAAAGCTTTAAAACTAATCCATGATCCTGGAGCTCAGACTATTTGGACTTTGGCACGAAAGACTAAAAAGCAATAGTTGTTTCCAGTTAAAGCGAAACTGTAGACTGAAAGAAAAATGAATGAATGTAAGTCAAATTTTGATTTCCTGGTATCGATATCAAATAAGTTTTTCGTCGTAAACTGAATTTTGAAGGCTAAATAAGTCCTCTGAGTAAATGGTATCATGGCTTAGACTAAGAACTACAATTATATCTACTTAGAGCCAAACCCGAAGCAAAAACTAAAATAAAAGGGCTGAAAAACTGATTTTGATCAGACCCGGTAGGATATCGGGGTATCGATTTCCAATATCGGAGTCAAATAAGTCATCCAAGGATAGAAACTTCTGAATATCGTTTCTTATGTCTTTGTCTGTGAGTGTATCAAATTTGATTAAAATCGGACAACTCCTTCTATAATCAGATTTTGTTAGATTATCGATTTTCGATATTTATCGGGGGTACCTCGGCACAAAACCTAGCTAAGAATACTCGCAGACGCTTATAGTACAACTGTGTAAATTTTCAAGAAAATCGGTTCAGCCGTTTCGGAGTCTATATTTAACGGACACACACACACACACACACACATAAAGTTCTGTTTACAAATAAGTTTAGATTATATATATATATATGAGTGATGATGAATTTAATTTTTGGAAAAAATGATATTCTCTAAAAGAACGGTCAAATTAAAAAAGTGCACCATACTATTTTTTCAGAACGAAACTGTAAGGTAAATTAATACATAAAATATCAGACACACTGGCCTTCTTGCAGCCATGATTTCTACTGAAATGCAATGACTTGTTGGCTGTCGAAGTTTAGGTATCAGAGAGAACAGTTCATCCATCCATTTATTATGAAAATATTTATAGACAACGCACAGGTAATCTACTTTACGTTAGCGGGAAAGTGACTGATACCAGGACGACAGATCAGGACCAATAATATTGTTGATTCTACTTTGGATATTATAAAGAATCTCTAGATATACAGCAGAAGAAACGGGCCATTTGTGGCAGTTATATTTAAAGAATCGACAAAAGATTAATTTATAAATTTGCAACCGAGAGATAAATTGTCTAACACGATACAATGAACCGACTTTCTTCGAAGAAAAGCTAGTGATGGCTTTATTGCCTTCCTTTGGGTTAAATGGTTCAGACACTTTTCTTTCTTTCTTTCTTTCTTTCTTTCTTTCTTTCTTTCTTTCTTCGTAGAATACTTAGCGATGACTTTATTGCCTTCCTTTGGGTGAAAAGATTAAAAGGCTTTTCTTTCTTTCTTTCTTTCTTTCTTTTTTTCTTCATAGAATAAGTAATGATGTCTTTATTGGGTGAAAAAATTAAAACGCTTTTCTTTTCTTTCTTTCTTTCTTTCTTTCTTTCTTTCTTTCTTTCTAGAATAACTACTGATGTCTTTATTGCTTCCCTTTTGGTAAAAAGATCAAAACGTTTCCGTTCTTTCTTTCTTTCTTTCTTTCTTTCTTTCTTCGTGGAATAAATAGTGATGGCTTTATTGCCCTTCTTTGAGTCAAGGATTAAGATGAATTTTTTTCTTTTTTCTTTCTTTCTTTCCTCCCCACCAAGACACATTTTTTAAAACTGTATATCTTTTTTCTCATCTACGTGTTCAGTTTACTTCTTTACAACACATAAAAAAATCGTGGCTCATAAGAAACAAACGCATATTTGCATTTCTAATTAATTAAATTACAGTTTAATTTGATTCCATTTCTTCAAACTAATTTCTCACCGCATAATGAAGCTTGACGACTTGTAAATATGACTAAGTCTCTTATAGAAATTTGCTGCGAGGTCAGGGAAATGGAGGTGTTCTCTGGTTGTTTTTATAGTCAAAATAAAACCATTGTATACACAAGCCTTTACACAAATATAATGATACAGACAGTTAAGTGCCGTACGTGATACACGCTTGGGCGATCATGTCTCGAAAGAGACATGACAGACGGGACAGAAGATTATCCTGCAGTAGGTTCCCATTACTTTCTTTCTTCATACTAAGTTTAATTTATGTCGGAGATTTGACATGAGGAATCATCACTTTTATTTCCAAAGTTGAAGAAACTGTTATGATCACTTGCTGTTGCTACCTTGAGAACATTTCGATCGTGATACTCTTTTAGTATGCAATGGCAACCCTTTCAGGTTGCCATTGCATTCTGTGGTAGACTGGTTGCCGACCAAAGCTATAGAACCCAATCTGTCCTGTTATTTAACCCATAACTGGAAGGAATAGACGGATTAATACCTTTCCCAAGGGTATTTGCACGTAAGTGAATGTAATGGATTCAGCTGGAATTCGAACTCGGCTCCCCGATTTCTCGTTTCGAGCCGATATCCATTGCACAACAACGCACATCCGCAGTAAATTTTAATTATCCAGCTAAATTTAGCAAAATATTCTCTATAATTTGATGTCTTATTGAATTTTTAGATACTTCGGCTTCAAATTTACTATAGTTATCATTCTTAGATTTGGATAATGTCAGATATGGACGTCCGTATTTACAAAAATCGGAACGTTTATACGCGCTCACAAAGAAAATCAAAATTGTTTTTGAAACATTGGTCGTTCATGAATTGTAGTAAGAGTTTCCATTTATGATTAGTAAATATAATTTTTACTTGCTAACAATATCAGCGAACCGTAGAAATTTAAGAAATTTACAACTTTATAAATTAATAGTTAAAATTTAAAAAATGAAAATAATTATTGTAAAAATTAATTATTTATCAAAAATTTTTTTAAAGAAAATTGTATCCATAACACATCTCATTCACAAAAATAACTAAAAGTTTTTCTAATTAAATAATGTCTTATTTGTTTGCATGTTTTATTTTACAATCCACGGCAAATTTTCGGTATTTAGCTGTCCTGCTTTATATATATATATATATATATATATATATATATATATATATATATATATATTTATATAAATGATGATTTAAATTCCCCTAGTAGTTTTGCTTATAACTAATATAAACATTAAGAGATACAAAATTTAATTTCTCAAAATTTCATGAAATTAAATAAGGACGGGATCAGTCTGTCAGTTAAGTGTCATACGTGATACACGCTTGGGCGATCATGTCTCGAAAGAGACATGACTAACTGGTTAGAATATTTTCCTGCAGAACGCTGCCATTACTTTCTACGGTAGCTCGATTTCTCGTTCTCGTTCGATATCCACTACACCACAACGCACATCCTCAATGATACAGTACACATCTGAATATGAACAAGCAGGCACACCCGAACATCTGCAAAGCTGTAACAAATACACCATGCTAATTGAAAATGGAGAAATAGTGTAAACCATAGAAAATATATATAATACTATAGTGAAGGAGAACGAATATGAATGAAGGGTGTTTTCTTTTGGTATAATGGAATAATGCTGTATGTTTAAGTTCCAAAAAATGCTAAAAATAAAATAAAATGCCAAAAATAAAATAAAATAAAATGTAAAAATATCTGACGAATGAACAAACCGAACTGAAAAAAATTAACGCAATACCAGCCTCTCTTCCAATCTGTGCTATCTGGGTTGTGGTCATATTGTGAGACAGATTTCTATTAGAATATCTATCTATCTATCTATCTATCTATCTATCTATCTATCTATCTAAAGAAAAAAAAAGGACAATGAAAAAACAAACTGAAAGAATTAGCGTAATACCAACCTCTAGTCTAACCGCCTTCACTGGGTTGTGAGCCACACTCTGAGGGAGATCTCCATTAGAATAAATATAAGTAATTCAAGATTATTTATTCTTGTACGTTCGGGGGCGAATGGTTTAAATTTACGCAGGTGGTGCATTATGATAAGAAATTAAAACTATTCTACATTGTGTGTTTGAAAAAAATATACATCCATTTGGTTATTATCCATTTTATCCAGTCTATTATAATAAAGACAGTTGTATATTTATTAGTATATATATATATATATATATATATATATGTATATATATATATATATATGCTAATAAATAAATAAATATATATATATATATATATATTAGTATATATATATATATATTTATTTATTAGTATATATATATATGTATATATATATATATATATTTATTAGTATATATATATATATATATGAAATGAATTGTTTGAACATTATTTTTTATCGATACTCGTATTTAAGTAGATATTCTGTTATTTTTAATTAAACAGTATTATATATTTATATCTACTGGCCTGATTATTTACGATAAATTTTTATTACGAAAATGTGTGCCATTCGAAAATTGTGTTATATAGGCTTGATTAAAACCTCGTTTAGACTGGAGGCCATTTGTGGTCGAGCGGTCAAAGACGTTGCCAGCTTAAATGGTAGTTTCCCCCTATGTAGATACGGGTCACAGGTTCAAATTCTGCCGCAATGGCACACATTTTTGTAATAAAAGCTTATCGTAAATAATCAGGCCACTAGATATAAATATGTAATACTGTTTAATAAAAAACAACAACAGTATATCTACTTAAATACGAGTATCGATAAAAAATAATGTTCAAACAATTCATTTCAAATTGTCGGTTGTTTATAACCAAGTTTCGTAACATGTTTACAAATATATATATATTGTTATCCGCAGACAGCTCTGTTTCGTACAGCTCATCAGTACGGTTAGACTCTGATTGCTACACAACCCAGGCTCGAAACCCGACCGATTTGGCGTCGGTTGGCGACTCTACCCCTGGGCCACGGGGCGTTCAGTGGAAGAAGTCAGTTTTTTAGTGCATATCATATTATGCGTCTAATAGCTATGGTGCTCAAATTCATTTTTACTGAGTGAGCGATGCGTACACGCTAGAGTGGCTACTGTTTTTCAAAGTCTACCTTTCTTCCAGAGTGCTCAATCAGAGTGTGAGAGCGTAATTATATATATATATATATCTTATCCTACGTCTATAGCACGACTCGGAGTTTCATGCGTTATGCAATCATCAGGTGCATATTTCAAACTGACCTTTTAATAGATTTGAATTTCAGTTCACTTGATTTTTTATGGAAATTAAATCTTGTCAGGTTAAGTTACTTTTTTTAATAACAGGATTAAAAATTTTAATATCCGAAGTTTACATGAGGATAAAAATATAAAAGTTAAATTTAAAATTTGAAATTAAAATTAAAATTAGAATAAAAATAAAAATATAAAATGCAGTGGGAAGAAATCAAAGGGGCGTAAATCATTATTCTTACAAAATGAACTATTCAAATATTAAATGTACATACAAATGTAGAGAAAATTAAAATTTTAAGATTTCAAGAAAAAAAAAAGATAAAATAAAATAAAAAATTAAAAGAAAAATTAATTAATTAAAAATTAATTTATTAAAAATAATTAAAAATTAAGACGTAAAATTTAGAATTAAGAATTAAAAATATAAGGAGCAAAAATAAAAGGGGGTTTAATTCATAATTGTTAAAAGAAAGAAAGAAAGGAAAGAAAGAAAGAAAGGAAAGGAAGGAAGGAAAGAAAGAAAGGAAAGGAAGGAAGAAAGAAAGAAAGGAAAGGAAGGAAGGAAAGAAAGAAAGGAAAGGAAGGAAGGAAAGAAAGAAAGAAAGAAAGAAAGAAAGGAAGGAAAGAAAGAAAGAAAGAAAGAAAGAAAGAAAGAAAGAAAGAAAGAAAGAAAGGAAGGAAGGAAAGAAAGAAAGGAAAGGAAGGAAAGAAAGAAAGAAAGAAAGAAAGAAAGAAAGAAAGAAAGAAAGAAAGAAAGAAAGAAAGAAAGAAAGGAAGGAAGGAAGGAAGGAAGGAAGGAAGAAAGAAAGAAAGAAAGAAAGGAAGGAAGGAAAGAAAGAAAGAAAGAAAGAAAGAAAGAAAGAAAGAAAGGAAAGGAAGGAAGAAAGAAAGAAAGAAAGAAAGAAAGAAAGAAAGAAAGAAAGAAAGAAAGAAAGGAAAGGAAGGAAGAAAGAAAGAAAGGAAGGAAAGAAAGAAAGAAAGAAAGAAAGAAAGAAAGAAAGAAAGAAAGAAAGAAAGAAAGGAAGGAAGGAAAGAAAGAAAGAAAGAAAGGAAGGAAGGAAGAAAGAAAGAAAGAAAGAAAGAAAGGAAGGAAAGAAAGAAAGAAAGAAAGGAAAGGAAGAAAGAAAGAAAGAAAGGAAGGAAGGAAGAAAGAAAGAAAGAAAGGAAAGGAAGGAAGGAAGGAAGAAAGAAAGGAAGGAAGGAAGAAAGAAAGAAAGAAAGAAAGAGGCAAATGTAAAGAGGGATCTATATCAATATGTATCTAACAATTTTTTTTTTATAAGCGTTTCACCCCGAGAGAGGCATTTCACTGCCACTACTGCGCAGGGGGTTACATAGAGTGGAGGAAGGATGGTTAAATATAGGAAATGTCAGAGTGTGGGTGATAGGCGGGTAAGGATACCGAGAATGGTTAAATATAGGAAATGTCAGAGGGTGGGTTATAGGCGGGTAAGGATACCGAGAATGGTTAAATATAGGAAATGTCAGAGGGTGGGTGATAGGCGGGTAAGGATACCGAGAATGGTTAAATATAGGAAATGTCAGAGGGTGGGTTATAGGCGGGTAAGGATACCGAGAATGGTTAAATATAGGAAATGTCAGAGGGTGGGTGATAGGCGGGTAAGGATACCGAGAATGAGGGTTGGGTAGATGAGAGTGTTCTGAGAATAATTGGAAGTTAGTGTGATAGGAGGTGTCTATTGACCCTACATTTAAACACCTGGAGAATGTATTTTTCTACGACAGTATGTGGTCATTAAATCACTTTTCTTATAAAGTAAATTTAGATTTTTGATATTTGTTCAAGATGACAAATTTTTCTAAAAGGCATAGATTACATTTATCTTCTTTTCTATTATAATGTCTGGATTTAGTTATGATATTTCAAGTAATGTTTTTATTAATCATATCACCACGAGCAAGGCGGTAACGCCACTGATGTGCAGGGGGCTACATAGTAGTGAAAAGATTGGAAAAGAGAAAGCCGGAAACCACATCCTAAACAGGGAACAAGGGATGAACCTCTTCACCTGTTCAAAAGACGTGGGTGGAGTGTGAACCGGGCGATAGTTTAGTCTATCTACTCCAATTGAAAAAAAAGTGAGAAGATTGGAAAAGAGAAAACCGGAAACCGCATCCTAAACAGGAAACAAGGGATGAGCCTCTTCAATTGGGTTCTTATTGTTGTTTTTTAATTTTCAATAATGTGTGGATAAAGTAGTACTTTTAATGCATTTACTGTTGTTTAAAGACAACACGTGGTCGTTAAATCTTATCTTCCACCTGTTAGAAGTACTTCCAAAGTAAAATTTGACATCATTATCATCTGAATGAATTCGAGCTTTATAAACAATACTTTCGGACATACACTGGCCATCTAATAGACAGGTTTGTAGGGATAAGAAATTAAGAACAAAAACATTTTTGGAAAAACCCAACTAAGAAAAATTCACAAGTCAGTGTGAAAAGCTAATTCTGAATGCTGATTAGATTAAAAAACAGAAAATTTATATATGACGTATTTTCACACCTAGCTGTGAAAAAGCTTCCCTGGAGCCGGCTTCATGAGAAGCTTGCCGATAAAAACCACGACGCTAACTTGTTAAAGTCAGTCGACATGAGAGCGGTTAGTTGGAACCTCGTGGCAATGTAATGAAAGAAAATTCAAGAAGCCGATCCGGACGCAGGGCACATTACAGTTTCATTCGACCTCGTCTTCCAACGTTCTTTTCTTCATTTCTACACCACGCCGCTAAAGAGGACAGCAAAACGACAAAATGGACACGTGTTAAGTACCACTCCTTTATTTGTTTTGCCTTCTCTTTCACTCATCCTCTCGCGACCTACTAAAAAGAGGAAGGAACAAAGACTTTACATTCTGCTACTGCACACCCATGAACTCTAAATTTCTGCGGACATTTTAAATACCTACATTATTACTGTGAACATTTTCTTCAATTCTTGATACCCTAAACTTTCTAACTGAACATTAATTTCTACGAATTCTCGTTATTCATTTCTTTTAATAAATTTCTACTTTATTCTTACACTATTCCACACAATTCCACATATTCGAACTTGCCGACAACCTACCTTCTGATAACGATGAAAACCTTCTGATACTTCTGCTAATGATAATTCTGCATAAATCCTGTAAGCTGGTGGGAGTTCGTTTATGTCTGACACAAGGCCGAACCAAAGAAACATTTACCCTCTCCCTACGTCCACAGGTTTATTTTTTCGGCAGTTGCAATTATTTTTTGAAGGGTCATTTTTGCTATTAGTTGGTTGACGGATGTTGTTTACGTGGGCTAAATATTTATTTGTTATCATAGCATTATGTTGTGAAATGTATTTATCTGTTTTGAACGCAACCTGTAACTAACTTTGACATTATTTTTGTTGAAGTTTTTTTTTTAGTGTGAGTGAATGGTAGAAATGTTTATGAAGTTAAGGAATAGTTTACCAATGTTTGTTTAAACGTTACGACTTAAGGATGGGTTAAACCAAATAGTTTTACGTTTACATGATTTTTGCTTATTTCTTGTTTTTAACAGAGTATTTTAAACTAGTGCTGAGTTTACTTTTAAAATGTATTTAATTTTAGAATTGTGAAAATTTTCCTTATTGCTAGAGATAGTACTTAAACGAAATTGGATAGATTCGTGTAGGTTTTTGGTGATTCTGTTGGGGTGATTTGATTCCTTGTGGATATATGAGTGGTTGTGTGAGACTTTAATGTATGTTTGTACAGGCTATTACTCAGGTCGAAAGTAACATCTAAGAAATTTACGAGTTTAGTTTTAGTTAAGGTAGTTCATGGTCTTTAAAAAATTTTATTCAATTCTTTCTGAGTCTATCCGTTTTTGTGGATTAGATTTGCGGAGGATTATCAATCCATTGTTTTGGTAAAGACCGATATAACACAATTCGAAAATGTTCCTAAGATTCCAGAGCAAATAGGGCCATACCAAATCGCAGGCCTCTGCAGAATCCTAAGCCACCACGGAGATGCAGAAATCAGGGTTGCTTTTCTAGTCCACAGGCATTCATTGCAAAATAAACAACAATAAGAACCCATTTATTACCTGGGAAATCGTAGCTAAATCCAAACATTACAATGGAAAAGGAGATAAATGTAATCTCTGCCTCTTAGAAAAACTTGTCATCTTGAAACCTATCAAAAATCTAAACTTACTTCATAAGAAAAGTGATTTAATGACCACATACTGTCATAGAAAAAATACTTAAATTCTTATACCCAGACTGATATAGACCCCTCTTCACGTTTGCCTCTTTCTTTGACAATTATGAATTAAATTCCTTTTATTTTTGCTCCTTATATTTTTAGTTCTTAATTCTAAATTTTACCTTTTAATTTTACTTTTAGTTTATTTTCTTATATTTTTATTTATAATTTTAAAATTTTATAATTCTAAAATTTTAATTTTACTTCTATTTTTATATACATGTAATATTTGATTACTTAAATTTTAAGACTCATGATTTACGCCCCTTTGATTTCTTCTCTCTGCATGTCTTTACTTTAATTTTAATTACAAATTTAAAATTTAAATTTTATATTTTTATCCACATGTATATTTAAAATATTAAAATTTTAACCTTGTTATTAACAAACCGTAACTTAACTTTATGAGATTTAATTCCCATGAACATCGACTGAACTTAAATTTAAATCGATTAAACTGTCAGTTTAAAATGTGCACCTGATGATTACATAACGCATGAAACTCCGAGTCGTGCCATAGATGTACATTTATTAATATATATGTATAACACAGCTCTTTTCATACCTTTATCACTGTTTTATTAACACCTGAATAATAATACGATACATTTGTAAACCTACATCATATGTCTATTTAATTTACGTCAATATATATATATATATATATATATATATATAAGCCGCTCTGCTTCTTGCTTTCCTGCCTTCTGGAAGTCCTCCTATGTGCTTCCTGTATTTAAGAACACTGGAGAATCTTCAGACACGTCTAATTATAGCCCTATTAGTCTCCTACCAATTTTTAGCAAAGTGTTCGAGGCTATTATTAATGCTGAAATGGTTCAACATCTCACAGCACACAGTGTCTTTTCCGATAAACAGTATGGTTTTCGATTCACTATGTCTAATATGCTAATATGCTAACGACCATCACTGTGTATATATACCAGGCTTTCGATAAGAACGGCAAAGCTCGAACTGTTGCCCTACATATTTCCAAAGCATTTGACAGCAAGCTACAGGGCTATGGTATAACTGGACGTATGTTTGATTTAATCCAGTTCTTTTTAGATCGCTTAATGAAGGTAGTATTTAATGGACATGCTTCCAGATACTATCATACAAACGCGAGTGTTCATCAAGGCTCTATTCTAGGTTCTACGCCTTTTTTGATTTTCATGAACGATCTCTCTGATGTAATCAGATCCCAAGTAGGCATCTACGCTGAAAACACCACCATTTACTACCGCCCCGATAAGAAATCTGCCGGGGCTGACAAAGCAAACCTCGCTGCTGATCTTGAAAAGGACCTCCAATCAGTGGTGGACTGGGGTAAGAAATGGCTCGTAAATTTTAATGCTTCCAAATTGAAGCTGCTATCCTTTTACGAACATAGACAATTGCTCCTAGCCCTATCAGTATGGATCAAGCTAGTCTCCCTAAAAGCAAAATATTGCACCTTTTCGGCCTAACACTCTCAACCGACCTCAAGTGGAATGACTACATTAGATCCATAGCTAAATCTACTGCTAGGAAGATCGGTTGACTGTGTAGGGCCAGGAAGTTTTTTCTTGTCTAAATCCACCATTGCACACACACACACACACACACACACACACACACACACACACACATATATATATATATATATATATATATATATATATATACTATCCGCCCATGCTTTGAATACTACTGTCATATCTTGTCGGGTGTCCCTGGTATTCATCTTGGGGTTCTTGACAAAAACTAACGAATAATCTGCAATGTAAATGATTTCGACCTGATAGCTCAACTCTAGTCACTTTCTCACCGACGTAATGTGGCTTCCCTCTGTCTCTTCTACAAATATTTTTACGGCTTCAGCACAGATGAACGTAACTTCCTGGTGCCCCCTTTGCATGAATTTACTAGCGACTAGATCCCAACTTTTACAGTAAAACGATCAAATGTAACCACAACTAGTACTCATGAAGCTTCTTTTCTCACACTCCCCGCCATAGAATTCCCTTCGTATTCTTCCATGAGAGCTACAATCTCAAAACATTGAGTGCAATGTCAATTGCTATCTTTTATCTCCTTGATTCGCATCCTTTCCCTGACAACTCTTGTATCATGTTCTTCTTCGTTTCCACTCTGCTCTCATGCAGCTCTCTCCACACCAGTGTTCTCATTCCTTTTCCTCTCACTCTCCTCTTATGTAACCCCCTGCGCATCAGTGGCAGTACTGCCTTGCTTGGGTTGAAATGACTGTATATATATATATACATTTATACATATATATAAGTTTTGAGGTGTGCTATATTTATGGGGAAAAAGAGATAAAGCGTATGTAAATCTGAAAGTAGACATTGACGTCAACATTAATTGGCGACAATTTCTCTCATGCTTCAACGCAATCTTCAGGCCATGTGTCTTATGTTTTGTCTAGACTATTTATATATGCTGGCTTCATGGTGTATTATGGGTAGTAAGGTCTATTGATTTACCATTATGTCTATTCCATGAGCATTAGCGGTTAAGTGAATCTCGCTGCCGTACTTGAAAGGGACCTCCAATCCATAGTGACCTGGGGTAGGAAATGGTTGGTAAATTTCAATGCCTCCAAAACAAAGCTGTTATCAACTAATCACCATAGACAATCGCATCTACCTCCCATTAGCATGGGACAGGCTAGCCTCCCAGAGAGTAAAATACTACGCCTCCTTGGCCTTACACTCTCGGCGGACCTCAAATGGAATGACTATATTGAATCCATTGCCAAATCTGCTGCTATGAAAGTGGGCTCCCTGTGCAGGACCCGGAAATTTTTCCCACCTGAATCTATTCTGCACATATACAAATCTACCATCCGCCCGTGTATTGAATATTGCTGCCATATCTGGTCGGGTGCCCCTGCTGCTCTCCTTGGGCTTCTTGACAAAATACAAAGGAGGATCTGTAACGTGGTTGATACTGACTTGGCAGACCGGCTGCAGCCGCTCTCACACCGGCGTGATGTGGCTTCCCTGTGCCTCTTCTACAAGTACTTTCATGGCTTCTGCTCCGATGAGCTTAGATCACTGGTGCCGCCTAAGCACGAATTTACACGAGATACTAGATTAGCAACTAGGTCCCACCCTTTTACAGTTAAACAAATAAGATGTAACCGTAAATTCTACTCCAACAGCTTCTTTTCTCGCGCTTCCCGCCTGTGGAATTCCCTTCCACAAGTCTGCTTTCCCGACAGTTACAATCTCCAGGTGTTTAAATGTAGGGTCAATAGACACCTCCTATCACACTAACTCCCAACTATTCTCACAACACTCTCATCTACCCAACCCTCATTCTCGGTATCCTTACCCGCCTATCACCCACCCTCTGTCATTTCCTATATTTAATCAGCCTTTCTCCACTCTACGTAGCCCCCTGCACAGTAGTGGCAGTGACATGCCTTGCTCGGGGTGAAACGCTTATAAAAAAAAAATGTCTTGAATTATTCTAGATGCTATTGAGTAAAAATAATTTAGTTCCTGATACTTAGTAGTGAAAATTCGCTATATACGAGGTCTAATAAAAATGTATCGGAACTGGTACTATAAAAAAAAACTACAGCACATATCAATTCGACACTTAATCTTCTTCAAAGTAATCCCCTTCCGAAACTTCACACGTTATGCAAAGTCGTTTTCATTGATGGAAGCATTCTTGGAACGCCCTTTTTTGCGAGGAGACATCAAGCAGCTACCGCATCGCATTCTCTTGGATTTCATGTTTTTGTTTCTTTTAAGTCAGATTTGAATTTTTGAAGAGGAGAAGTTGTTGGAGATATTTTTTTTTTTTTTTGTGGGAGGACCCTTGTACACTGGTGAGCCAGCAATGGGCTGACGTATTTTATAGTTCACTAATAGAAGGGTTAACCAATCAGAAGGCTCAAAATATTA
Organism: Ascarosepion bandense; assembly: GCA_037127315.1. NCBI lineage: Eukaryota > Metazoa > Mollusca > Cephalopoda > Sepiida > Sepiidae > Ascarosepion > Ascarosepion bandense. The sequence continues at coordinate 351,405 of JBBBDQ010001881.1, forward strand.
AATGCGACGTGTATGAAAGGCGTCCATATTTTCCCGAGTATTGACGATATAATCCGATTCAGTAGAGCGTCTGACTCGTGAGTGTTAATCATTGACGTTGTTTCATTGAACAGATTACGTACTGCACTGTATTTTATATTCATAAACTATGATGGACATGGTCAACTGAAGTCGCATATAGAATATCGTCGTTGTCAGACCTGGGAAATTTACTGCTTGGTCATAAATATCTATACAATCATGGTGTGCTGAGACGATCACAGTGACCTCCCAAGAACTACTATAAACAAAAGAAATGGGCGAGAACCTCATAGTGTTCACGCGCTTCACCCTGCGTACTCTGGCTCCATTATGTCACCAACAATTTCGATACCTTTTGATCACGCCTCACACACACACACACACACACACACACACACACACACACACACACACACACACACACACACATTGTATTGTATATTTGGGTAGCAATCTCTCTTTTATGCAGCTTTCATTAAAGTAACAGACAAAATGTGATAGTTAAGTTTTTAATGTAATTTTTCAAGATTTCTTTCTTTGGAGGACATAAATTATATCAAAGTTGTCCAAATGTTTTTTATTTATCCCAGCGCTTTCAGCGAGATGTTTAGCCATTTTCGAGGATGAATGTTATTCTACGTGTAACAGAATGTAAATGGTGTTATGTATACTGTGAAGTAGTGGCATGTGTTTTGTACCGAACTCGGTAAGCCTGTTGTTAGCGTGTTCATAGTTGATGTGATTGGGTGTTGGGTTTTTCGTTTTTATCAATAAGGCGTCCATTATTTTTAGTCTTTTTTTTTTTGCATGTGAATGATGCTATGCGTTGTGGATCTTCGTCGCCAATTTGTTGTGTAGTTGTAGCGAAACCCCGCCTCAAAGTTGTAGTGACCGGTTTGGTCCGGAAGTAAGACACGGAACACAGGAAGTAGGTTCAAAACAGTATATTAGTATAACAAGAAAATCATATTCAAAGGAAGTGTTAATAATAAGTAACTAGAAATACGTAAGTCCGAAGGTATTATTACGCTGCTTATTGCCTGACTAGTAGCTCTCTTTAACTACTGTTAACTGCCTCCATTAACTGCTCTGTTAACTGTCTTCTTTAACTGCTCTGTTAACTACCCTTTGGAAGTCACGCAGGTAATTACATATAACAAGAGGAAGAGTTCATTCCTCATAGGAGGGCACCATAATACTATGATATATGACAACACAACAAGTAACCCCCTGCTTACCAGTGGCGGCCCAGCCTTGCTTGGGATGAAATGATTATAAAAAATGTATATTTGTGTGTGTGTGTTACAAAATGATCCAAAGCTAAACATCTACGGAAAATCCACTAACAAAAATGCTCTCATAAATATCTACTAGTGCATTGTCGCCTCTGCTGTCTATTTTCTATAGATACAACTCCTTAAGTATATCGCTATTGTATTGCTATTTCCATGTCAAATATTAAAATGAGTTCCATTTTTTAGTTCGATCAGTTCATACAATTAGAGCTGGGACATACCATGCTACAGCCACAGAGTTAAATCACCATCATTTGTCCCGTGCTCTAAATTCAAGAAAATTTTACTGAGACAGATTTCCCCGAAATTTCCTGCTACTTTGGGAAACAGATTTCTGTGTAGACGCTTTTCTGAACATTACAGTCTTAACCGCGTTAAGTCAATTCAATCGTTCACGGATCCTTGGTATGATGGTAAGCTGCATCCAGCTGCAATGTGTCTGATTGGGAGGTTGTGCGGAGCATGGTTTTCTCTGACCCGGAGTGGTAGAACCTGTTAGGGTCCCAGCTATCGGCAAATAGTTAACCCAGAAACTGGGGTCAAAACACTATGAAAGAATAAAAATAGACTTTTATAGAAAAATAAAACAAAAGAACAAAACTACTGCGTTTTCCTTTATGAATTTAATATCAACATTAAAGAAATCGACCAGAGAATTCGAGAGGATTAAAAACAAATAAATAGACATAATATGTTCTGATTATTCAACCAAACATTGGGCATCTCGACGTTCTGTAATGTTTAGCAAGCTTGCCTCGCTAGAACCTATTACAAATGAGTAGTGAGTTTGACACTCACTGAGTGCCCCATACTTTCGGCCTTGTGCCACATCTAAGCGGCGCTTAGAAAATTAAAAAACATGCTTGAATATATATATATATATATATATATATATATAGTGTATCGAGGCAGCAGATAATTTTCTCAACATATACTGTTTAGAACGGTTTATGATTAAACATAATAGACATCCACTGTCTCTTATATTTAACAGTATCGCTCATTCAATAATGAATTAGAGCACTCTAACTATTGGCGTATGATACATCATTTGCTAAAAGTCTCCCTCCTTCTAGTGAGCGCCCATAACTCAGAGGTCGAATCGCCGTCTGACGCCAATTCAGTCGGGTTTCAATTCTGGGGTAAAAGCAATCGGATGTCTAACCGTATTGATGAGCTATGATACAGCGAAACAGATCTGTCTGCGGATGACTCTCTCTCTGCATATATATATATATATATATATATATATGCGGAAGTTCGCAATCCTCTAGCGAACGCCCGTCGCTTAAAGGTAGAATTATATATAAATATTATATATGTATATACTTCAAATAATTTATATTTTTACATATATACATATATATCAGCTAGAATCTGATATTAGACGATTAATTTTAAGACTAAATTATATATATATATATATATATATATAAAATTCTGTCTTCAAACTTCAGCGCGTCTCCTGTACTTCATGCGCATGTGTAATTACATCATCAACATAAACATATTTTTTGATGAAGAACGAAACATCTCATGCGAATAGTCTTTCTACCTTGTCATAGATTTTCCAAATATTGGTCTGATATATGTGTAAATTTCGTCAAAAAGTAATAGAATTTATTTCATTATATAAAAAACTAAGAAACGCATTAAACACGTCAAGCATCAAGAAATAGCTATACATCACCGGTTAACACTCCAACTTCTCAACATATATTTTAATTATTTTAATGCCAGTGTTTCACCTATGAATGGAGTTATGCATCCAAGATTCGTAAAACTCAGCTGGATTCTGATATAGCCAATTCTTTAGAGTAGCTTTCGCTTCTTCGCCGCCATCATAACATTTGTCCATCAGTGACTCTTTCATTAGTTTGCTTAGTCACATTTCCAACCATTCTTTCTACGGTACTTGTAATCTAGTGCAGGGTGGGCAACCTATGGCACACGTGTCACACGTGGCACGCCAAGCAATTTCCTATAACAATATTTGGTGCACTAAGGAATTTTCTGGAACACCAAAATTTAGAAAAGTCTGCTGTTATTCTGAACTGTTGAAATCTTTCATCTGTTTAAAGAAAATTACCTTTGCTCTTCTTTCAGCTTTCGGTTCAATTTATTCCTGTGAAAAATTTTTTCTCTCTCATGAAATCAATGTTATGTCTACAATAAAGTTGCCTAATACCTGAAAATTTAGAAAATTGTGTAAAACTCAAAGTAACAAATTATTTTGCCGATATTGAGCTAAGACCATGCAAGAGCAACACTCCAATTAATAATAAAAATTTAAAAAATACTTTTAACAATATTTTATTTCTATTAATGTGGTTTACATATTATTGTATATACTCTATAAAATATACTGTAGAACAGGTATATTGACCTTGACTTTTATAAAAAACACTTATGCTATTGGTGCACTAAATGATTTTAAAGCCTTAAGTCGACACATAATTAGCTAAAAGTTGCCGACGTCTGATCCAGTGTATAAATATGGCGTATCAGCAACAGGAATGATATCTTTAAAGAAAGAACTGAAACCAAAATTCCAGAGATTCTATAAACAACAAATGTACATAAGCAGTTTCTGTCTTGAAAAAGTCTCTCTATTTATTCAGTGCCCATAAAATGAAGTAAAAGGCTTATCAGAAAGCACAAATTTTAAAGACCTTTGAAGCATTCACAGACAACAGTGTCCATATCAAAGAAGTTTCGCGTGTCAGTGACCGCCAAGCAGATCAGTATTTGTGTCAAACTGATTTTTATACTGGCCAACAGAAAAAGAATTAAGAATTCACTAAATATACACGTAAGATAGTGAAATATTGACAAAGAAACAAGACAGACCACACAATGTTGGAAAGCAGCCGAAGAAGTAGCATTAAAACATGGATTTAAGAACTGTTTCTAAGTATCAAGAAGATTATTAGCTATAAAAATAAAGACAATTCATATATATATACATATATTCAGTACTGTGCAAAAGTATTAGAACAATAACTATTTTATCTTTTATGAGGCATACTGACAGAAAATAAACAATTTAATTAAAGTAATTTGATTCAATTTACTTAACAAATGCTTTAACAAGAAAATAAATTTAATATTTAGTATAACAGCCTTTTGCTTTTATCATATCCTTCATTCTGTCAGACATTGACATCACAAGCTTCTTTAATGTATCTAATGGTATCTCCTGCCAAGCAGCTTGTATTTGTTCCCAAAGTGTGTCTTGCAAAGTAACATTAGATTTATCATTTTTTTAACAATATATCCCATAGATGTTCAACAGGATCAGGGCTTTGTGTGGGCCAATTCAAATTACGAAGCCATCCTTCCTCTTACTTTTTCGTTAAATAATTCTTACAAAGGTTTGGCTTTTCACCCTGTATTTGAATTTCAGTGAGGTTTTTAGGAAAATCAGCCCTGTCCTAATACTAATACTAGCTATTGGGCGCGTATAATGATAATATATGCGCTAAAAATTCTGCCTTCTTCCACCGAACGCCCATAGCCCAGACTGACGCCAATTCGGTCGGGTTTCAATCCTGGGTTAAAAAGCAGTCGGAGTCTGACCGTACTGATGAGCTGTGATACAGCGAAACAGATCTGTCTGCGGATGACAATATATATATATATGTGTGTGTGTGTGTGTGTTTGTGTATGTATTTAAATGATTTTTTTGTGGTACACAACTTGAGTATTACATTGAGAGTTATAATTTTTATATTAGAGGTAATAATGAGGATAAAATATAAAAAAAGAAAACAACCGGTTTCGCTCCCGCTTATCAATTTTTTTTTATTAGAACTTAACGTAAAATGTAAGAGTTGTGAAAAATGAAATGGTCCATGATGGGAAGGGGAATGAACACCTTTTAAAGAATAGAAGGTGGGCCATGGACATTTGATGTGAACTGGTTTTCCGTGTTGTCCAATTCACATTCACTTTCTCATTTGAAGGTGCTGGAGTCTGTTTACATTGGTTCTTGCAGACCATCGTTGTGCAAACAGCGAGAGTGTTTTCTGGGTCTTGCTGTGATCAGTCTCTAGCAGTTCATTCTCCATTTCTCATCATTTAGAAAACCTGTGAGCAGTTCTTGAACTTGGAACTGAATGAACAATGAATAGTAATAGTATTTTATTGCAATCTTCAAACTCAGGAGTGCCTGCTTGCCTCCTTTTTACCCTGACCTTGAACATTGATTCCTGACACTGCTGGGTAATACGCAGCTATTTCAGATACCACAGACGTTTTTTTAATAATTTCACCCCAAGCAAGGCAAGAATGCAAAAGGGTTACTGTTATGTTTTTAACATGACAAAATAATACGTTAATGGAATAATGACACACTCGCCGAGTATTGGAAATAACTAGGGAATTTATTATTGAAGAAACAAGAGTACAGCGAACAGTTGTAGATGTTGAACCACCGTGTGTTTATAGAGAGCGTGGCAAATCTCAGCCTGCCATGTTTGCTCGCCTCTACCGGAAGTCCCTGCCCCTTGTCTCCCAGCATGCACCTGTTAGCTGGGAACGGACTCCCTTGAATGGTCCAGGGGAGGTAACTTTTGACCCTTTTTTATGGTGATCCTAATAGTTACATTGAGTGAATGTGAGAGAAAAACTTGAGTATAGGGAGGATTGAGGAAAGGACAATATAGGAACGGGATTCAAGAAAGTAGAAAATGGTGATTGACGTTGCATTTAGATTTTTGAAGATTGTAGTTATCAAGGAAGTAAGTAAACGGAAGGAACGTGCGAGAAAAGAAACTGTTGGAGTAGAATTGTAGTAGAAATGTTATCTGGAAAAATAATTTTTTAATTGTTAACGCAGTATAGATTCTATGTTTAGACTATTCTTAATCTTTTCTCAGATTTACCCATAAAATATACTAGTATTTTTTAAAAATCACTTTACCCAAGCGTGGCTGGAAGACGCAGGCTGTTTCAGGGAGTGAAAGTTAGACAAAATAGTTTGGGTATAAGGAAGATTCAGGAGAGGACAAAATATGAACTGTATTCAAGATGATAGAAAATGATAGTAACGTTGCATTTAGATTTTTGAAGATTGTAGTTATCAGAGAAGCGATTAAACGGCGGTTCCATTAACAGGAAGTGCGAGAAAAGTAACTTTTGGAGTATAAGTGTTATATATAGCTATTTCAACAGTAAACAAGTGGGAACTAGATGCCTTGTAGAGCACTTAAATTTATGTAGTCGGGACACCAGGACAAAAAAAATATGCTCAGAGCAGTTGCCATAAATTATATATCTGTAGAAAAGACAGAGGGAAGCTAGATCACATCGGTGAGAAAGTGATTGAAATCGATTTGCCAAGTCAGCATTGATTACATTTCAGATCCTTCTTTGGATTTTGTCGAGAATCGGAGCACCCGACCAGATATGGCAACAATATTCAATGCACGGACGAATGGTAGATTTGTAAATGTGCAAGATGAATTCAGATAAGAAAAACTTTCTGGCCCGACACAGAGACCCAACCTCCCCAGCAGTAGATGCAGCTATGAACCTCGAGATGAATTGCAGGAACACCCGACCAGATATGGCAACAGTATTCAATACACGGACGAATGGTAGATTTGTAAATGTCCAGGGTGGTATCTGACGAGAAAACATTTTCTGGCACGTCACAATGACCCAAATTTTCTTACAATAGATGCAGTTATTGATTCGATATAGTCGCTCCATGTCAAGTCAGTTAAAAACTTGAAGCCAAGAAGTACGTTGCACGCCAGGATTTTCGCGTCAGCCATGATGATGGCAAACAGAAAAGAAGTTTCTCTATGGTGATTAAATGAGAGCAGTTTGTGACAGTTTCACCAACAATAACGGTCTTAAGAATTAGAAAATAAGTTACAAGATTACTGGAAGATTGCTGTGCCGACTCTGCGTCTTGCCTCGCTAAATGTTTACAAAAGAGAAATTACTTGAAATTGACGGTGTGTTTTTCCTTCTTTTCCCTCGGCAAACCAGCCATAATCTGGTCCTACGCCCGCCATCTGTCGGTGACCTTCTAATGTCCAGGAGTTGTATTTATGCAGCACTCAGTTAGTTACCTGAAAGACTGGTCCAGTAGGCTGTAAGTAAGCAATCACTACTGAATGAAAGCAGTCGTAGGGTCTGACGTTGGTCGATTGTAGATATTACTGTAAAGGTTGGACAGAGCTCAGAATTTGACCAATTAGTAGTGCTCAGCATAGTGTTCTATATTCACTTTTCTTTTACGGGAAAACTTTCGGATATTTTTTTCCCAGTTTAGATTTTTCTCCTTCCATATCTTTTATTCACTCCCATTTTTCATGCTTTTCATGATTACATTAACGTCTATTCCGGTTGCTTTTTATTATCTTATTTTTACTTTCTTTTTTTCTTTCTTTCTTGCGTTGATTTAATCATTTCCTTTCTTTTTTTCTTTATTTCATCCGTTTATTTAATCATTTTCTTTCTTTTTTTTTTCTTCCGTTTATTTAATCATTTTCTTTCTTTTTTTCTTCCGTTTATTTAATCATTTTCTTTCTTTTTTTTTTCTTTATTTCTTCCGTTTATTTAATCATTTTCTTTCTTTTTTTCTCTTGCGTTCATTTAATCATTTTCTTTCTTTTTTTTTTCTTCCGTTTATTTAATCATTTTCTTTCTTTTTTTTTCTTTATTTCTTCCGTTTATTTAATCATTTTCTTTCTTTTTTTCTTTCTTGCGTTTGCTTAATAATTTTCTTTCTTTTTGTCTTTTTTCTTCCGTTTATTTAATCATTTTCTTTCTTTTTTTTCTTTATTTCTTCCGTTTATTTAATCATTTTCTTTCTTTTTTTTTCTTCCGTTTATTTAATCATTTTCTTTCTTTTTTTCTTTCTTGCGTTTGCTTAATAATTTTCTTTCTTTTTGTCTTTTTGTCTTCCGTTTATTTAATCATTTTCTTTCTTTTTTTTCTTTCTTCCTTGCGCTTATCTAATCGTTTACTTTCTTTTTTCTTTCTATTTTGCTTTCGTTTATTAATTCTTTTCCTCCTTTCATTTTACTTAAGTTTATTTATTTTCTTTGTTTCTTTGTTTGTTTCTTTCTTTCTTTCTTCGTGAATTGTTTAGTTTGATTTCTGAGGAAGACATTTTTCCTTGCCCTGATTTTCATTATGATTGCACTGATCGGCCCGGACTCATGCCCGGTGTTCCTGGTAGTCAGATACGGTACGGCCATATATATATATATATATATATATATATATATATATATAGTACTGTGCAAAAGTATTAGAACAATAACTATTTTATAATCTATTTTCTTTCTTTCTATTTTTCTTTCTTACAAGCATTTATTTAATAATTTTTCTCCTATTTTCTTACATTTTTTTCGTTCTTTCTTTATTTTCTTTCTTCTTTTGCACGCTTATTTAACTATTTTTCATCTTCCTTTCCATTTTTCTTTCGTTTATTCAATCATTAACTTTATTTATTTATTTATTTATTGAGTTTATTTAATCACCTTTCTTTTTTGTTTCCGTTTATTTAATCCTTTACTTTCTTTATTCTTCCTTTCTTTGTTTCGTTATTTCTTTCTTTTTGCTTGTGTTAATCGTTTTCTATCTATCTATCTATCTATCTATCTATCTATCTATCTATCTATCTATCTATCTACCCCATCTGTCTATCTATCTATCTATCTAGTCTATTCATATCTATCTATCTATCTATCTATCTATCTATCTATCTATCTACCCCTATCTATTCATATCTATCTAGTCTATCTATCTATCTATCTATCTATCTATCTATCTATCTATCTATCTATCTATCCCTGTCTGTTCTTATCTTATCTATCTATCTATCTATCCATCTATCCCAGTCTGTTCATTATCTATCTATCTATCTATCTATCTATCTATCTATCTATCTATCTATCTATCTATCATTATCTATTCTATCTATCTATCTATCTATCTATCTATCTATCTATCTATCTATCTATCTATCTATCTACCCCAGTCTGTTCATTATCTATCTATCTATCTATCTATCTATCTATCTATCTATCTATCTATCTATCTATCTATCTATCCCTGTCTGTTCATTATCTATCTATCTATCTATCTATCTATCTATCTATCTATCTATCTGTTATATTGTCATTTTATCAATTCACTTTTTTTAAAATCACACATAGTATAAAAAACATTTTTATAACCAGCATTATAACAATAAAACAATCAAAAGAAATATAACTTCGTCATATTGATAATATTTTATTTTTTGAAACTATTTAGGCGTTATAAAAATTCTCGCAAATTAAAATTACTGTTTTTTTAAAGATTCCTAAGGTTTAAACATTCTGAACAAAAACCAAACATGTTATCTACTTGAAATGCAATGACGCAAACTAAAACATTATTTTCTTTTCTTTGCTTCCTGCAAAGTCAAATAAATATGGTTCTATCATATTTATACAAGTTCAGTTTACGAAACTGTTTAGATGTTATAAAATCTAGAAGATTAAAATCGCTACTTTAAAATGCTTGATGGGCTATAGGCTGCATTCTATACTAGTCTTAAAAGATAATCTTGCCCTCGACTTAAAAATTTAAAGAACAATCTAGCCTTGGGTGCTAGTCTACTGCCTGTGCTAGATAATCCGGATAAACCGGCCCTATGCCCTAGGGTGAATCCTATAGTAGTCTTACAGAATAAACCGGCAGGATAATCCACCTATAGACCCTATGCTACAGCCTATGCTAGATAATCCGGATAATCCACCTGTGGATATTAAGCTGAATTTTAAACGTGCCTTAAAGGATAATCCGACCCTGAACCCTAGTCCACAGACTATACAAAACCGAAGAATAATCCAGCTTTGGGCTACAACCCATGCTAGATAACAAATAATACAGCTCTGAGTGTCTGTCTTGCGAACGAACATTTTGTTTACTTACAGCTTATATTTAGTTTTTTAGTTTTATTTTTGTTTTACTTTACAATCTTACCTAGAAGTTCTTTTAATTTTCTTTCTGTGTCTGCCATCAACACGGTATCGTCAGCGTCCATTATATCGGAAATATTGTACTTACTGATAATAAATCTTGGTAGGATTTCTAGTTCTCTTAGGATTGCCTCCATGTTTACGGTAAATGAATTCAGTAAAATTTACGCATATACGTGATCTTTTCGCACGCAGTTTGTTTCTTCTTTAGTGGGTTATCCGTTATAGTGAAGTGTATGTGTGTTGAAAGAGATTAGTTTGATTGGGCCTTGTTAGTAGATAGCCCACTATAAGAGGGGTACAAAACAAGAAAATCGAATTGTGTATAGAAACAACCTTTATATATATATATATATATATATATATAATCGAAAATCTAAGTGAGCCAATAACCTACCACGGTTTCGCTTAACAGCTTGCCAATTTTCCCTGACGAGCTGTTAAGCGAAACCGTGGTAGGTTATTGGCTCACTTAGATTTTCGATTTTGTTTGCTCTATTTTCGCTTTGAGTGCTTTGTGTACTCTGCTTTCGTATTGAGCTCTTTATTGTTAAGTTTTTCGTCTTGGGTTTTTTTTCTTTCTCACTAATGCTTGACTTTTTGTTCAGGTATTTCATTTGTTTCTTTTTTCTCCCCCTTCTTTTCCCTGCGGGTTAGTTCCCGGTGGGGTTCTAGACGATCTCAATTGGAGTTTAATTATTGATAATATTGACAGAATTAGTTCTATTGTTATTGGTATTATAACTATAATTAATATATATATATATATATATATATATATATATATATATATATATATATGTATATCAATTAAGGTTTTTAGAAATAAAAGTAATGTCTTTTGGTTGGTACATGGTCATTAAAAATGTTCATAGTAGTAATTGCGTATGTATGTGTGACCGTTTGTTTGTTAGGAGTGTCTTTGAAGTCTTTAGGGCACCGGTCAGGTATTAAGTGGGTTGGTGAACCGTGAAGAAAAGAAGATGACAGAAAAAGAGAAGCTATAATAATACGATTGCTAGACGTTTGTCAAGGGACGTGTTAATTATGCTCGTATTTTCTCTACTGCGACTATCTTCTTGTCTCGTTCTTTCATTTGGGCATTCACACCCAGATATAATTCTGGGCTTCCCACTGAACTATAAACAAACTTCGTATCGGCTCGCGAAAAGGGTCCGTAAAAGGAATTTGATATTTTTTTTATAATTAAAGATAATTTGAATTTTGTTTTATATTTCCTAGTTTGCTATTTGCCGAAAAATATTTCACATCGAGGTGTGAATGTTCGCGAGTTTTGTGTGCCAAGTTTGTACATTCCAGAAAATTTTTTTTTCTTTTTTTTCTAACAAAATCAATGAGTTAGATTTTGGATTTTAAATTTGTACAATTTGTTTTGATCACTACACTTCCTAATAAAAAATTCGGATTATTCTAATATTTTCATAAATAAATCAAGTTTTTCTTATCAAGTCTTTGAACACTATAAATACTTTCACGGCTTCTGCTCCGATGAACTTAGATCACTAGTTCCCCCTAAATACGACTTTGAACGAGATACTAGATTAGCAACTAGATCCCACCCTTTTACAGTGAAACCGATAAAATGCAGCCGTAACTTCTACTCCAACAGTTTCTTTCCTCGCACTTCCCGACTGTGGAATTCTCTTCCAAGCGATTGCTTCCCCGACGGCTACAATTTCCAGGAGTTTAAATGTAAGGTCAATAGACACCTCCTAACACACTAACCTGCTCCCATTCTATCAAGCACTCTTCCCATCTGCCCAACCCTCATCCTCGCTATCCTTACTCATCTGTCACCTTCCTCCTGACATTCCCTATGTCTAACCACTCCTTCTCTTTACCTTCCCCTATGTAGCCCCATGCGCAATAGTGGCAGTGGAATGCCTTGCTTGGGGTGAGATGATTAAAAAAAAAAAAGCTGGCGAGAGTTCACTTTTTTGCTAAACTTTGGCTAGTGTGGTATAAGGCCACAAGAGAAAAGCACTCAATATGAATAACATAACAACGGTAATGATTTGCGAGAAAATCTTGCTAACTATTACTCTACAGCAATGTCACATGTTTTTAAATGTTTTCTTCTTTCCTGTTATTATGTATTTTTTTATTATCTCTCCCCTTACATCGTGTTACTTTAATTATCGGTAACAATTTCGTAGCCTTCGAGCAATCGCTCTTCGATTATTCTCAGTAATTTAGAAGAAAATGAGATTCATTTCTGGCCTCGTTTTCAAAACGTGACCCTGTTTGAAAGCGAGGTTACGGTTAATTATTTGTGGTTTTCTTCTCTGCCGTTTTTATTGTCGCTATCACGTGATCAGATATCACCCACCGTGAAAATTAATTAATTTCTTTAAAATTTTTGTTCCTTTTAATTTTAAACATTTTTCTATAATTCGCAATTAGCTTCGACCCGAAGACATTTAATTAATTTTTGTTGTAGTTATCAGTTCTTTTCTAAGGTGCTTGGTTTATCAAATGTATTTTACTGATTTCTGTGAAAAAGGAAAAAAAAATATAATCTAAAATGACACTGACAAAGACATCAGCTGCGTTCGTGAAATGACTGCAGTGTTCTTCACAACAGATTGTTGTACTTTCAAATAAGGAGAGTAAACAACATCGAAAATCTTGAAACAATTTTTTCAATAAGCTATATTATGTCTACATTACTACTTATTTATTTCTAGTCATTTCATATCTCTCACAATATATATATATATATATATATATATATATATATATATATATATAGGGCCGTAGCTGATGCTAAAGAAACACCGGGCACAGAGAAAATTGCCCGGATTTATTAGTTGACAATGTGATGACGTCATCAGTGCCATCCGTTTCCAGAAACTATGATTTTTGCGGATTTTTTTCGGCTATTCCAATGGAAATTAGGCACAGAACGGGAACGAAAGCAGGAAGTCGGGTTCAGACTTTCTGAGTATAACCAGTTTTTTCTCCCAAAATTAATAAACAAACAGATTTTTACTGCGTTCATTCGGATGTTTTCTTCGTTTTCTTTCTTTCTTTCTTTCTTTCTTTCTTTCTTTCTTCGTGAATTGCTTAGTTTGATTTCTGACGAAGACATTTTTCCTTGCCCGGATTTTCATTATGATTGCACAGATCGGTCCGGACCCATGCCCGGTGTTCCTGGCAGTCAGATACGGCCATATATATATATATATATATATATATATATATATATATATATATATATATATATAATACTGTGCAAAAGTATTAGAACAATAACTATTTTATCTTTCATGAGACATACTGACAGAAAATGAACAATTTAATTAACGTAATTTTATTTGATTTACTCAACAAATGCTTTAACAAGAAAAATACTTGTTACAAAAAATAAATTTAATATTTAGTTTAATAGCCTTTTGCTTTGATCACAGCCTTCATTCTATCAGGCATTGACATCACAAGCTTCTTCAGTGTATCTAATGGTATTTCCTGACAAGTAGCTTGTATTTGTTCCCAAAGTGTGTCTTGCGAAGTAACATTAGATTTATCAATGGCTTTTCACCCTGTATTTGAGTTTAAGTGAGCTTTTTTGGAAAATCTCCCCTGTACTAACACCTTTGCACACTCCCGGTAGTGTGCAAAAGTGTTAAGACAGGGGTGTTTCTAAACTCTATTTTGATGCCTTATAAAAGATAAAATAGTTCTTGTCCTAATACTTTTGCACAGTACTATATATATATATATATACATATATATATATAGTCATCCGCAGACAGATCTGTTTTTCTGTATCACAGCTCATCAGTACGGTTAGATATCCGATTGCTTTTACCCAGGATTGAAACTCGACCAAATTGATGTCAGTCGGCGATTCTACCTCTGAGCTATGGGCGCTCGGTAGAAGGAGGCAGACTATTAGCATATGATGTATCATACCGGAGTAGTTAGAGTGATCTAATTCATTACTGAATGAACGATGCGTAGATGATAAAGTAGCTACTTTTTTTTCAAAGTTTACCATCCTTCTAGAGTGCTCAATCAGGGTGTAAGAGCGTAAATAATCATCCGCAGACAGATCTGTTTCGCTGTATCACAGCTCATCAGTACGGTTAGACATTGGCGTCAGTCGGCGATTCTACCTCTGAGCTATATATATATATATATATATATATATATATATCACGACAATATAGGAAATAAATAACATCATTAAGTGTCCTTCATAGTTTATATTTCCCTACACATTTTAAAGCGTTATGAAAGTTAAAATCTAAAACCTTACAGATATTTTTTCTACACTTCACTTATGAGTGTAAAAACAACTTATAAAACAAGATCTCTACGTTTACCTTGATGAATCTTTCAGCGGACGAAACGCATTGGTAAAAACTTTTCAATACTCCGGCTATTTGAACATGGATGAAGTTTTATCCTTTGTTTCATGTTTAAGATTGGATTTCCAGTTTCTTTTAATATCTTACTGTATTCTGTCACACCCAGCAATCTCTTGCGTATTAGTAGAATTATTACGCGAGCAAGAGGTGATTTAATATATATATATATATATATATATATATATATACCTGCAAAAAAGGTGGTAGGTATCTCTGCCGCATTCTCTCAGTCTGAAGGAAAAAGTCCCATCATTCCTTTTCATATCGGCATTTAAGCTCTGTGGCCTCAAGTAATTTTTCACACACACACACACACACATACACACACACACACACACACACACACACACACACACATATATATATATATATGTATGTATTTAATGAATCACAACCCCAGTTGCTTCAGGTATCTCGTTAGGCCTAGAAGGCAGTCCATATCTTGGGAGAGGAAATACCTGATTTAAACCTACACTTTTTCTTTTTCTTTTTCTTCTTCTGCTTCTTCTTCTTCTTCTTCTTCTTCTTCTTCTCTGTGCCTTGTCCCCTCAAAACGTAGGCGATCATGGCTTTCCACATCTCCTTATTCCTGGTGGTTCTTAGCACGCCTTCACCGGTTACACCATGCAACCCTGGTTCCATCATCCACCTGATCAGGTCCTTAAAATATGTTATCCGTTATCCGTCTCTTTGTCCCTCTATCTGGCCTGTTAGTATCAGGTTCTCCAAGCCCTCCTTCCTCATTGCATGTCCTAGGAATTTCATCTGTCTCTTCCTGATGCTCAGTATTGATTTCCTTTTCGTTTCCATCATTTCCCAAACCTCATCATTGCTCACATGCTCGTTCCACGATATTCGCAGCATCCTTCTGTAGAACCCATCCAAACAGAAAATCCGGGGTAGAACCCCAGAGCTGGTTAACTATTAATACTGACAAACCTCTGGCAACTTCTGCTACCATGTTAGTTGGTCGGTTAAGTGCCATTCATGATACCCGTTTGAGCCATCGTATCTATTTCGATCCATGACTGACTAAACAGATAATTTTCCCGCAGTAGGTTGCCGATTCTTTCTGTGGTAGACTGGTTGCCAATCAGTGCAAAAGAACCCACTCTGTCCTGTTATTCAACCTATTGCTGAAGGGAGAAGAGGTGGATGAATACGTAACTAAATGCAACGAATTTAACTGGAATTCGAACTCGGCTGTCCAGTATCTCATTCCGAAACGATATCCATTGCATCACAACGCATATCTCCTTCAACCAAAGCGACCATAAATGTAGTGCGCTGTATTCCTTTAGATTTTGTCGATACGGTCAAATTGCAAATGCATGTTTTCTGTTCAGCGCACAGCCTCCATATATAATCGACAAAGTCTGCTCCCTGGTGAAGTTACACTAAATAATATATATATAGTCGTCCGTAGACAGAACTGTTTTGCTGTATCATAGCTCATCAGTACGGTTAGACAGCCAATTGCTTTTTACCCGGGAATTGAAACCCGACCGAACTGGCGTCAGTCGGCGATTCTACCTCTGAGCTATGGGCGCTCGGTAGAAGGAGGCAGACTTTTAGCGTGTATATTATCATTATACACGCCCAGTAGCTGATAGTGTTCTAATTCATTGCTGAATTAACGATGCGTAAATGCTAGAGTAGGTACTGTTTGTTCAAAGTCTACCATTCTTCCAGAGTGCTCAATCAGGGGTGTGAGAGCGTAGTCATCCGCAGACAGATCTGTTTCGCATATATATATATATATATATATATATATATATATATATATATATATATAGCAAAACAAACAGATCTGTCTGCGGATATATATATATATATATATATATATATATATATATATATATATATATATATAATGATAATATACACGCTAAAATGTCTGCCTCCTTCTACCGAGCGCCCGTAGCTCAGAGGTAGAATCGTCGACTGACGCCAATTCGGTCGGGTTTCAATCCTGGGTAAAAAGCAATCAGCTGTCTAACCATAATGATGAACTGTGATACGGCGAAACAGATTTGTTTGTAGATGACAATATATATATCTATTTGATAGAATAAGTAAAAAACAGTGTAAAAAAACTGTCTTTAATTTAACATGTTTCACTTTAATAAATTTATTCAGAGATTTGTTAATAAGACACGGATTTAAATATTTTCTTAAAAACGAAAAACAGAGAGTATATTGGAATGTTGAGGCTTGACTTCTTTGGCTAGATTCGTGTCACGTGTAATAATGATGATCGTTTTTAAATGTCGGAAACACATATGTGTGCGAACTGTAATAAAAGCAATAGAGGCTTATTTTAAATGTAAGTGTGTATAAATGTTTTTTTAAATCTATGTATGTATATATAATTTTAGTGCAAAGAATGTTCATGCCGACTTCGATGTTATATACATATATATATATATATATATATAAGATTTGCTGCTTTCAATTCTATTTGCTAAGATTCAGAGACCTTGGACTATTGTTACTGTTTTGAATACAGAGCTGTCCTTCTCATAGATTGGTTGCCAACCACTGCTTCCCTACTATTTAACCCATATCTGTGAGAAGAAGAAGTGAATTCACTCATTTTCCAAGGGTATTTGCTCGTAAGTGAATGTAATGAGATCGACTGGAACTCGGGTAAGCCGAACTCGTTAGTCTTGGTTATAATTCTTTTTCGGAAAAGGATCACTCAAAACCATGCCAAATGGAAATTGTTAGCCACTCTGATGATAACCTTTCAAACGGTCAGCGGTTTCATCTTTGTGATGAGAGTGGATGTGCTCGGTAGCCATTTTCCTAGTAATGGTCAGTAGATTATTCAGGATCTAATGACGGCATTTTCCCCGCGATGAAAATCTCAGATAAGAAAAACAGAAATTTATGATGAGTTATTTTCCGTTGCTTTTTTTACAGGTTTTAAATTCGGTGTTATTCCAAACCTAGACTGGCTACCAACCAAGGTTCGAAAATCTCTCCTGTTCTCACACTTCTCGCTTGTGAAACTATCTTCCGGTTTCCTGCTTTCCTCTCAACTTCGATTTTCTAAAATTTAAATCCAATCTCAGTTGGCATTTCTATTTCTTTCTATGCTGTTTTTTTATTGTCCCCTATTTATTTCCATCTCAGTAACTTCCTGCACCCTAGCGGCCTTTACATATCACGTTGAATAACCGGTTCTTTTACGATAACGGAAGTTACGCAGTGTCGATTCTGGTCTGTAGGTTTGGGAATACCAGGTGGTATAAGCTGGGATATGCGGGTGGTGCAATGGATAACGGTTCAGAATTAGAAATTAGCTCTCCAATTTCCAGTTCCAGTTAGGTTCGTTATATTCACTTACACGCTTGAGAAAGGTATGAATCTACATCTTCTCCCCTATCTATGGGATAATTAGTAGGACGCATATTAGTAAATAATTACTATCTCCTTTTTAAACCTTTTTAAATACGTTAAAAAATCTGTTAACTGCTTTAAAAAATCTGTTTACGTCTCGGGTACGAAAATAAAGTTAGCAGGTATAGACTTCGAAATGTCCCAACGGGAGATATGTGTTTCTTCAACGATTAAATTCTTCTTTGTTGGGTTTCTTGAGACTGCGAGGATAAAAACACGTAGCTGTTTTCTCAGAATACAATGAAATTTCGATTCAGACCGAGAGGTATATTTGCTTAAATAAAACTTTCGCGAACTCATTCCGCTATCTAAATTTCTCTGTTAAAAAGAAGTAAAAAAAAAGGATGTATATTCAAACACTGTACCTGCTAAATAAAATAATATACGTCTATTAATTAATTTCAAATTAATATGTATGTATTGTCTATGAGCGATATAATAATACCTGTCGGGAGATCTATCAGTTTTGAGTATACCAGTTCTTTAGTCTATATAAATTCCATTGAGGTGTCTGGAATTAGTTTTCATATGTTTCCACCAAATGTTAAGCCCTTTCATATGCTTTTCAAGAATTTTGACTCTTCAGAGCTGTCTGATGGAATTTGCCTACCTCTCATGCGGTTTCTCTTATGCCTCTATCTGGGAATAGGTAAAAATAATGAGGAAGTTAATTCCCAGGATCCTCATAATTTGAAAAGATATTTCTCCCGAATTCAGCAGACTCTGGTTTCCATTGAGAATATTGGCACTACCATCAGCAAGGTAAAATGACAATTATTCATGGTCGCTGGCATCAAGCTGAATTCGCCATAATAATCCCATAGCCAGTGCCATGCAGGATTTTCTATGGTGGAATTTCCAAATAATTTTCCAGATTGGCAACCAGTAGAGGAAGAACTAATCCTGTATTCCCAGAAGAACAGTCACATTAAGGGAAGGTATCATTTGTTCTGTGTATCTTTTTTTTAATAAGAGCTACATTTTTATATGGTATTTCTATGTTGGATTGTATACAACAAATTTTTCGTCTGGATAAGAGAAACTAAAAATATTTTTCTCAGGGTAACATATATACTACCAAGCAGTACAGCGTACCGTCTCCAAATTTCTGATGAAGTGAATTATGTCATAGTGCTCTTTTTCTCATTGACGGTGCCCAACTGACCGTACTATAATGTGCAGTCGACAAAATCAAAAACAAAGAACGCGCATGAATGTAATAGCGACAATTTACCCAACTCATGATAAAATATAATTTTAAATTATGCTATATTTATGGGTAAAAGTGCTCAATATCTGGAATAGAGCATATGTAAATATAAAAATTGTCACTGAAGTCAATAGTGAGTGGAGAGAGTCTGTTGCATGCTTGAACGCAGTTTTCATACCAACATAGTCTGAAGATTGGGTTCAGGCAAGTAATACGGTAAACAAGGCCTCTGATTGACAGATTGTGAGAAGCATGGAACCACCTCTTAATTGCTGTTGATTCCAGGTTCATCCTGCCCCGGAGTGGTAGCACCTGTTAGGGTCCTAGCTATCGGCAAATAGTTAACACACAAACTGGAGTCAAAAACTATGAAAGTATAAAAATACACTTTTACAGAACTATATACATACAAATAGACTTTTATTGAAAAATATACATTTGTAAAGAAAAAATATTACCAACAATACATTCTTGAAGGAAAAAATTATTCTCAGCAAAACATTTTTGAATACAAAGTTTTCTAAAATAAAAAAGATTAAAAACAAAAACTTTTCATTAAAAATTGACTAAATCAACCATCTCTATAATTGAACAGTAAAAATACCTTAACACCCTACCTTTTTGGCATTAAATAACCCACAGAGGTTGATACGCCATTAAACAAAACTCAAAATCAAAATCAAGGAAGCAATAGACTGTCGCCATTCAATGTTGACCTCAGTGGAGTGTCCACTTATATATATATATATATATATATATATATATATATATATATATAGATAGATAGATAGAGAGAGAGAGAGAGAGAGAGAGAGAGAGAGAGAGAGAGAGAGAGAGACTTGATTAAAACCTCGCTTAGACTGGAAGTCATTCGTGGTCGAGCGGTCTAAGTCATTGCCAGATCAAATGGTAGCTTCCTCTATGTAGATAGGGGTCGCAGGTTCGAATCCTGACGAATGGCACACATTTTCGTAATATATATATATATATATATATATATATATATATATATATATATATATATATAAACTTATTTATAAATGAAACTTTGGGTGTGTGTGTATCCGTTACCTATAGACTCCCAAACGGTTGAACCGATTTTCTTGAAAATTGACACAGTTGTACGATAAGCGTCTGCGAGTGTTCTTAGCTAGAATTTGTGTCGAGGTATCACCGATAAATATCGATAATCGAAAAAATCGAAAATCGGGTGATAGAAGGAGTGGTCCGATTTTAATCAAATTTGATACACTCATAGACAAAGACATAAGAAAGGATATTCAGAAGTTTCAAGGTTGCAGTTCTTAGAATAGTGCAGAAAATCGATAATATATATATAAAAGACAGGTTGTCTGCGTTTTTGTCTGTTTATCTGTCTGTATGTCCTTTATACAAATCCACAATTTTTATCCGATTCTCACCAAACTTCACACAAATATCCTTTAGACTGAGTCTGAGCTCCAGGACCACAGATTAGTTTTAAAGCTTTCATTACACCCGAGCAACGCCGGGCTATACTGCTAGTATATATATATATATTAATCGTTTCACCTCAAGCAATGCGGTACCGCCACTGATGCGCATGAAAAAGTTTAGGCAGGAGGAGAGTGAAGCGAAAGACGAACCAGTTACCGGGGGTGTCAGAGAAAGGGCAAGAGAAGGATGAGAACACAGGTGTGAAGACAGTTGCAAAGTTAGAAAGAAAGGAATAGTACAAGATATACGGGGTGATGTAGAAAGGACTTGAGTTAAGTGGATAAGAGACGGGAATTGACATTGCATTAAAATTCCTGGAGATTGTAGCCGTCAGGAAAGCAAGTATACGGAAGGTAGTTCCACAGGCGGGAAGTCCGAGAAAAGAAAATGATGGAGTAGAATTGTCGGCTGCATTTGGTTGATCTAACTGTAAATGTGTTGGACCTTGTTGCCAGTCTGGTTGTATGAGTAAATTCTTGAGGAGGGGGCACCAGTGACCTCAGTTCGTCGGAGAAGGAATCATGAAAATATTTGTAGAATAGACAGAGGGAAGCCACATCCCGCCGGTGAGAAAGTGGCTGGAGTCGAGCTGCCAGGTCGGGACCGATCAAATTACAGATTCTTCTTTGGAGCCTGTCGAGAACCCTGAGATGAACAGCTGGGGCACCTGACCAGATATGACAACAGTATTCTATGCACGGTCAGATGGTTGATTTGTATATGTGCAAGATGGATTCAGGCAGAAAAAAACTTCCTCGTCCGACACAGTGACCCAATGTTGTTAGCAGTGGATTTAGCTATTGATTCAATGTAATGATTCCACTTGACGTCGGAAGAGAGGGTAAGGCCGAGGAGGCGCAGTATATTGATTTCAAGGAGACTCGCTTAGTACATGCTTATGGGGCCAGGAGAGATCGCTTGTGATGGTTGACTGATAGCAGCTTTGTTTTATAAGAATTAAAATCTACTAGCCATTTCTTACCCCAGTCTACACAGAGTGGAGGTCCTTTTCGAGAACAGCAGTGAGGTTATCTTTGGCCGTCACGCCAGATTTCTTACTGAGGCGAGAGTAAATGGTAGTGTCATCAGCGTAGATGCCTACTTGGGATTTGATCACGTCAGGGAGGTCTTTTATGAAAATCAGAAAGACCCTCGGGTCTAGGATAGAATCCTGGGGGACACCAGTGTTCGTGTGGTAGTATGTGGAGATATGACCATTCAAGACGACCTTCATCATGCGGTTTGATAGGAAAGATTGAAACTCGCTGGACTTATCGAGGGCCTGATATGTGTAATCCGTGATGGCCGTTAACATATCGGTCGTAGACCTAGCAAAGCGGTAGCCGTATTCCCTGTCTGAGAACAGTTTATGTGCAGTAAGATGTTGAACTATTTCGACATTGATAATAGCCTTGAACATTTTTCCGAAAATTAGTTGGAGGCTGATTGGGCGATAATTGGATGGGTCCAAGGGTTCCCCTGAGTTTTTAAAGAGAGAAACCACAGAGGAGGACTTCCAGTAAACAGGAAAGCAGAAAGGCAGTAATTATAGAGTTTAGAGAGGACAGAGGAGAGTACAGGGGCACATTTCTTCTGGGCAATGATCGGGATTCTATCATCTTCGCTCACCTTATGGGGGTCATGTTTTGATATTATCTTAGATACGAGGGACGGGATTATATGAATAGCCTTCAGTTGAGCCTCAATTCTAAGAGGGAAACTGGATGCTCCCGACGAGTCAAATGTTGAGTTTGATGAGAATCTGAGAGCAAAGTACTCGGCCTTGTCCACAGGTGCCGTGAGGACCTCGAATTTTTTCATTAAGGGAGGGATAAAGGATTTTCTGTTGTTCAGTACACGTTTTCAGAGGCACCAATAGTCTTTGGGGCCGAACTTGCGGGCAGCTATGCGCTGCCTCATTTTCTCAGCAAACAACAGCTCTGCGTCATTCAGGAGCAAACAACAGCTTAGCGTCATATATATATATATATATATATATATATATATATATATATATATATATATATATATAACATCGAAGTCGGCATGAACATTCTTAGGTAAAGTGAGAAATTCTTTGCACTAAAATTATATATACATACAGAGATTTAAACAGACATTTATACACACTTACATTTAAAATAAACCTCTATTGCTTTTATTGTGTATTTAGGTAGCAAATTATCTTTTAGACATGTCAGATTTAATATGCATTGTCTATTAAAATGTTAAGGAAAGGGATTTTGTTACTTGTGGACAGAGTTTCTTTGGAAGTTTTTTTTTAGTTCTATTATTTTTTCTATGCTTTTAATATAAGAATGTCATTTACATATCTTACGTAGATGGATGGTTTTTAGCGGTGCTAAATATATTATTTTGTAAGTTGGTTATGAAGAAATTGCTGAAGGTTCTACATAGAACTGAGCTCATTGAAACACCGTCCCGTTGCACAGACGAACTTAACAATGATAACAAAATCCCTTTCTTTGACATTTACATAGACACAAACAATAACACATTTACTACCTTCTCATATAAAAAGTCAACCAGGAAAATTTCTTGCATACTCAGTTATAAGAGTGAATGCTCTATATACTACCAAATAACACTTGTACACAATATAATTAACCAAGTACAAATCAACACCTCTACAAAAAAGATATTTTACCCTGAACTAAAAAATATTAAGCAGACTCTCATTAAAAATGACTTCCCCAACCAAATTGTAGATAAACAAATAAGATAAAATAAAACCTCAACACACACCTCAAACAAAATATGGTACTTCTACATCTTTCAATTATAATACGCGAAATATTATCCGTGAGTATGAATGGATTTTATTAAAATTAAGCAGACACAATGTTTGCAATTTATTTAATCTGATATATATATCGTCATCCGCAAAAAATATGGAACGCTTCACGAATTTGAATAGAATCGCCGACTGACGCCAATTCGGTCTGGTTTCAATCCTGGGTTAAAGAGCAATCGGAGTCTAACCGTACTGATGAGCTGTGAAACAGATCTTTCTGCGGATGACTATATATATATACATATTTCACCCATTAGTTTGTACAACCTGATTGAGCACTCTGGAAAAATAGTAGACTTTGATAAACAGTAGCTACTCTGGCGTGTAAGCATCGCTCATTCAGTGAAATGAATTAGAGCGCTCTAGCTATTGGGCGCGTATAATGCTATGCGCTAAAAGGTCTGCCTACTTCCACCGAACGCCCAGGGGTAGAGTCGCCGACTGACGCCATTTCGGTCGGGTTTCAATCCTGGGTAAAAAAGCGATCGGAGTCTAACCGTACTGATGAGCTGTGATACGGCGAAACAGATCTGTCTGCGGATGACAATATATATATATATACTATAGTCATCCGCAGACAGATATGTTTCGCTGTATTACAGCTCATCAGTACGGCTTAGACTCCGTTGTTTGCTTCCTAACCCAGGATCGAATCTGCGTCAGTTGGCGATTCTACTAGCGTCCGGCAGAAAAAGGCAGAGTTTATTATGAGTTTATAATAAAAATATAGATTTTTTTGTAAAAATTGTGTTACTTTTAAGCTTCTATATATAATGTTTCCAAACAGAAAAAATATTTCACTGCCAGACGAGGTGCTAATAAGATAGTACCGAAACACAACGGTTCTTGTTGCTGTAAACTATGTTTTCATTATAATAAAAATGTTACCATGTATATATAGTTATCCGCAGACAGATCTGTTTCGCTGTATCACAGCTCATCAGTACGGTTAGCCATTCGATTGCTTTTTTAACCCAGGATTGAAACCCGACCGAATTGCTGTCAGTTGGCGATTCTACCTCTGAGCTATGGGCGCTCGGTCGACTTTTTAGCGTGTATATTATCATTATACACGCCCAATAGCTGAGAGTGCTCTAATCCATTGCTGAATATATATATATATATATATATATATATATATATAGGGTGTGCACTTTAAAAAATTATCACTTTGTGTTTGAGATAGAAATAATTTGTAAAAAAGATTAGAAAGATGTAAATCTATATTTTTTAAGGTTTTATTGAAATTTTATTTAAGTTTCCACATGTCCGCCATCATTAGCAATACAAAGGATAATACGATTTTGTAGTTCACGAAAAACATTTGCCAACTGATTTACAGTAATGTATGAAATCACATTAGTTATTTTAGCTTTCAAATCTTCTAATGAACTAGAACTAGTTGTTTTCACATGTCCCCATAAAATCTAATGGAGTCAAATCTGGCAAACATAGAGGCCAATAAAATGGTCCACCCCTTCTGATCCATCTGTTTACTTATCTAAAAATTGTTGCAAATTTTGTGGTAAAACAATTATTAAATAACTATACTTTAAACTAGGTACATTAAACTTTCTAACATTTTTTACAGATTATTTCTATCACATATACAAACAAAGTTATAATTTTTTTTTATGTGCACATGGACTCTATGGACACCTTGTATATATATTAGAATGAATTTTTTTATCACTTAACTTTATTTTTACGGGATACTCATGTTTGAGTAGGCGCTCTAATTATTTATTAAACAGTATATTTATTTATTTTTACCTACCGGACTGAATGTTCTAGAAATCTTAGTAAATATAGTAGAAATTGAACCTCAATTCGATAAGTCGTAGGGGTCTAAAAGGTAGACGAAAATAAATAAATTTTATTGTTTTGTGGTTAGAGAATCACATTTGTGGAATTTGAAACGATTCTATATCGAAGAATGGTCGATACTGCAAAACAATAAATACCGAAACCTCATCAAAGTCTACAGGGACGTCGATCAGCAGTGATTGGTGTCAATGAAACCTCGGTTATGTATCAGTTGATCCAAAACGTATGCAAAACTGACATTATAAAACAGTAATGATAATCATGAAAAATAATTATATTAATCTTTCTTATTATCAATTTATTAATTAAACTGCTTCAATAACACTAATTGATCGCAGAAATGTCAGCAAATGTCAGAATAATTAATAGGGAAAAATATGGAAAATTTTCTATGGCTTGGATAATTTGCCACACACACACACACACACACACACACACACACACACACACACATATATATATATATATATATATATATATATATATATATACTACCGGCCATAATTATTAGACCACCCCAACTGCCAAGTGGATAATTCTAAATGAAAATAGAATGGTTCTTTTGTTAATACTGCACCGTAACATGTGCATCAAATGAACTGTTTTGGTGTCCAATTTTTGTGATCTGTTCCCCATGCTAGTCTCTTCTTCTTATTGGCTAGCCGAAGCAAAAGCTTCCTGGCAAGCTCGTCTCGCTAGAATCATTATAACTGAGTAGTGATTTCGATCCTCACTGGATACCCCTTACTTTCGGCTGAGTGGCACGTGTAAGATACGCTTAGAAAATCACCTTTCTCCAGGTTTGGGGGTTAAGCGCAGATTTAACAACCCTGCCCCATAAAAAAACCAGTTTGTTACGGAAACAGCAAAAACGCTGCCCTACACACCATTGGGTGTAACGGAAAAGCTATATCCTTGTGTAAAAAACTGAACGGGAACTTTCTTGGATGAAGCTTTTTCCAAGAAACTGGATAGTTTCACCTAAATAGGTTAAAACCTAATAATTTAATTTCTGTTTTAACAGGTTAGTAGGAGTAGATAGACTCCCCTATTTCTCGGTCAGAACTTCTTCCCTGTCTATTGGATAGGAGTAGAGTTTAATTTCATGTTCCCTGTTCAGGATATGGTTTAGCAACTCTTTTTTCATTCTTTTTGTGGTACAGTGGATATCGGCTCGGAACGAGAAATCGGGGAGCCGAGTTCGAATTCGAGTTGAATTCATTGCATTCACTTACTCAAAAATAATCCTTGGGAAAGGTATTAATCCGTCTCTTCCTTCCAGTTATGGGTTAAATAACAGGACAGATTGGGTTCTACAGCCTTGGTCGGCAACCAGTCTACCGCAGAAAGCAATGGCAACCTACTGCGGGATAATCTTCTGCCCAGTCAGTCATGTCTCGAAAGAGACATGATCGCCCAAGCGTGTATCACGTATGGCACTTAACTGACTGACTGACTTCAATGATTTAACTGACTGACGGACCACAATGATTTAACTGTTTTAAGTTTTGATAATAGAACTGACTAGTGGCTGAGATATTCCATTGTGAGGGTACCAGATTAGCAATCTGCTGGATGCTACTTCCTACTGGTTGGTAGAAATCCGTACTTTTTGGTAGCGCTTAGAGAGACTACTCTTATCAACAGTTGCATAATATCGGGGTATTTATTGGGGCATGTCGCGCACGGGAAGGTGTCTTTGCATGTATTTATGGCAAGCAACCCTGAGGCCACATCATGCTCTGTCCTCAACCATGCTCTAGCTGGTTTGCATAGCCATTGACGACAGATAGTGGCAATTATGGTGGTCTTTTTTTGTCTCTCCTCAAAACGAACCTCATAAAAAAACAACTAAAAGAAATAAGATTCAACCTATAAAAAAATCGCTTACTCTCCAGTCTTTCCTTCCCTAATATTCGTGTTATCCGTTCCAACCTCTGCAGCGTAGAACATTTCCTCTTGCAACTGTCACCAGATATGTTTGTCCTCAGTGGAACTAACTTAAACTCTTCCATTTCTACCAATGAATTAATGGTTCCAGGCTATCTCCCCGTTTGCCGAAAGGATTCCAGTATTCACATGCATGGCTTCGGTGTATACAGCCGGGATAATCTTCCGATGACTAGGTAATTGTCTTTCAAGGCTCCTGACTATTCCTTCATAATTTTTCTTCTTTCGTTACTAAACGCTGCTAGCTCACTCTTTTTTCCTTTATCGCCCCCATCTTCCCAGAAGTGCAGCATGTTAGACATCATAGATGACAGTATAGAGAAGGCATTTCTCTCCATTAACATGTGTACATCTTTGTCTTCGGTGAATTTAGTGCTCACCATTAAACATTTAAAGGTACAGATGCTGCCAATATTTAGATATTGTTATTTTCCAATGTCTAATGCCTTACTCAAATAGTGAACTTCCCTATTCGATTCTTTAGCAAAAAATAGCAACAGGCTTTTCAACTTGATACATTTCATACCTTCTCTCATAGCTTGTCGACCTTCGCAATAACACCTCCTTGGCAACTCTGACCACTCTGTGGTAGCTATCGATATTTCGTCCCAGTCATCAATTAAACAGGAACACCCGATCCATAAAACCTCTTACAGTTACCAGAATGCTGATTGGGCCTCACTCACTTATTTTCCTCGTTACGTACCATAGTCTGGCTTATTCAAACTCTCAACTGAACATTGCGCCACTGAGGTTTCTTCACTCAAAACTCGACAAGGGCGCTTTCGTTTCTCCTCGGAATTACCAGGTGAAACCTCACTCCTCTCAGTAGTTTACATCAGCATGTTCGGCCGCTATAACACACTATTTTCGGCTATACCAGTGGGACATCTCTCGTCATAACAGGTGCCTATTAATTGCTGCTTTTAATAAATGTAAGTGAGTCCTCAGAGGAGTAAACTTTGTCGAGAGAATGACGTACCGCATAGCCTCTAACAACTTTGGCTCACGTGATTACTGGTGGCTCACGTGATTTGATTATTAAATAAGTGAAATGTCTCTATCTTACATACCTATAAGTCTACCATTGGTCCACGTCTGGAATATTACTGCCACATATTTACCTTGAGCCTACGCGTAAATGCCCTTGGGAAAGATATTAATCCGTCTCTTCCTTCCAGCTATGAGTCAAATAACAGGACAGATGGGTTTTAAAGCCTTGGTTGGCAATCAGTCTCCCACAACATATAATAGAAACCTACTATAGGAAAAAATTCTGTCCAATCAGTCATGTCTCTTTCGGGAAATGATCGCGTAAGTGTGTATCATATATGGCACTTAACTGACTATTTTTTATACGGATATCTGGAAATGTCACTGATTGCGGATTCATGTGCTCTCATCCTGTAGATGGTTGCTATAAAATTAATTTTGATGCAGTTTCTCCTGAATGGCTCAAGCAGTTTTTGGCATGGTTCATCTTTTTGAATGCTATCTGCTTGGAGACTAGGATTAGCTTTCCGTTGAGTTGCTCCTTTGTTAGTTTAACTCTTCGGTGTGTATTATGTACCGTTTTTAATATTCTAATATAACGAGCATCCATAACCATTAGGAGAAGGTTTCCTCGTTGTTCTATGTTTTGTTTCCATACGGAAGAGTTGGGCCGCCAAGAGCCAAGGTAGTTGGGGTCATGAAAGATTTTGATTTGCCTGCTTTCTAAAGCATATACTTAGACTTGTGTTTCTTAGTTGAACTCAAGTATCTCTGTCTTCGTATATCAACAGCAAAATCAGTGCCGGTTATCATTGTTGGCTTGTTAAGGCGACTTCTTTTATCAAATTTGAATCGTGTGTCCTCTTCTTAATCTTGCATTGCTTGGCGCTTTGAAAAATCCAGAAATATGGTGAAATGATATAGACTTAATATATCTCTGCTGAAGAACTTCCGCAACTATTTAAAAAAAGTCAGGTTTACCATCCGGTGTATAAACTATCGCTTGTTGACGCGTTAAGCTAATTAAATTTACCAACTTATCAGTGATATCATATGCTTAAAGCATTTGCATGATTCGACCATGACGGATAGTGTCGAAGGCTTTCCGGAATTTTACAAATCTGAGAACTGTCTTCAGGTTAGGACGTCTAACTTCTTCGACAAGTCTCCTTAGTGCGAGAATGTATATTGTAAGGGCACATCTTTCATCAGGCCCCCCTTCTGTGTTTCGACTTTCGATTGCTTCTTTCGGTTATCTTAATTTTGATACATAGTACTGTCGATTAATAGTTTTTTTTCTCTTTTCTAGGTAGTCTATCATGATTATTCCTTCAGAACAGTGCCGTATTTAGCAACATCGCCCCCTCCCGCAGAATGCGCTTTGTGGCCCCTCAACCCGAAGAATGCAACTTGCTCTCCCCGAACATACTGAACCCACAATAAATGGTACTTTAAACAAACTAACATACTCTTGGAACGCAGATATTTCGTGATCATCAAAAAAAAACAAAAAACAAAAACGGAAGAAATCACGAAATTGGCCTTTTTACAACTTTTAACTACTTTTTATGTATGTTGGAACAGATATCTATAATCTATTTCTCTCTCAAGTTCATTTTTTTTTCATCAGTACGGATAGACATCCGATTGCTTTTAGCCAGGATTGAAACCCAACCGAATTGACATCAGTCGGCGATTCTAGCTACTCCAGCATTTACGCACCGCTCATTCGAGAATGAATTGGAGCACTCTAGCTATCGAGCGTGTTTATACGCGCTAAAAAGCCTGCCTTCTTCTACTGGACGTTCGTGCCCTAGGGGTTGAATCGCCGATTGACACCAATTCAGTCGGGTTTCAATCCTGGGTTAGGAAGTGACCGGAATCTAAGCCTTACTAATGAGCTGTAATACAGCGAAACAGATCTGTCTGCGGATGACTACAGTGTATATATATATATATATAGAGAGAGAGAGAGAGAGACGGGATGATTGACATTCAAATATGATGTTAATGCTAATAATTATTTTTTTCATTACAATAGACCTTGCGCCCCCCCCCGTAATTGTGTGTTCTGCGGGGTCGCTAAGAACGGCCCTGCTTCAGAATCCTCCAAAACAGAAGCCATCACCTTGCCAATGGACGCTGCTTGAATTTCTTCGTGGGTTGAGGACAAAAGTGTTTCCACTGTTTTGAAACTATGATTCAGGTTTCATCCTGAGTTACTAATCGGCGGTGGAAATACTCAGGGTCAGCCTAGAAACGAGTCAAGTGTGTTATGGAAATTTTAACTCTTTTCAGGTTCTGCTCTGGTCCAAACCAAAACTAATACCAATGGACAGCTATCGGTTGGATAGTAAAACATCTGTCATCCGAAACTGTACAGTGAATGGCATCAACGTGTTCAGGTCAGAAGTTATTCTAATTCGAGTGAAGAAGCTTGTTCATGAGTCTGAGTTTTGTTTAACGGCATATCAACACCTCTATGGGTTATTTAATGCAAAAAAGGTGGGGTTTTAAGGAATTTTTGTAATGTTCACTTATAGTGAGAAGGTTGACTTAGTCACATTTCAGTGAAAAATTTTTATTTATTTTTTTTTCTAATTTTAAAAAACTAAAGATGTCTTCCAGTTTTGTACTGAAAAATGTATTGCTGGTAATAGTGTTTTTCTTTCAAAAATGTGTCATGATAATATTTTTGTATTCTTCAAAAATGTATTGTTAGTAATATTTTTCCTTCAAAAATGTATATTTTTCTATAAATGTCTATTTTTATATTTTTAGTGTTTTGGCCCCAGTTTGGGAGGTTAAATATTTGCCCGTAGATGGGACCCTAGCAGGTGTTACCAATCCAAGTCAGGGTGGACCTGAGAACAACAGCAATGAAGAGGTGGTTCCATGCTCCTCACAACCTCCCAATCAGAGGCCTTGCTGACCTGAGAACAACGGCAATTAATAGTTGGTTCCATGCTCCTCACAACCTCCCAATCAGAGGCCTTGCTGACCTGAGAACAACAGCAATTAAAAGGTGGTTCCATGCTCCCCACAACCTCCCAATCAGAGGCCTTGCTGACCTGAGAACAACAGCAATTAAAAGGGGGTTCCATGCTCCTCACAACCTCCCAATCAGAGGCCTTGCTGACCTGAGAACAACAGCAATTAAGAGGTGGTTCCATGCTCTTCACAACCTCCCAGTCAGAGGCCTTGCTGACCTGAGAACAACAGCAATTAAGAGGTGGTTCCATGCTCCTCACAACCTCCCAATCAGAGGCCTTGCTGACCTGAGAACAACAGCAATTAAAAGGGGGTTCCATACTCCTCACAACCTCCCAATCAGAGGCCTTGCTGACCTGAGAACAACAGCAATTAAGAGGTGGTTCCATGCTCCTCACAACCTCCCAATCAGAGGCCTTGCTGCCGGATGCAGTTTACCGTCATACCCAGGACCAGATACTTGTTTATCCGGTTAAGCAGCATTGTTTACGAGCTTTCCTGAGATTGAAGATATATTAAGAGAATTATTAATATACTTCGCAGACGAATGCCTGCGTTACGCACAGAAAATAGGCTGTCCTACAATCTTTTTTGTAATCTTTTCATCAACAATAAAACTAGTTAAACAACAGATTATATTTACGTATTTAAATAATTTTGTAATTTTCTTTATTATAATAATAAAAATGGATTCAATAAACAATTAGATTCACTAATTGAAATCATTTTTGTCTTCAATTAAATATGAAAATTTATTTTATTTTATTTACGTCTTTTTTAATTAAATCCAGTTAAGATGAAATTAAAATTCGGTATACTTTAATAACTCTGTAATGTCTGTATTGATAATAATTAAAAATAATTGATATTCGGAGTAATAATATTATTGAGAAAATTATTTCAGCAGACATATTATTTTTCACTTGTTTAAATAAATTGGTACAGTTTTAAGAAAATTGAATTAAACAAATTATTTTGATTAATTAGATAATTCCATTATTTTTTCGGATCCGCTCGACTATTGGGTAGCAATGTGAAATGGCCGACAGCAACAATGCAGGAACGCTGCAGGAAATAAGATCGTAACTAATTATGCTGTGCTTCAAACTCTACAAAAATTAGTTCGATATATAATGTTTTTTAATCATTTCACTCCAAGTAAGGAAATGAAGACACAAAGTTATAATGGGTAACTGAGTGTGAGAGAACAGGCAAAGAAAAAAAATCTATTAAGGAATAGAGAACAAAAGAGAACAGTAATTAAGAAAACAAAAGATAACGATTGATATTGCATTTAAATTTTTTAAGATTAAATCCAATTGGAGAGCAAGCGAGAAATGCGGGAGAAGAAATTATTAACAGAGAACTTACGGTTAAATGTAGTAATTTCAACTGTAAATTTTTTTTTTAATCATCTCACCCCAAGCAAGGCATTCCACTGCCACTATTGCGCATGGGGCTACATAGGGGAAGGTAAAGAGAAGGAGTGGTTAGACATAGGGAATGTCAGAAGGAAGGTGACAGATGAGTAAGGATAGCGAGGATGAGGGTTGGGCAGATGGGAAGAGTGTTTGATAGAATGGGAGCAGGTTAGTGTGTTAGGAGGTGTCTATTGACCTTACATTTAAACTCCTGGAGATTGTAGCCGTCGGGGAAGCAATCGTTTGGAAGAGAATTCCACAGTCGGGAAGTGCGAGGAAAGAAACTGTTGGAGTAGAAGTTACGGCTGCATTTTATCGGTTTCACTGTAAAAGGGTGGGATCTAGTTGCTAATCTAGTATCTCGTTCAAATTCGTATTTAGGGGGCACTAGTGATCTAAGTTTATCGGAGCAGAAGCCGTGAAAGTATTTATAGAAGAGACACAGGGAAGCCGCGTCGCGCCGGTGGGAGAGAGACTGCAGCCGGTCTGCCAAGTCGGTATCGATCACATTACAGACCCTCCTCTGAACCTTATCGAGAAGCCCGAGGAGAACAACAGGGGCAGCCGACCAGATATGGCAGCAGTATTCAATGCACGGGCGGATGGTAGATTTATAAATGTGCATGATAGATTCAGACGGAAAAAACTTCCGGGCCCTACACAGAGAACCGACTTTCATAGCAGCGGATTTAGCAATGGATTCGATATAGTCATTCCATTTGAGGTCCGCTGAAAGTGTGAGACCAAGGAGGCGCAGTGTTTTACTCTCTGGGAGGCAAGCCTGGTCCATGCTAATGGGAGGTAAGTGCGATTGTCGATGATGGTTAATTGAGAGTAGCTTCGTTTTAGAAGCATTAAAATTTACTAACCATTTCTTACCCCAGTCCAATATGGATTGGAGGTCTTTTTCAATCTCGGCTGCGAGGTTAGCTTTGACGCCTACACCAGATTTTTGTATGTTGCGATCATGTCACCAATAATACATGTATCTGTATATGCCTCTCTCTCTCTCTCTCTCTCTATATATATATATATATATATAGAGAGAGAGAGAGACTGCAATATATATATATGAATATATATATATATATATATATATATATATATATTCATTTCAATCTAATCATGACAATAAATTTCATTTCCCATTGGTATTTGTGCGTAAGTGAATGTAACGAATTCAACTGGAATTCGAACTCGGCTTTCCGATTTCGCCTTCCGAGCCGATATCCACTGCGCCACAGCGCACAAACTCATTAAGAAGAGACAATAAATAAATAAAGATTAAAAAGACAGAAGATAACGATTGGCACTTCATTAAATCTTTGGAGATCAAAATTGACTGGGAAGCAAGGAGTCGGAAGAGCGACTTCACTAGCGAGAAGTTTTTTTTTTATAATCATATCGCCACATGCAAGGCCACTGGTGTGTAGAAGGAAAGTTATGAGAAAGAATGACAGGTTATAGAGGGTGTCAGGAAGTGGGTAAGAGAAGAATGAGAATACTGATGAGAGTGGAGTGGACGGAGAAAAGAGCATGAGAGAGAGAGGATTCAGGTTAGTGAGATAGGAGATGACTATTGACTTTACATTTAAATTCTTTGAGATTGTAGCTGTCGGGTAAGCAAGTAAATGGAAGTGAATTCCACAGGCTGGTAAGCGCGAGAAAAAGAAGCTGTTAGAGTAGAATTTGCGTTTACATTTTATTGGTTTCACAGTAAAAGGGTGGGACCTAGTTGCTAATCTTGTGGCTCGAGTAAATTCATGTATAGGGAGCACCAGAGAGCTAAGTTCATCGAAGCAGAAGCCGTGAAAGTATTTGTAGAAGAGACACAGAGACGCCACATTGCGCCGGTGAGAAAGTGACTGTATCTTAGCTGCCCAGTCGGGATCGATCACATTATAGATTCTCCGTTGGATTTAGTCAAGGGGTTCATGACGGCTAGATGCAATGTTAAGTTCTATACTGTTTCTTCTATTGCAATTGTAATGCTTCCAAAACGAAGCATCTATTAAGCATCACAGACAATCGCTCCTACCCACCCATTAGCATGGATCAGGATAGTCTCCCTGAAAGCAAAACACTGTACCTCCTCGGGTTAACTCTCACAACAGAGATAGCAGGAGCACCAGCCCAGAAATGGTAGTATGGCAGTATTCAATTCACGGGCTGATGGTAGATTTATATATGTGCAGGATTGTTTTTTGTAGAGAACCGACCTTCTTAGCAGCGGATTTAGCTATGGATTCTATATAGTCATTCCACTTGAGGTCTGTTGCGATCATGTCTCAAAAGAGACATGACTGACTGGGCAGAAGATTATCCCGCAGTAGGTTGCCATTGCTTTCTGCTTATAAATCTGTGGTGTAATTGGTCATGGATAAATATAATGAACAGTATTCTCAACGAGCAGAATTGAAAACGTTCTCAATAAACAATATGAAAAAGAAAGTAAAAGAACGTAGTAAAATAGCATTAATCAAACAATATACAAAGCGTAAAAGATAAATTTAAACAGATATCAGTCAGTTAAGTGCCATACGTGATACACGCTTGGGCGATCATGTCTCGAAAGAGACATGACTGACTGGGCAGAAGATTATCCCG
Organism: Ascarosepion bandense; assembly: GCA_037127315.1. NCBI lineage: Eukaryota > Metazoa > Mollusca > Cephalopoda > Sepiida > Sepiidae > Ascarosepion > Ascarosepion bandense. The sequence continues at coordinate 386,800 of JBBBDQ010001881.1, forward strand.
CAGTAGGTTGCCATGGCTTTCTGCGGTAGACTGGTTGCCGACCAAGGCTATAGAACCCAATCTGTCCTATTATTTGACTCATAGATAGAGGGGAAAAATTGCATTATATTATTAAGTAGTAATTAGTGGGGTATCAGTTTCAGGGAGACTAGCCTGATCCATGCTAATGGGGGTGGGTAGGAGCAATTGTCTGTAATGGTTAATAGATTTTACAAGCATTACAATTACAATAGAAGAAACAGTATAGAACTTAACATTGCATCTAGCCGTCATGAGAACTTGGTGTCGGTTTGGTACTGTGTTTTAATTCATAAAGTCTACGTTCCATAGAGGACAGCTAATCAGAGCAATATCAAGTTTAGAGCGTAAGCAAATATAAAAGTGGACATTGACTTTCATGGTTAAACGCGTTCTTTAGGTATATTATATATTGTATATTATTCAGACACGGCCTGAAAATTGCATTTAAGCATGAATGTCAATGTCCACTTTTATATTTAAATAATCTTTCTCTTTTACTCTCTCTCTCTCTTTTACTCTCTCTCTTTTACTCTCTCTCTTTTACTCTCTCTCTCTTTTACTCTCTCTCTCTTTATACATTGCAAGAGGTCAAACCAATAAAAAAGAGTTCAATAAAAGAAAAAGACTCATCCCAATTAAACAAACACCCATCCACGCATATACCTAAGATAAAAATAAATCAAACAACTACACAATAAAAAGAAAAAGAAATAAAAATAAAAATTAACCAATCATAAACGAAAAGAAAAGGAATAACCAACCAATCAGAAACAAGACCACTCCCCCAATTCTATTCTCTATAAACAAGAAAATGGAGATGGTTTTTGAACATATAGTTACAGGTTTCGAATTCAGGGTTCTTTTTTCTAGGCTAGTTTGCGCTAAAGGCTATATGATCAGGTCTGCCGTACTATTTTATCTTTAGCGGGCGGCGGGGGAAAGAGATGGGTTCATGCCTTTTTCACGTAAGTGAATGTAACGAATCTGAATAGAACGCGAACTCATTTCTCTGAATCCTCAATTCGAGCCACTATCCATTACTCTAAGAGATATCCATAAAACACAAAATTGTCGTTTCACAGCGTCTGAAAAAAACAAAATTGATCAGCTCTCATAACTCTCACATATATATATATATAATTCTGAATTAAATTTGGAGGACATTCTCCCGGAGATTAGCATGTACTCACACATCTAATGATAAATATCTTTTCAAAAAGCAAGACAAAAAAAAAGTTAAAAATAAATGTCAGAAATAGCAAAGCTTAAAAAAAGTAATTCACTGATTTGTACACTTTATTTTTCTCCGATTAAACGTGAAAGATGAAACAACCTTCGCTCTTTCCTCATCAAAAATAAAATTTGTGCCAAAGTACATCAAATATTACTGACATCACTGATACGTTGTTAGGGTAAACAAGAGAATATTGACATAAATTGCATTAGAATGTACTCACTCAGTATTTCGTGCGATGTGCCGTGAGAAAGTTGTTAATTAGCGATCGACAGATTAAAGCCGTTTGCTTTGATCTTGGCTCGTTTCAGACGGAATCAATAGATTAATTGGCGCAGTAGGTTATTGTTGTTGCTCATGGGGTGAAGTAGTGTGTCAGTTAACAGCTTCTCAAGACAAACCGTGTTTATTACGGCACGAAACAAAACGAAGTGATTGATTTAATGATATTTACTGAAAGATAAAATCTCATTTGATGTCGTAATGGTGGCGATTGGTTAACACGGGTGTTATCGTCGATTGCTCAACAGATTCGGCTTCAAACTGATTCCGACACTGTGTTCTGCCGTCTAACATACGCTATAAAACTATAAGGGGAGTTAAAGTGAACGAAAACTATCGATACTACAGGCATTTTTTCATTACACTTAATGAGGGTAATTACACACGCGCGTGCACACACGCATATGTACTGTATTTTCCGGCTTACAAGACGTTGCGGCTTGGAAGATTCAACTTAATATTCAAAAGATATTTCTCAGAAAAGAAGGAATTCTCATAAAACAACTCATTCACCTTGCATCCCTCATATATTGAGTTTTGTTTAACGGCATATCAACACCTCTGTGGGTTATTTAATGCCAAAAAGGTGGGGTTTTAAGATTTTTTAAAAAAGATCTGTTATAGTCAGTTAAATGCCATACGCGATACACGCTTTAGGCAATCATGTCTCGAAAGAGATATGACTGACTGGGCAGAAGATTATCCCGCAGTAGGTTGCCATTGCTTTCTGCGGTAGACTGGTTGCCAGCCAAGTCTCTTCTATTATTTGACTTATAGGTAGTTGGGGAAGAAATGTATTATATTATTACGTAGTAATAGGTGGGGGATCAGTTTATTACTTCATAACAATATAAAACTAATCCCCCACTTTATGACCAGTAGATGCCTTAATCATGATTCCAACTATTATATTTAGTCAGTTAAGTGCCATACGTAATACACGCTTGGGCGATCATGTCTCAAAAGAGACATGACTGACTGGGCAGAAGATTATCCCGCAGTAGGTTGCCATTGCTTTCTGCTTATAAATCTGTGGTGTAATTGGTCATGGATAAATGTAATGAACAGTATTCTCAACGAGCAGAATTGAAAACGTTCTCAATAAACAATATGAAAAAGAAAGTAAAAGAACGTAGTAAAATAGCATTAATCAAACAATATACAAAGCGTAAAAGATAAATTTAAACAGATATCAGTCAGTTAAGTGCCATACGTGATACACGCTTGGGCGATCATGTCTCGAAAGAGACATGACTGACTGGGCAGAAGATTATCCCTCAGTAGGTTGCCATTGCTTTCTGCGGTAGACTGGTTGCCGACCAAGGCTATAGAACCCAAGATGTCCTATTATTTAATCCATAACTGCAGGGAAGAGACGGATTAATACCTTTCCCATTGTATTTGTGCGTAAGTGAATGCAACGAATTCAACTGGAATTCGAACTCGGCTTCTCAACTTTTCATTCCGAGTCGATATCCACTGCACCACAACGGACATGTGGATTTAGTCAGATTTTGATATGAAAATATAAATTTCTTTTGAGAACTGAAGATATCTTTTAGTTTTGTATTAAGAAATGTGTTGCTAGTAATAATTCTTTCTTGCAAAAATGTATTTTTTGTAATATTTTCCTTCACAAAATCTATATTTTTCTATAGAAGTCTATTTTTATGTATATATTTCTATAAAAGTGTATTTTTATACTTTCATAGTGTTTTGACCCCAGTTTGGGGGTTAGCTATTTGCCCATAGCTGGTACCCTAACAGGTGCTACTACTCCGGGTCAGGGCGGACCTGAGAACAACAGCAATTAGGAGGTGGTTCGATGCTCCTCACAAACTCTCAATCAGAGGCCTTGCTGTAAATACTATATGTCTTTCAAAAGAGTCGTTTTATTTTCATAAAAATGAATAAATTTTCTTTTAAAAGTATGCATGTGAAAATATAAAAACAATCAAAGAAATTTTATTCATCCTCAAATCCCAAAAACTCGTCACTGCTGGATTCATGTAAAAGCTTTAAACTTTCCTCTGCAGAGTCATCAATACTGTCAATCCTGTGCAATAAACGATCCTCACTACAATTCGTGCCATTGTGGTAACCATGGTGATAACTGATACATTCGTTTTGGAAGAGGAACACGTATTTTTCAAGATATTTTAGGTTAAAAAAATGTCTCTTTTAGGCCTGAAAATACGGTATATATTGTTAAATTGTAATGATACTTAGTTAAAAAATTGCTGTTTTTTTCAGTAGTGTACTAGCAAAAAGGCATTTTAGGCGAGCAGATTTTTTGTGCTCGATAACAAGATACAGTGTTAATAGAATTAATGATAATACTATTATACAATATTATTAACGATAATTAATAGAGCAGTAACATTCCATCTCTATTAGGCACTTAATGAGAAAAACACCCTGCTTGCCTTAAATACCTTTCTACCAATAAACTACAGAAAAAAAGGCAACAATTTTGACACTAAGAATCATTACAATTTAACAGTATGAAGCTTCAGAAAAAAAAGAAAAAAATCTTCAGGTGAGCACTTTTGCAAACACTTTCTACAACTACTGTCTGGCAACAACCAAATCAGCTGCTATAACCCTAACAAATCAAATATATACCAATATGGGACAAATAAAATTTAATTATTTACTAGAAACGTACCCACATAAAATATAAACGACTATAAAGTGAAGCTCACTGAAAAAAACAAAAAAAAAGAACATTTCATAAAACGCATAAGATGAAAAGTATTTTACAACAGCGACAATAACTTCAGATTTTCGTCAACAAAATTCCCAAAAGAACAGAGCGATCTTATCACATTTGAAAACGACCTAATAATTAACAAACTCGAAATAAGAAAAAGAAACAAGAAATTAAAAATCACTTACAAAATGGCAAAAAAAAATTATATATCTATATATCTATCTATATATATATATATATACGCAAAACAACACCAAGAACAATACAATGAAAAAATTTACAAGGCGGCCAGGAAGCTGTTGCTTCGGCCACCCAATAAGAAGAAAAGACAAGTATGGGGAAGAGGGCGCAAAAACTGGACGCCAGAACAGTTCATTTAATGCACATACTATTGTGCTGTATTAAAAAAGAACCATTCTCTTTTCCTTTAGCAACAGATACTAAAAATACTTAGCAACAAATACTAAAAATACTATGAAATACGCCATTTCTTTTAAAAAACTGGGGTGGTCTAATAATTATGGCCGGTAGTATATATATATATATATATATATATATATATATAAGAAAGTTTCTGAAAGGATTTTTCTGTTGCTGAGGTGATGTGTTATCCCCCGTGGGGATTTTCATATCAAAATGATCATCCAACATCATTGAATTAATCCTTTTTTAATTTATATTTGGTCTGTAATATTTTATTACATGGAGCTCTCTTCCTGTATCATTTTTTAATATTAAAATAAAATTTTTAATATTAATTAGGATCGGGTTTTTGGAATTTACCTTCCTGCTTTTTTCGCTTGGATTAAAGTATCTGAATTAATATATATATATATATATATATAGGAAAGAATATTAAAAAGTTTTGAGTTTAAAAGTGTATTTTTTTACAGTATTTGTTTATTTCTATTATTATATTTTATATTTCAGACCGCCCCCGGTCCTTCATCAGAAACAAATGATTTTAAAATTTGAATTACAAACGTATTTCGCGAGAGCGTCTGTGAAGATTCTGTTTACATCACGTGACGCGTTTGTTTACATCTCTCCACAAACGCGTCAACCCACTGGTCAGATGGAAGATTGTGAAATACGCTAATACGCCCAACAATTTCAGAGATAGGTGCAATTTATACCTGGAGGAGAAATGATTAATGATTATAAAATATAATAATCCTAAGGAACTACTAAATCAGCCGAATGAATTAATATTTAAATGTAGACAAAAAATAGATTTAAAATAGTATAGATAATCCTGATTGTGATTTGAATTAGTGTAAATTATATTAATTTACATTAATTTCATTTTTAAAAAGTGTTTAATATCATTTTACAGCAAACGTTATTTTGATTTTTTTAATTTTTAAATCTTTATTAATTTTTGTAATTTTTTGTAACTTTTTGTGTTTGTTATTTTTAGTTTCATAATTATTATATTTATAGGTATTTTTATTTTATGTTTCTTTTTTCCTCGTTTTTTAGAAAATGAGTATTATTATTACTATCATTATTATTATTATTAAAGTTTGATAGAAATTTTGTTTGATACACACATGCACACACACACACACATACACACACACACACACACACACATATATATATTATTACGAATTTCTATTTTTTATTATTATAATTTTTTTATAATTATCTTATTATTATTGTCGATTATTAGTATTATTATGAGTATTAAAAGGGTTTTTTTTAAGATTATATTTTAATTTTTTATTTAGTTTTTCTTACTAGGAATTGTTATTTTAACTGCATTTTAAATAAATTACTACTAGTGGCTATATTGTAATTTATATTAGGGTGTATGATTTATGATTTATTTTTCATCGCAAATATACCCTAGAATCGGTATATTTTAATTTAAGAGGAAATCCCATGTCAAGTTTCTAAGAATAGACGTTAGTTTGATATATGAAGTTTATTTTAAGTTATTTTAATTTAAATTCTTTTCCATTTCCTTCTAATTTTTCTCTCTTTCTTTTTATTTTCCTCATCCCTCCTTTTATGTTTATCTTTCAAACGTTTCATTTTTTAATGATTTAATTAAATCATTTTAACGAAATTTAAAAAAAAATAATAGGATATTTTGGGATAGTAAGAGTACTTATTTTTTCAAATTATATTGAAATTATGTTGCACAATCTAGTTTTGTACCGTAGATATATCCCATTATATTTTAATTTTAAATTTCAATGTTAAATTTTAACATGTATGTTAATATCATATGACAGCTAAATCTTCCACGTCAGGTTAATATTAGTTTACAGCTAGAGCTTATTATATTTTTATTTTTATTTTTTTATAATTATTATATTTATAGGTACTTTTGTAATTTCTTTTATCTTCCTTTGTGATAGAATGAATATTATTATTATTATTATTATTATTATTAGTAGTAGTAGTAGTAGTATTTTTATTATTATTATTATTTTATCATTACGTCTGGGAGAGTTTGTTTGATACATACATGTATATGGTTAAATAAAATAAAGACAAGAGGAAAACTGTATTTTAAATCGCCTACGCGTTTCGTCCTGTGATGGACTTTATCAAGGCAAAAAGACGAAATGAGCTTTTTTCTAAATTACGTATCTATAAACAAACAGTGTTGGCAACCACAAAGACGCTCACAAATCATTTCAAAAGATTAGCAGAATATTTTAGTTTTTAGAATTTCTTCATGTGTAGTGCAAAGTCACGAGATGTTAAAATGAAGAAAATTCAACGGTTTTTTTTTCATTTTTTTTTTTTAGAATTCCTTCATATATATTTATGTATATATAAATGCATACGTATGCAAATACACACACACACACACACACACACACACACACATATATATATATATATGTGTGTGTGTGTGTGTGTGTGTATGTGTATATATGTAGGTATACATATATTTGTTATCTCTTTTTTGCTTTATTTGTTATTATTATTATTATTATTATTATTATTATTATTATTATTATTAGTAGTAGTAGTAGTAGTAGTATTGCTAATATTTTAGATAATCTTTAAGATTTTATTTTAATGAATTATATTTTCTTATTGGGAGTTATTATTTTAACTATAGTTAGAATAAATTAATATTAGTGGTTATAATGTAATTTATGTTAGAATATATTATCTATTTTTCACCATAAATATTCCCTATAGTCGGTATATTTTAATATAAGGGTAACGTTTCTAAGAATGAATTATATACGTCGGTTTTGATCTAGTCTTTTTTTAATTTTTTAAATTATTTTAAAATCCGTTCTATCGTTCTCTCGTAATTTCTCTTTTTTCTTTCCTTCTTTTTGTGCATTCCCCCCGCCTTCTGTTAGGTTTATCAAATTTTTCCTGTTTCTATATTTATATCTTTTTAATTTTAATATTTTTAATTATTTTAACAATATTTTTAAAATTAGCATTAATAAAATAATATGGTGTATATATGCTCTCGTTAGTCGGTAGAGCACTAAAGGAGAGGTAGTTTTCATAAAAACACTCACTACTTACGGCTTTACGCTATAGCGGGTTGCTTATCTATTCTTTTTCCGTTAGTAGTGGGAGTCCGTTCTAGTGAAGGGAAGTTGTAAATTGTTGCAGGTTAACGGAATTTGGCCTTGTGGTAGATAGCCCACTATAAGTCATAAAATGATTATAAAATCAAGAAAAGCAAATTGAGTTGAAAATAACATTTATATATAAACACATATAAATTAACGTTTCTACAATTAAAATAATACTTGAATATAAGTCCAACGGAGGTTAAATGTTCATGGCAAATAATGAGCTGAAAGAGATAAAAGGCTTAGGAATGTGGGGAGCGGAGGTATGTGAGGAATGTCTTTGAAGAAGTCGCTCCTGAGGTCAGTAAGTACTTTTGAGACAGTGAAGAAGTGAGGAAAGGTGAAGGGAGGCGAATGTACTTGCCGCTCGACTTAAGTCAAGGGGATATTAATTACATTCTTCTCCTTGGTCTCTGCATCATTCTCTCTGTCTACTTTTTGTCTCGGCATTTTATGTCTGCTTTTTGGATGAAAACAGCTCATTTTGGAATTTCATACTTGTATTTGATTCTGGGCTTTTCATTGGCTGGTAAATAAAATTCTCGTAGGCTCGCGAAATAGAAATTTGATGTTTGATTAATTTTTATTTTTGAACAGGAACATCTGCGCGAACTCGAATGCGCAACGACGAGTTTTGTTCATTTGCTTTCTGGTCGTTATAGAGCAAACATCCGGTCCCTCGCTTTTGCTCGGTCGGTATCACCACAACGCTACGTTCTTTGGTTAATGAATTGAACGGCTACTAAACTGAACGCTTTAAGTTACTGGCGTTTGTTTACGTTCTGTGAATAAACTGCTATGAAGGCTGCCTTTCTCTGCCGTACGCCAATAGCACAGCGGAAAGATACCCGTCTGGTGACAAATTAGTCGGGTTTCGATTTCGGCTTGAAGCAAACGGTTAATCTAACTGCACTGAAGAGCTGATGAATATATATATATATATGTATATATATATATATATATATATATATATGTGTGTGTGTGTGTGTGTGTGTGTGTGTGTGTGCGTGTGTGTGTGCGCGTGTTAAGTAGCAAATTTTGTTTGACATGATACATTAAATAAATTGCAGGAATTGTGTCTGCTTATTTTTAATAAAATCCGTTCATACTCAGGGATAATCATTCGCGTATTATAAATGAACGATGTCAGAAATGTTGACAGATGTTATTACCGTTCATTTCTCAAGGTATTCAAGTACTTTCAATCTCCTTCCGAGATCATCTTCAGGGGTGTGAGTTATAGTAACAAAAATGACCGCAAAACTGTGTTGGTAAAAATTACTGTACATTTTGTCCCTGCTTCAAATATAACGGTTGACAAATTGCTAGCGTTCATCAGAATGTAAAAATTATCCAAAATGGAATTTTTTATATGTTGTAATGTCATGGTCATGCACGTGTTAAAGCATGAAAAAACTGTTCTTTTTTACAAGCATTTTAGAACATTACTGCAATGTTCATAGCTGATTCTATTAAGTAACGGCTTAAGTGTTTTAATGAATATTGCTTCGAGAATCTGTAGTTTGCTTTTGTGTTTTTCTTTGGTATAGGATAGTTATACATACATACATACATACATACATACATACATAAAACATTACTGGATATCCATATTTGAGTGGATGATCTGTTTTTATTTACCACCATCTATTGGCCTGAATATTCGATAAATCTTATTTGAAAAATATGTGCCCTCTGGCAGTAGTCAAACCTGCATCCTCTAGGAGAAACTCATATTAGACACAAATATGCCATATCTTTGGGATACAGGTTCGAATCCTACCAGAGGGCGTATATTTTCTCAACATCTCAAATATGGCTATATATATATATATATATATATATATATATATATATAGTAGGCCGATGATAGAAATTCGTGAGACGAAAACATCGAAATATAATAATATTCGGAATATGATTAATACTACTTGATGTATCATAGTAGGCATTTTGACCAAACAGAAGCAGGATGAGAAAGAGGTTAAAGATCGGAATTTTCGGATACGCATGTGTCCTTTTTCAAGTAAAAATAAAAATGAAATTATATATATAAATATATAAGATAAAGAGAAAATAGGAAGCATTTATCAACCTATTATTAAAACTTCGACAAAGAATGGGATACGGGGGAAAAAGAAGAAAGGATTCCTGGTAATTTTAAATTTTTGATAATTTAATTTCATTGCTTAGTCATGTTTCAGTTGCATCGACTTGTTAAACAAACGTTAATATAGTTTATGGCGTTTATGGCGTTCCGAATTCAGAGAGAGACAACTTGTCTCTTGGGAAGTTCCCAGAAATCAAATGATTCGAAACACAACTAAAAAACTGTAAAAATTGCTTTATGTATTTACGTCTGTAATAATTATACAGGGTGCGATGGGTAAATTATCGCCATTTTGTATTTTTAATTTAGCGTATGCACGTTGTTTGTTTTTGTCAGTTGCACAACACAGTCAGTAGGGAAGCTTTTGTGAAAGAGAAAAAGGCCCATGGCGCAATTCATTCTACCAGAAACGGCATGCTATACTGCTGTCTTGGGTCAAAAGGGTGGCTGCTGAAAAACCCTATGACTACAACAGAACGCTGCACCATGCAACACAACCAGGAGAACCCAGTCATGGCTATCAGACAATTTCTGCGAAGGCATCATCCTATACATCTGTCCACCGAACAGTGGTATAAATATATATGTATATTATCTATCTATCTATCTATCTATCTATCTATCTATCTATCTATCTATCTCAGTTTTGGACTATCTATCTATCTATCTATCTATCTATCTATCTATCTCAGTTTTGGATCTATCTATCTATCTATCTATCTATCTATCTATCTATCTCAGTTTTGGACTCTATCTATCTATCTATCTATCTATCTATCTATCTATCTATCTATCTATCTATCTCAGTTTTGGACTATCTATCTATCTATCTATCTATCTATCTATCTATCTATCTATCTATCTCAGTTTTGGACTATCTATCTATCTATCTATCTATCTATCTATCTATCTATCTATCTCAGTTTTGGACTATCTATCTATCTATCTATCTATCTATCTATCTCAGTTTTAGACTATCTATCTATCTATCTATCTATCTATCTCAGTTTTGGACTATCTATCTATCTATCTATCTATCTATCTATCTATCTATCTATCTTTATCTATCTATCTATCTATCTATCTATCTCAGTTTTGGACTATCTATCTATCTATCTATCTATCTATCTATCTATCTATCTATCTATCTCAGTTTTGGTTTTCTATCTATCTATCTATCTATCTATCTATCTATCTATCTATCTATCTATCTCAGTTTTGGACTATCTATCTATCTATCTATCTATCTATCTATCTATCTATCTATCTTCTCATAGACTGTGACCAACTAACCCTACTATACTTCGCAGTCGACAAAATCAGAAACAAACTACACGCCAGCGCAAAAATTAAAAAATATAAATGGTGACAATTTACCCATCACACCCTCTCTGTGTGTGCATGTGTGGATATATATATATATATATATATATATATACTTATATTACTTTAAACATTATCACAGTTAATACTTTGTATTTGAAATAGACGCCACATTTATATTTATTAAACAGAGTGCATTACGGTTATCGGCCTGTGCATTCTGGAAATCTTAGTAAAGAAAATATTTTCCTCGGAGGTGTCGAGCATGTGTTACCAATTGTATGGGAATCCAGTATTTGCTCCAATATGAAGAGAATGTATTTTACAAATTCAGAATGATACTTTGGCCCTAGTTGATGTTTGAAACTTTCTGAAATTTCTTTAAAGGCTTTTGAGTCTCATGAAGTATCATCAGGAGTGTGTAAATATTGAATTATGTATTGAATACTAACTCTTGTATGATAATTTAAATTAAATCTAAATACGCTACTTATGACTATTATCGATTTTCATATAATACACTAGTCACACACATTAATTGATGTAAATTCATACCTAATAAACGAAACGAGTAAATTTAGTTATTGTTGTTGTTGATATTTTTATATTTATTCACTTTTTTTTTTATTATTCATCAAATTACATTCCTGAACGTCCCCCAAGTAGTAGAATTGTTAGAAAGAATTCATATTGGCTTAAATGTTATCTTTAACGACCTATGAATACAAGCAGAGTTTTCCTGAATATATGTATTCGAGACAGATCCATTAATGGAGAAAATGTATCATGTCTCTTCTGCCTTATACCTCGAGAGGAAAGAAGTTCTTGAACCGAGCAGACGTTCTTTGTTGTCTGCGAGGCCGTGGCGGATTGCCAGAAGCGTTATGAGGTTCTTCATTGTTCTCGCTCAAACTGGATTTAATCCTGATATGTTTTCGTAGTCTACGAGTGACTTACTCATCCGCTGAAGTATCGGTACGTGGGTTTGCTCTTCTCTGAGAAATCAGTTCATCGCTCTAAGAGTGATCAGATATCATGGGTTCCTCATAATCTTCAAAAAAAGACTGTCTTCGGAATCCGTCGGATGAGCTTAAGTCACTGATGCCTCCTCAACAGGTGTTTACTCGTGCAACCAGACTGGCAGCTGGGTCCCACCCATTCACAGTCAGGTTAGCCAAACGCAGACGACAATTCTACTCCTGCAGCTTCCTCTCTCGCACTTCCCGCCTGTGGAACTCGCTCCCGTATTCTTGCTTTCCTGACGGCTACAACCTCCAGAAATTTAAATGCAAAGTCAATACTCATCTACTAACCACTGGCCTCTAGCTCTCTCCCCTCCCCTGTATAACCTTCCCTTTCTCTCCACCTATGTATCTGTCATCGTACCTGCTTTCTCAGCTTTCTATTGTTCCTTTCTAACTAGTTTGTACTCCTCACTCTTTTCTAATTAATCTAATTACATTTATGTAACCCCCTGCACATCAGTGGCGTTTCCGCCTTGCTCGGGGTGAAATGATTAAAAAAAAAAGTATCCTGATGACAGCTCTTGCTTACGGTCTATTGGTCCCCAATTCGTTCCTTGCTAGAACTATGTCTCTTAGTAAGACTGTCTCTTCCCGAACATCTGAGTAACGGACACGGAATACTGGGCGGGGGTGGGTGTGCGGGGGTTGATATCTTGTAACTCCAATTTATTCCCCAGTGGTTAGTTTTTTTTTTCAGTTGGTCTGTATTTTTTGTAATATCATTCCTGGTTTCGAGAGCCGTGAAGGTAGAGTCGCTTGAGTAAGACAAATTGGAAAAGATAAGAATCGTTCCAGGGGTGTTGTTTTAGTGGCTTGAATAGCGCAAGTGAGTCTTTAATCTTCTGAACATCCTCTACTGCAGTGGTTCCCAAACATTTTTCTGACATTTCCCCTACACCCAGTTCAACCATCCAGATTTACCCCTTCATGTATATGAGAGAAAGAGCAGTTAAAACACACTGAGACTATTTATTAATTTATTTTTCAAATGTGCAAATATACTGATAAACTGATAGTTACAGAGTAAAGAGGATAGAGAGCAGTTAGTAACCCCTAAGCATAGCCATAGAGAGCGGTTAGTAACCCCTAAGCATAGCCATAGAGAGCAGTTAGTAACCCCTAAGCATAGCCATAGAGAGCGGTTAGTAACCCCTAAGCATAGCCATAGAGAGCGGTTAGTAACCCCTAAGCATAGCCATAGAGAGCGGTTAGTAACCCCTAAGCATAGCCATAGAGAGCGGTTAGTAACCCCTAAGCATAGCCATAGAGAGCGGTTAGTAACCCCTAAGCATAGCCATAGAGAGCGGTTAGTAACCCCTAAGCATAGCCATAGAGAGCAGTTAGTAACCACTAAGCATAGCCATAGAGAGCGGTTAGTAACCCCTAAGCATAGCCATAGAGAGCGGTTAGTAACCCCTAAGCATAGCCATAGAGAGCGGTTAGTAACCCCTAAGCATAGCCATAGAGAGCGGTTAGTAACCCCTAACATAGCCATAGAGAGCGGTTAGTAACCCCTAAGCATAGCCATAGAGAGCGGTTAGTAACCCCTAAGCATAGCCATAGAGAGCGGTTAGTAACCCCTAAGCATAGCCATAGAGAGCAGTTAGTAACCCCTAAGCATAGCCATAGAGAGCGGTTAGTAACCCCTAAGCATAGCCATAGAGAGCAGTTAGTAACCCCTAAGCATAGACATAGAGAGCGGTTAGTAACCCCTAAGCATAGCCATAGAGAGCAGTTAGTAACCCCTAAGCATAGCCATAGAGAGCGGTTAGTAACCCCTAAGCATAGCCATAGAGAGCAGTTAGTAACCCCTAAGCATAGCCATAGAGAGCGGTTAGTAACCCCTAAGCATAGCCATAGAGAGCGGTTAGTAACCCCTAAGCATAGCCATAGAGAGCGGTTAGTAACCCCTAAGCATAGCCATAGAGAGCGGTTAGTAACCCCTAAGCATAGCCATAGAGAGCAGTTAGTAACCCCTAAGCATAGCCATAGAGAGCAGTTAGTAACCCTTAAGCATAGCCATAGAGAGCAGTTAGTAACCCCTAAGCATAGCCATAGAGAGCAGTTAGTAACCCCTAAGCATAGCCATAGAGAGCGGTTAGTAACCCCTAAGCATAGCCATAGAGAGCAGTTAGTAACCCCTAAGCATAGCCATAGAGAGCGGTTAGTAACCCCTAAGCATAGCCATAGAGAGCAGTTAGTAACAAATAAAAAGAACTTTTGTTTGCTTTTCTACTTCAGAATTAAATTAGTGAGAAGGGTGATGCTTCTTCTTGTGCACTAGTGTGTCAATATCAGGGTTAGCTTTGGCAGCGCGCAAGGTATTAATTTTTTTTATTTAGTAGGTAATGTAATTATTTCCCCCTCGGTAGCTCTAAATTTCACCCCAGGGGGAAATTTTCCCCAGTTTGGGAATCGCTACTCTACTGAGTAAGTAAGGTTTCTAATTTTCATCATGTTGATCGTCTGTGTAATATCTGGGTGATACAACTCTCTGTGTTTTCTCTTTAATTCTTCTTTGCTAGCTGCAGAGCTATATATACTAGAGGGGGCGACCCCAGCTGCATTTTCTTTGCCGTCGCGGCATGTTACATCGAATGAGTAACAAGAGAGCTCTCTCCTCCATCTGGTTATCTTTACATTTTTTATTTTGCTTGTCGTCTTCGTGTTAATAAAAAATCTTACTGTTTTTTCTCTAATTAAGCCTCCATTGTCTCAACGATTTGACAATAGCATAGGGTTCTTTCTCTATTACAGAATGCCTATGATATATATATATATATATATATATATATTATTTATTCATAAATTATAACATGGATATGTTACAATATCGCAATTTTTGCAATATTTTTTTTTAATCATATCACCCCAAGCAAGGCGAAAACACCACTGATGCGCAGGGGGCTACGTGAGAGTGAAAAGATTGGAAAAGAGAAAACCAGAAACCACATCCTAACCTGGAATCAAGGGATGAGCCTCTACACTTGTTCAATAGACGTGGGTGGAGTGTGAACCGGGCGATAGTTTAGTCTATCTACTCCAATTGAAAAAATAAAATAAAATAAAATAAAAAAAGTGAAAAGATTGAAAAAGAGAAAAACCGGAAACCACATCCTAACCAGGAAACAAGGGATGAGCCTCTTCACCTGTTCAATAGACGTGGTTGGTGTGTGAACCGGGCGATCAAGTGATGTGATGGTTCTTCACATCACTTGAAAAGAAACAAAAGTGTTGAAACAAAATGGCTACTTTTGTAGTGATATTGTAACATATCCATGTTATAATCTATGAATGAATAATATATATATATATATATATATGTGTGTGTGTGTGTGTGTGTGTGTGTGTGTGTGTGTGTGTGAAGAGGAAGAGATGCAATTATTTCCCTTTAAGCAGGACGATTCACAAATGTCACGCGACGGCCGGTAATGACGTCAACCCAGTAGTGAGGATCTTGGGGTGACGAACAACAGTTGCTATGCAGATTGTAAGGAAGACAGATGTGTTAAACCGTGGCAGTTAGAACAAATGGAAATCACATAATCTAACTAAGGAAGGTAAATCATATCATACGACCAGGCTGTTTTCTCATTAAGAAATAGAAATATTTTAAGGAGGACTTTCTCAATTTCGTTCACACTGATTGTTTTATACATATATATTATGACTTCTCTTTCTAGGGACAAATAGTGACAGGTATATACATATTTTTATATAATTTATTGCATGATAGCAATATATAAAATCTTTTTGAGCACAGTGTTTATTTGACAGCCATTTCTCTCAGCTATTTTGGTCCATCCTTCCTTTGTGTTAAGCTATTAGTATCCCGGATTTACTCATGCTTATTACGAGATGACCAAGATAGTTATTTTGTATTTCTACAAATACAAAATAACTATCTTGGTCTCGTAACAGGCATGAGTAAATCCGGGATACTAATAGCTTAACACAAAGGAAGGATGGACCAGAATAGCTGAAAGAAATGGCTGCCAAATAAACACTGTGCTCAGAATATATATATATATATATATCGCTCATTCAGTAAAATGAATTGGAGCACACTAGCTATTGGGCGCGTAATATGATATACGCTAAAAAGACTACCTTCTTCCACCGAACGCTCCGTGGCCCAGGGGTAGAGTCGCCGACTGACGCCAAATCGGTTGGGTTTCAAGCCTGGGTTATGTAGCAATCGGAGTCTAACCGTACTGATGAGCTGTGATAAAGCGAAACAGATCTGTCTGCGGATGACTATATATGTATGATGGTTACTGATGGAAATGCATTCTATAGTCAGATATTTACTTTTAAAAAGTGCTCAATACAACAGTAAACCATAGATATATGTTAATTATTATTATTATGTCATTTTTCATCATATTTCGATTTCTGCTATGGTCGCTCTACCAATCAAGTCTGCGGGAAGACCTAAGGCAGTTCGTGGCGTCTTGCTATGGCTCCATTTCATGTTTTTTCTATCTTCCCCATCATCCCTAGCGTTACATAGACAAAGTTCTCTTTAGTGCGTGGGCTGTACTTAATAAGACAAGTTTTTGTATATCTCTTAAGCTGGGTCTCCAGGGATTCTTTCAATGTGTTGTTTTGTTCCATTTTTTATCATTCTAAGTGCACCTATTATCACTGGCACAACTCTTGTTTTCAATTTTCACATTTTTTCTATTTCAATTTCCAGGTCTTTATATTTTGACAGTTTTTCGAATTCCTTGGTTGCTATGTTACAATTCGCTGGACAAGCCCTATCAATTAATAGGCAAGTTTTTCTTTCTGGTTTTTACCAATAATGTCCAGCCTATTTGCTTCAATATTTCTGTCTTTGTAGATGGTGTATTCCCATAGAATGATGGCATCTTCTATTTCTTTAACCGGTGCTGGGTGATGTTCATACCAGTGCATGTTTACATATTTCCCATAGTGTTTGCACATTGTACAGTGTGTATATTGCCCTCATCTATCGTGACCACTTTTATATTCATTTGAGGCAAGTACAGAACATCCTGAAATTAGATGGTCTATTGTTTCTTGGTATTTACCATAGAACCTGCATTTTGGATCGACATTATTATGTATAATATTTGCCTGAAACTTCCTAGTGAAAAGACTTAAAACTTTCAGTTTCAGACTTTAATCCAGATGCACGTAACCATCGATGCGTATTAACTTTATCAACATTGGATTTATTGGCACGTTCTGGATATTGGCCATGTAGAGGTTTGTCTTGCCAGCGTTGTTTCATATTTTTTAAGAGTTTTATCTTTGGCTTTCATTTTCATATTTTTTGCCGCAATATTTGGTTCTTGGCTTCTGTTCTGCTTTTCTACAGAATCTACTAAATGTATGTATAGACGGTCTACATCAGTCTTTGGATGATGCATTTTATGCTTAGAAAGAAGCTTTCTTGTTTTAAAATTATTATTATTATTATTATTATTATTATTATTATTATTATTATTATTATTATAGCATAATGCAGATCAGTAGCTATAAAGTTTAGGTGTTGAAACATCATTACCAGGTAATAAAATGTGATTCATTTACTTGGTAATGTACATAGATAAAGAGATTTTGAAAAAAAAATAAAAAAATAAAAATCAGAATAAAGTGGTCATCTAATGAGATGAATTACGTGAGGTGGGATGTTATAACAGTTTAAAGAACGGTGTGTATAAGACTCATAGACAGTAGTTTTTCAATGTTTTGCCATAGAAAGCCAGACATGTCAAAAAATTTTAGAGAGAGAAAAAAATATAAAAATGATAAAAAAGAAAAAAGAAAAAAGAAAGAAGGAAGAGTGAAGAGTGAAGAGAGAGAGAGAGAGAGAGAGAGAGAGAGAGAGAGAGAGAGAGAGAAGGGAAAAACCGAAGCAATAGAAAAAGAGAAACGTTGGAAAAGATAAAATAAAATAAAATAAATTAAAATAAATAAAATCAACATAATCAATAAGAATAATATAAAAAAATTAAAATTAAAATATAAATAAAAGTTGTTTTTTTTTTTAAAGAGGATTTGTTTGTAAGTATATTTTCAATTTATTTTTTTAAAATCCCGTTATTTCTGTATATTACCAAGTAAATTAGGGTCATGCCATCTTACGACAAATCATTTCTGGTATTTTTAGCTCTAAACTAGTAATGTAGGTATTAGATTGTTACAGAAAAAAATGGCCGCTCAAAGTGTTGCATCTTGAAAAACCATTTTAACATAGCGTTCACGGTATATATTAGGTGAATTTTGGTATAAATAATATTTAATGTGTGCTCTTTAATAATTTTTCCTTTATTTTCAGACAAAGATAATCTTGAAACAGACAAGCCCTTAATTATGAACATGACAAAACATGAACTTCGTTACTTTCTTTGTATGAGTTCAAATTTAGACACAATGCCTCCGAAACTTCTGCCATTATCAACAGATCTTGGGGAGATGGGTCCACAGGTGGTCTGACAATACGAATGTGGTTCCAGAAAATCTGTACTGGTGATGAGATCCTTGAAGATGAAGAAGGTAGAGGACGTCATGCATTTTTGAAAACAAACAATTTCAAGCAGTTGTTGAGCAAAACCCACATCAAAGTGTCAGAGAAATTAACCAGACGCTTGGTGTCAGCCCTGCAACAGTCTCATGCCATTTGTAGTGTATTGCCAAGGTGAGAAAGCTCGATAAATGGTTCCCTCATGAGTTCAATGAAAATCAAAAACTTAACCGTTTTGAAGTGTGCTCGATGTTTTTTCTGTGTAACACCTATGATTCCTTTCTTGTGATGAAAAATGGATCTTTTACGATAACCGTAAACGATCAATTCAATGACTTGATGAGTCTCCCAAACATTTCCCAAAGCCAAAGTTTCATTAGCAAAATATTATGGTGACTGGTGGTATGCAATTAGTGTTATCCACTACAGCGTTTTTGAAGCCAATCAGAGCATCAATGCAGAGCATCAATGCAGAGCTTTACTGCAATCATCTTATTGAAACGCATGTAAGCCTGCAAAAAATGAGACCGGCATTGGTGAATCGACGTGATTCAATTCTGTTCCTCTATAATGCGCGGCCACATGTCGTAAGAATGACGTTGAAAAAACTCAAAAACTTGGGATAAGAGAGTTTATCACATCCTTCACATTATTCTGATCTTTTACCCACTGATTATCAATTGTTAAGTATTTAAGCCCATTTGTAAATGGTAAAACGTTTAGGCCCAAATCAGAGGTAGAATCAGCTTTCAAAGATTTCGTTGCATCACAACCAATGACTTATTTTATCAACGAGGAATAAATAATCGTGTCGGTCGATGGCAGAGGTGCATAGATGCTCAAGGCTCGTATTTTAGCTAATTCCAACTTTTCTCTAGTTAATCTTTCAAGAATAAAATTATTTTTCTTACATCTGCCATTATTTTTATAAAATCTTAATAACTGTGTCGTCCAACTTTCTAATATTAAAAGTCCGAATGTTCAATTTTCAAATGATAATAGAATGAAGATAAGAAAACGTAGCTATGCATATTAGATAAATCATTTGTATTTACCAAAAATATGTACATGAATTCAAGAGTTAAAAAAGACTGAAAATTGTCATAAGTTGTGTTAAAGTCTTTAGGTAGTTGTTACACAGAAGAAGAAAAAATCTGGGCTTTAGAAAAAAACTTTTAAATAGTCGTTCCAGGAAAACATTTATCGTTAGCAAAAATTCCCTGAGCGCCTTTCTTGACGTTGTTGTTGCTGTTGTCGCATCTCTCTCGTGTTTAAATGACTTGAAGAAAGTAACACCCATGCCTTTTCAAAATCAAAATCTGTGGTTTTCATTTATCAGAAATTTCCATAAAAAATAGGCTCAAGAAAAATAGGGTTTTAGCTTTCTCTGATTGGTCAAATATTTCACATGGTAATGTTACTTTTTAACTAATAAACATTTCGATTAAAACGGGGTGTGTTGTATTGTGGAATCTTTTTGGCATGTTTGTAATACTGTCTGCTATTAGATATAAATATTGAACAGGTGAAGAGGCTCATCCCTTGTTTCCTGTTTAGGATGCGGTTTCCAGTTTTCTCTTTTCCAATCTTCTCACTTTTTTTTTTCAATTGGAGTAGATAGACTAAACTATCACCCGGTTCACACTCCATCCACGTCTACTGAACAGGTGAAGAGGCTCATCCCCTGTTCCCTGTTTAGGATGTGGCTTCCGGTTCTCTCTTTTCCAATCTCTTCACTCTTATGTAGCCCCCTGCACATCAGTGGCGCTACCGCCTTGCTCGGGGTGATATGATTAAAAAAATAATGAATAAATATGTGTGTATTTAATTTGTGTTAGAAATAGCATTTCTTTCCTTTAGTAATACAACGTAGACGAGAGTAATCATGCAAGTGTCTGCAATGATAAGTATGTATAATGTTAGTAAAATTCTGGTTGTATCTGACAAGACTTGGGAAAGAAAGAATTAATCTTTTTGGCATTTTAGCAATGTTGTCTGTTATTGGAAAGAAAATAAAGTTTGAATGTGTTTTAATATGTGTGTATGTAATTTGTGTTGAGAATAGCATTTCCTTTATATGGAATATAACGTAGACGAGAGTAATCTTGCAAGTGTCTTTAATGATAAGTATGTATAATGTCAGTGGAATTCTGGTTGTATCTGACAAGACTTGGGAAAGAAAGAATCAATCAGCCAGGCGTAATAATTTATTTTGAGAGCCCACATTTCTAAGCTAAGTTTTTCGGTTTCTCGAACACCAGTGAATCAATGGCTGCAGAGTTTGCAAAGGCTTACGCATGCGTGAGATTATCTCCCATTGTAAGTGTTTAAAAAAAAAAAAGAAGAAAAGAAAAGGATATTCGTTTTTTGGAGCGGGCTTGCGTTAGCCCATTTCGTTGTTTCATCGTGTCTATCGCGCAGCAGATTGCTATGTGACAGGACGCGTGACGGTAGCACTCAATCATGTGACTTATGACCGTCTGCCAATACTGCTGACTCGAGGTGAATTTGCCGTCACAAATGACATCGCCTCCGCTAACAAACGGAGCAACCATAACAACGGCAGCAATGCCATAAGTCGAAATGAAGAGCATAATAGCAGAAGTAATGGGAAAACCTCTAATGGTACAGTTTGTCAGTCGCCAATACGGCCATAAAACTCAGTGAAAGCTCTTCGATACTAAAATCTATCTATCTATCTATCTATCTATCTATCTATCTATCTATCTATCTATCTCATTCTCCTCATTTCTATCTATCTATCTATCTATCTATCTATCTATCTCGTTCTTTCCTTTCCATCTATCTATCTATCTATCTATCTATCTATCTATCTATCTATCTCGTTCTTTCCTCATCTATCTATCTATCTATCTCATGCTCCTCATTTCTATCTATCTATTTCATTCTCCTCATTTCTATCTATCTATCTATCTATCTATCTATCTATCTATCTATCTATCTATCTATCTATCTATTCGTAGATATTTGTATCAGTTCATACCTTTTTCTTACTCTGTCTTGCTTTTTCTCTCATTCTACCTCCGTCTCTTCAACAGTTATTTATCTATCTATCAATGTTTTTCGTCTCCCTCATTCTTTCGCTCTCTCGCCTTCGCTCCATATCTCTCTCTCTTTCTTTCTCTCTCTAGCTATCTATCTATCTCGGTATGTTTATATATACACCCTTGAGCAAATTAAATGAAATAACTGCTTCAGTTTCTTTTTTTTCAGCATACTGTCAGTTTTAGATCCATTGGAGTGTCAGGGTGTAATTGATCTCTATTTTTCCTCAGATTAGGTTATTAACAATGGTCTGCAGTAATATAAATCTATTTTCAGAGTGTACGATAAAATTTGGCATTGAAAAATATTGCTTCATCCGTGATTGCATCAGATTTTCATCACACCCAGACACTACTGTTTCTACTGTTGATTAGTAGCCAAAGGAAATGTGCGAAAATTGTAACGCTGCACGAACACACTGGCAAGCCTTAAAAGAGAGATCGCGGATATTATTGATGTTAGCTTTTTAGTTGTCAGTCGTGTCATCAAGGCGAAGAAACAAACTGGCTCCATCATTCCAAAACCTAAAGGAAATGGAAGAGATAGACTAAAATAACTGGAGTAGATAGACTAAACTATTGCCCGGTTCACACTCCACCCACGTCCATTGAACAGGTGAAGAGGCTCATCCCTTGTTTCCTGTTTGGGATGCGGTTTCCGGTTTTCTCTTTTCCAATCTTTTCACTCTTTTCTTTATTTTTTTCAATTGGAGTAGATAGACTAAACTGTCGCCCGGTTCACACTCCACCCGCGTCTATTGAACAGGTGAAGAGGCTCATCCCTTGTTTCCTGTTTAGGACGCGGTTTCCGGTTTTCTCTTTTCCAATATTTTCACTCTTTTCTTTATTTTCAATTGGAGTAGATAGACTAAACTATCGCCCGGTTCACACTCCACCCACGTCTATTGAACAGGTGAAGAGGCTCATCCCTTGTTCCCTGGTTAGGATGCAGTTTCCGGCTTTCTCTTTTCCAATCTTTTTACTCTTACGTAGCCCCCTGCGCATCAGTGGCGTTATCGCCTTGCTTGGGGTGTTATGATTAAAAAAAGAAAGAGGAAAACAACACCAAAAGACGACGAATACGTGATCAGGGGAAAGTGTGAAAGATTCTCGGAAGACATTATTTGTTTTGTTTCAATTAATTTGCATAAGGATGTATCTATATCAGCCCGTTTCTGGGAACTTCTCTAAAATCTTTAAAGACTTTGAAAAAATGAAAATTCAATAAGTTTGTTATCCTTCAGATCACAGCTTACATACTGAAAAAAGTTCCGGTGATATGAGGCTTTTTATCATTCAATTCTTACCAGAAACAACCCACCTGAACATTTAAACAAGCCTGCTGTTGCAACTGAGTTAGTTGCTATTAGTATTGTTTTTTCCGACGAAAGTAAGGCAAATATCTATCAGTACCTCGCCATAGACAAGCAGTTAGTAAGCTCGTCACACTGACTTTTATTATTAGAATAAGTTTAACATTTATTGCTAGTAACATTTTGGCCATATGCCAGCCTGTGTTAACCTTCGATAATACCCATAAGCAAATACATTATAGCAGGTTTTCCCAATCAGGGTGATATCAACCACCTGTGGGCGATTTCAACTGTTGGGTGGGCGATGAGCAACAGAGCAGAAAACGGTGATCATTAAGAAATGTTGGTAGGCGATATAGGATTTTAATTATTAAAAAGGATTTTTTTGTGAAGAGCCATGATTGCCTACATCCTGAAGGGATACAGTACGTAAAAAAGAAGAATAGCAAACTTTTATCAAAGAGATTTGGTATGCTTTTGAATTGAATTTTATTACTTAAAAATTATTATACAACATTTAGTCTTGTTATTGTGCGATGCAGGTTGAGTATCCTTTATCCGAAGATTCAAAATCTCGAAAATCCGAAGGTCCGAAGGTGCTGATATGACTTGCCAAAATAGAAATTTTCAGAAAGCCCAGCTATGTTGGGGCCAGTTTTTTGTTAGCAATCATTATAGCAACATCTTCGTTCATAGATAATTTACCAGGTGTTTCGTGCTCAGTAAAGATATTATTCAAAATGTCAAAAAATCCTGCATTTATATATATTTTTGTAAGTAGTGATTACGTTTTCTGTACATATCTAAACTTATTTATAAATGGAACTTTGTCCGTGTGTGTGTATGTGTATGTGTGTGTGTGTGTGTGTGTGTCCGTTACCTATAGACTCCGAAACGGCTGAACCGATTTTCCTGAAAATTTACACAGTTGTACTATAAGCGTCTGCGAGTGTTCTTAGCTAGGTTTTGTGCCGAGGTAAACAAGATAAATATTGTAAATCGATAATCGTAAAAATCGGGTTATAGACAGAATGGTCCGATTTCAATCAAATTTGAAGACATAAAAAACGATATTCAGAAGTTTCAAGGTTGCAGTTCTTACAATAGTGCAGAAAATCGATAATATATATATATAAAAGGCAAGATGTTTGTGTGTGTGTCTGTTTATCTGTCTGTATGTCCTTTATACAAATCCACAATTTTTATCCGATTCTCACCAAACTTCACACACTGAGCTCCAGGACCATGAATTAGTTTTAAAGCTTTCATTACATCCGAACAACGCCGGGCTATACTGCAGGTACAGAATGTACAAAACATTAACATTACGTGAAATCTTAATTTAACCACTTAAAAATCCGTGTGAGCATTATATAACTAGAGTTATTATTTGTATGTGTATGTAAACAAAATTTATTAAATCTTATAGAAAGTTAATTTTTGGCTATGTCAATTATATAAAACTACCTTCAAGGTATATGTATAAGCCATGCTATGAAAAACAAATGGATAGTGTGTTTATGCTTGGGTCCCATTTCCAAACTACGTTAATTTATAGATGCAATATATGTATAAATTAAATACCCTGTATTCCTAAATCCGAATAAATCTGATAATCGAAGCACTTCCGATTCCAAGAATATCGGATAAAGAATTCTCAACCTGTAATAGACTCTTGATCGTGACCAGGAATCAATCGCCATGAACTATGAACGCGTTACTAATATATATTTTCTCAACTTCATTTCATAAGACATTGGGTTTTTAAATTTTTAAAAGATTTTTCTTTTTTTCTTTTTATTCAGTGATTACAGCTTATTCGTCAATTGTCAATTCTCATCTTTTTCACATACATGACTGCAGTAGAATATGGCTGGAGACTTGCTTCTCAATCAAAGCTTCACATAACGATAGATAACTCCACTTCATTTTCTATACCTAAGTTTTAAATTAAATTTTTAATAATAAAAACTTTTCTTGAAACTTAGCTTTATCGAAAGCTGAATTATTAAACTTACTATTTCCATGAAGCAAAATAGTTTGGTGTATTTCAAACTTAAATTATCTTTATTGGAATCTAAAATGTTAAGATTTTCTTTTTAATTTTTAATTTTTGGGAAATCTTTTGATCGATTGACACATTTGTAAAGAAAAGTTATTCTCGGTTTTAAACATTTTTTTAAAAATACAATATACATCTCATTCGTTATTTTTGGAAAATCAGCAAATTTAAAGTTAAATTAATCTGATTTGAGACATATATTACTTGTTTATGGCATGACATTTACAATAAAAGTATTTCTTAATCACAAAGGTCTGAATCGTTGTCCTTTCAAGTAGGCGATGACAGCACCTGTCAGCAATCACTCTGGAAGTATGGTGACCAAAAGTTGACGTAATCCAGTTGAACATTTGGTAAGGAAAAAACCTTTGAAATATGTAACCTTTTAATATGTTTCTTATAAGTTTCCATAATAAAACATAATGCGCAGTTGAACATATTAAAAAAAATTAGAAATTATTTAAAAAATCTTAATTCTAAATTAGGATTAAGCATTTGAATTTTCGATTTGTAAATAAAGTCTATTTTCAATGAATTAATAACCGAAGACACTGAGTAACTGGAAGAAATTTAAAAAGATGTTTGAAACTTTAATTAAAGAAAAAATGAAAACAATTCTTATAAAAATTCATTATTCATCGATTTTTTCCTTCTTCTGAATATAATAGCCTGATGACGGTTTTGTGTCGAAGTACCCCCGATAAATATCGAAAATCGATAATCGAAAAAATCGGGTTATAGAAGGAGTGGTTCGATTTTAATCAAATTTGATACACTCATAGACAAAGACATAAGAAACGATATTCAGAAGTTTCAAGGTTGCAGTTCTTACAATAGTGCAGAAAATCGATAATATATATATATATATATATATATATATATATATATATATAAAAGGCAAGATGTTTGTGTGTGTGTCTGTTTATCTGTCTGTATGTCCTTTATACAAATCCACAATTTTTATCCGATTCTCACCAAACTTCATACAAATATTCTTTAGTCTGAGTCTGAGCTCCAGGACCATAGTTTAGTTTTAAAGCTTTCCTTACACCCGAGCAACACCGGGCTATACTGCTAGTATATATATATAAAGACAAAAAGAAAACTTTACTTAGACGACACATTTCGACCTCTGGGGTTTTTATCAAATCAAATGAAAAGAATTTATTTTGTGGCAAATGTTGAGTTATGTGTTTTGAAAACCGACAACGTTTCACTCTTGTATATAAATATATTGCTTGTGTGTAAATGACTGGATCTTTCAGCAGGACAACGCTGCAATTCATAATTCCCGTCGGACAAAGAACTTTTCATGGTGAATAATGATTCTTTTTGACTATCCAGCGTGTTCGCCCCACCTGAACCCCATTGAAAATGTTTGGGTGAATAGCAAGGTAAGTTTGTGGAGTCGGATGTCTATTCCAAACAGTGCCTGATCTTCGTGAATCCAATATCACCACTTGGAATAATTTTCCAGCTAGCCTTCTGCAGATGGTTAAATAGTTATTTGCAATGACGGAAACTCACAACTCAGACGTCTTATTGGGCATTTCCTGCTCTGTTTAGAACTTTTCTTAGGTATGGTATTAATCTTTTGACCAGCTTGTATTTAGCCTAGTTTACTACTATTCAAATTTTCTCTATTAAATGCTAAAAATTTGGTAATTTTAATTTTTCCTTTTCTTTATCTTTTGAAGCTTTACTCAAATAAGTGGTTGAGTCTGACAACATAAAAGGTATATTTTTTCTATATTTTTATTTGCCTTAAGACTTTTGCCAGCAGTGTATGTATGTATGTTGTAGTATCGGCTCGGAACAAGAAATCAGGGATCCGTGTTCGAATTCCAGTTGAATTCCTTGCATTCACTTGCGCGCAAATACCCTTGGGAAAGATATTAATCAGTTTCTTCCCTCCAGTTATGGGTTAAATAACAGAACAGATTTGATTCTATAGTCTTGGCTGTCAACCAGTCTACCGTAGAAAGTAATGGCAATCTACTGCGGGATAATCTTCTGTCCAGTCACTGATGTCTCCTTCGAGACATGATCACGCAAGTGTGTATCACGTATGACACTAGACTGATTCAATAGGCTAATAGATTTCGGATAATTTTTGCTCAATTTTATATTCATAATGTGGTTATACGCGTACGGCATGCTGTTGGAAAATTCTTGGTTATTATTATACAGCCTTTTCCTGGGCATGGCGATGAACTACATCCGATAGCTTGGCCTCTGATCGAGATATTAGAGGTTTTGAGGAATGTGGAACCACCTCTTAATTACTGTTGTTCCCAAGTCTACCCTGACCCGGGGTGGTAAAGCTAGTTAGAGTACTTGCTATGGACAAATGGATAACCCGGAACTGGGACCAAGCACTATGAAAACATAAAGATACATTTGTATAATGGTCATCTCCTATATCACTAACTTGCATCCTCTCTTTCTCTCTAAACAGTATTCTCATTCTTCTCCTACCCTCTTTCTGACACCCCCCTGTAACCCGTGACTCTTTCTCATAACTTACCTCCTATGTAACCCCCTGCTCAACAGTGGGAGTAAAATACCTTGCTTGACATGATTATAAAATATTCCAGCAATGAACTTTTATAGTAAGAAAAATACAATTAGATGACCCATGAAGTGTTGATATTACGTTAAACAAAGAAACAATAACAAATGCTTCAACCCCTTATATTGTTTAAAATTATAACAGTCACATGGAACGTATTTTTCAATGTCTATATGACGTCAGTATGAAACCGCCTTCATTGCTTATTGGACAGGATCTGTACGTGGCGGATTCTTTTAAAATACTTTTGTTTGTTTAACAACATATTAACGCCTTACGGATAATTTAATACCGAAATTTAATTTTCTTGTGAGTTTTGAAGTAATAAATATATAATGTTATTTTGCTTTCACAATTGAATACATGGTAGATAATACTTGGCTTTTGTGCATACACATGTTTATGTGGACATAATTAGT